>CM076569.1:171108317-171453274 GCA_034641835.2 Pinus albicaulis
AGTTTGGTCGGGTGCGTTGTGTCGCGCCGGGTGAGAGCATTCATTCGGGCGGGCATGTCGTGTCGCGTCAGGTGAGGGTGTCTGTTCGGGTTGGGTCATTTGGTCTGAGGGCGCTGTTGAGCCCCAAGATTGTTCTTTCTTCCATCATACTTCACTCCATTTTCTTTTTTTCCATTGTTATCCCAGGCTCAAATGATCAATGAAATTAGTTAAAATTACTTTAAGAATGAATTTCATGGCTAACTTGCTAAGTTTTGTGATTTTGTCATTGTAATACATTTTGAACTGAAACTAGCTACAGAATGCAGACATTCCGTAGCTAGTTTCCAATTCTACATCTTTCTTCACGTTCAAGCATGTTCCAGGTGTCCTCTCAGGAAAAGCCACACATGGGTATATTCCACATCATGTCCTCAACGTTTGTTGCTCACCATGAAGAATGAACGGAATTCTGGACGTGGTTTTGTACGTGGGAACTCACACAAGGAGGCAGACTCCTAATAAGACAAGGACAGTCCAGATTTCCTTTGCCACTTTACACTGACATCTTTAAAGTTCTAGTACGATTTTGATAGGAAAATAAAATGATCCCCGTATTATCTCAAGTTCTGTTATGTAGATTTGCTATAAATGTAACTCGGGAAACCAAGAGACAAGTTCTAGATTTTGATTAGATTTCGTGTATTGACTGTTGTATTTCTGAAGACCGAGAATACTTTGTTTTAAGTTATTTTCCTTTAATGAAGAAGACAGCATTTCCTTGAACGCGTTGAGTTGATTTTGAGCTAGATTTCGTGCTACTATGGTGGTAGAGGGCCCCTGCCTCTTGAGTGGCTTTAATTTTTGCAATTTAGATAAGTATCTTAGTTTGCTTTCCAATTTTTGAAGTTTACATTCATAGTTAATTTCATTAAACATTATAGCTATACTTGTTCTAAGAAACTCTTCCAAAAGATTATTATGATGAATGAGAAATGGCTGTAGTGTTATAGATTTTATTTGAAATTCCTTTAGTTCATTATCACAGTTAAACTTAATCTAGTAAACTCTTCCAAGATATCATTATGAGGACTAAGGCTTAAATGTGATACTGTAGGTTTCAGTAGCTTGTTTACACTAAGTAGCATAGCTGATCTTACTCTTAAAAAGCTCTTCCAAAATATCATAACAATGAGTAGGAAATGGCGTGATGTCTTAGTTTTGAATTGTATTTGTTTCAGCTTTCATGTTTGTATTCAACTGCATTGAATTGTATAGCCAAGATTGTTCTAACAAGCTCTTCCAAAATACCATTCATGATGAACGAAATAGGCTGTAGAATCCCATAGATTAATGGCATGATAACTTAGTTAGGGCACTCCGGAGGCAAATTGCATTTAATTCATGCTTTGTTATTTCGTTTCAAGTTTGATAATGGCTTTTTAGTTTAGCACTGATCATTGTAGACTAGTAGCACCTTAGTTCAGTTCCAACTTAGCTCACTGTATTTACATTCCAAGATTAGTTGCCATCCATTTCATTTTGAATTGCATTAGTTGTTAGACTTAAATACCACGGTCTTCATTATTTACAAAACTTCTTTTTTTCCAAACCTATATTAACTCATAATCATCTGGACAAAAGATAGTATCAGTCTAAGGCCTGGAGTACTTTTGCAACCTTTTTACCATTTCACAAACAAACCTTTCCTCAAAAACTATTCTAAAAGGAAATCTATAACTTTTGAGTGAGGTTTAGTGGTGTTAAACTAAGTTGCAGAACAAAATTAGGAGCTAGTTTTAGAGTAGAGATCTTACGATGTTACAAATTTTCTTTTCCAAATATGTTTCAACAAACCTTTAATCATGGATGAGATGTTGTATCATTAAAAGTTGACTGTTTAATTGTTTAGTTAGGAGAATTTTTACACTTAGCTGCCCATTTCTCAAGCTCTTCCAAAATATCTTTAATAAAATAATTGGACAAGTTAAGTTCATGTTGTGATTTGTTTTCTTGAAGTCATTATCAAGCTTTGTATTTTGCTAAGTCATAGTTTAGGTTTGGTTCTGTCTCATTATTTGCATTTGTCATTTGTCATCAACAAATTAGGCTTCACTTTGTTTTTAACCAGTAGCTTCTTTCCACCAGCATTTAGTTCTTTCCCTTGTGAACATAAAACCATAAAAAGACCAAAAACATCATAAAAAATTAAACACAATGCAGTAAGAAACAAACACCTAGGCACATACAGTGCACCTCACTTCAGCAGTTTACCAACCCTGGTTGACAATTAAATGAACTCAATTTAGGAGACTAGGTTGAGCACAAACATTTTGGCGCCGTTGTCGGAGAAGTGAAAACTAGGTAACCTTTGTTTCTTAACTCCCAAAAACAATGATATGCATGGAGAGAGAGATTCAAGGGGTAGATTTATAAGAAGCAGAAGCAGAATTTTGATTCCTAGAACACCACTTGTTTAACCTAGACCAAGAGCTAGTACACCTTCAACTCAGACCCACATTCCATCCTTTACTGATCCTAGACTTCTAGAAGAGTTAAGATCAGAAATTCCATTAGAGATACCTTCCACTTCATCCACTAAATCTGTCTTAGAAGAAGATTTAAGGACTCCTGTTAGGGACACAAACTTTCCTACTACCACAGAAGAACCAACCATGGCAGAAGAAGGAGGAGGAGGAGTCTTTAATGGAGAACACACATTATTGAGTGGGGCACTAGGTAGAGGCAGAGGAGAAAGGAGGTGAGTGTGTTGAAGGAGAAGCGAGGTAGAGAAGAGGGTAGAGGAGAAATAGGAAGTTTCTTTGCTTCCTTATATGAAGAAACCAATGCAACTATGAAAAACATTTCACCCTCTGTCCTTCCAAACTTTTATGGACTCAAAACTGAAGACCCTGAAACCTTCCTATTTGAATTTGAAGTCCTATGTAGAACCTATGACTAATTACAAGATGCTCAAAAACTTAAACTATTCCCTTCAACATTGAAAGGAGCAGCATTAAAATGGTTTATGAGTTTGATCAACAGTTCTATTAGGACATGGGAAGACATGAAATAGGAATTTAGTAGGCATTTCAGATTATTGTACGTCCCGTCAATCATGGATAAAGAAGAGGTGTTTAAGATGTTACAAAAGAAGATGAAAACTTGGAATATTTGGTTGAGAGATTTTCATTACAACATCAAAAGAGCAAAAATGAAAACCTAGATCAAGACACCTTTAAAAGCTCGTGATTTAGAAAAATTAGGGATGAATGGTTGGATATCCTTAATATGATGGAAAAGGGGGATATATCACGTACCACATTGCCGTAAATATCTGAGCAGTATCAACCTTTCAAGAGGGAAATCTAAAACTGTAAAAGGACCAAGAGACTCTGCTCTTGCAAGGGCAAGTAAGTCTGCTTCTGGGACAGTAAGTAGGGCAAAAATAGGACATATGCTTGATGAATTCAAATCTGACATTTTAGGGAGTCTTAGTGAACAAATAGACACCCTTAAGTTACAAAACAAGCAAAAAGCTGAATCTGATGCCTTAGCAATCTTTTGTCCCAAATGTAGAAAGAAACATGCCTTGAGAGAGTGCCCTTTGGATGCAAAATTTGTAGAGACCTGTGTCATTTGTTCTGAAAAACATGAGACCAAGAATTTTCCTTCCCTTCCTGGTCTCAAAGTTGTCTTTCAAGAGGAAACTTCTACAAATTACACAAAATCTCTCAATTTTGTCTCTAGAAGGCCATGGCAAGGACCTCAAACACAAGGATTCCATGATCAAATGTATAACCAACCTCCACCAAATTGGAATTCTTGGCAGTAACCTTGGCCTCACTCTTGGGAATCAACCCCAAGCTTGGGCACAAGGAGTTAATAAAGTCCCTATGGAAGATACTCCTAGTACTATCAAGATCCACCATCCTATCCACCATATCCACATTTTTCCTCAAAAATTCAACAAAATTTTCACTAAAAACTTCAACAACATCACTGTACTTACCACATCAACACTCATCAATACCATTTTTCAAAATCAATCAATGACTGGGCCAACTTGACATCAAACTCACAATAAAACTTCTAACACATACATGATAGAAGGCCAACAGTTTCCAACTTATTTAATTACTCCTTTAGACCTTAGTGATGTTCAACTTAGGTCTGGAAGAGTACTTGAAAAGAGGAAACCTTCTGTGATCATACAAGAAAAAGATAACTCTGAGGAAGATTCTCTATGGGTGAATAAAAGTCTTGAAGAAGATACATATTTTCAAGACCCAAACACTGAAAAATTTAAGCGAAAAGATCCAATAATTTCAACTCCTGTATTAGAGCAGCCATCAACATCTACTTGTATACCTCCCTTTCCAGAAAGATTAAAAATTGATAGAGGTGTAGAAAAACAAATTATGGTGCCGAATTATGATTTCCTAGATGAGCTGAGAAATGTGTTTGTATTAAGATCCCACTATTACAAGCTATCAAGGAAATTCCAATTTTGGAAAAAACAATAAAGGAGATGAGCATGAAAAAAATAGGAAAAAGAATAAAGGAGACAAAGAAAATTCAACCGGCAGGAAAAATAGCAGATATCATGATGGGTAAGATTCCCATTCCAAAGTATCTAGACCTAGGAAATCCAGTTTTTAAAATACACATCAATGGAACTGAGATCCAAAACACACTTATTGATTTAGGAGCAACAATCAATATCATGAGTAGACAAATCTTGGATAAACTGAAACTTCCTAATATTTTCTTTACACCCACATTATTACAGTTAGCAGACATATATGTGATCAAGCCTGATGGGGTAATAGAATACATTCCAGTGTCCCTAGATTCTTGGGAGTACCCTGTGGATTTCACGATCCTAACTCCTAAGAATAATCTAGGAGGGCATCATGTTATATTAGGAAGACCTTGGTTGGCTACAGCTGATGCTTTCATTAGTTGTAGATCCGATGATATGTACATCTCTGATGGTATTTCAACTAGGAAATTCACTTTGTATCCTCCAGCAAGGACAATTACAGATTTAGATGATACCCAATGGATAGATGATGAAGAAGACTTACAACCTCTCTTCACAATTTCATAAATTAGTGAAGATAATCAAATTTTGAATAATCTAGAAAACTTTGAATCCTCTTCAGAATACAAACATGAACCATTTCAAGAAGGATCCAACATTGATTTTTTGTCATCAAGGAAGATGTCTCTTCATTCTATGGATAAATTTGGCAGCTCTACAAGTGAGATATTTCCAGGAAAAACTTTGAACACAACAAGAGCCTAGAGAAATTCCTGAACAAGAAGAGTTAGTCAAGATATTACAGAGACATTCTTCTCGCATATGCAGGAGTACATCGACATGAAAGGGATAAACCAATATCTGCACTCATCACATCTATATAGAGGAAAATTAGGTTCAATGATAGAGACAACCTCAAAGACTAGATAGAATCCACAAATCTAGGGATTGTTAAAGAAGAATTGCAAAAAATTATTAAATGTCAATCCCATCTATTCCATTTTATAGTTTGTTTCTCTTCAACACAAGAAAATGGTAAATGGAGGGTATGTATCGACTACCGAGAACCAAACAAAGCCATTTCCAAAGACCATTATCCCTCATTTTCGTATCAAGTGTTAGATACATTAGCCGGAAAAAATTACTTTCTTCTTCTCATTCTGATGGGTTTCTCAGGAGTTACAACCAACTATGCAGCACTTGAAGATCATGACAAATCCTACATTGCATCAGTTCTGGGGTACCTATGTTTACCGAGTATTGCCATTTGGACTATGCAATGCACCCGCAACATTTCAAAGGGCAGTACTAGGAATTTTTTCATATCTAATACATGATTGTGTAGAGGTATATATGGATGATTTCACAGTTTATGGAAACACATTTGAAGAATCCTTAGAAAACTTGGAAAAAGTTTTAAAGAGATGTCAAGAAGAAAATCTTTCACTTAGCCATGAGAAATGTTTCACGATGTTTACAGAAGGTATTGTTTTGGGGCATCACATTTCAGGGGATGGGATTAGAGTTAATGAGTCAAAAGTTGAAGTCGTCTCTAACTTATCTATTCCAAGTTGTCAAAAAGATGTTAGGAGTTTTCTAGGATTTATAGGATATTATCGGAGGTTTATAGAAAACTTCACCAAGATAGCATCTCCACTCTTCAAATTACTTTACGAAAGATTGTGAATTCAAATGGAATTCTCATCACATTAGCCTTTGAAACCCCGAAAAACAAAAATTTCTGAAGCACCTATATTAAGGGGACCTAACCGGAAGTTACCTTTTCATATCTCAACAGAGTCTTCCTGACACAACTCTCTAGGAGTAATATTGGGACAGACAAAAAGATTCATTCCCTATGCCATCTATTATACCAATAAAAATTTGACTCCTGCAGAGTTAAACTATACTATAACTGAAAAAGAGTTTTTAGTTGTTGTTCATGCCATAAACAAATTTAGACACTATATAACAGGCTATGAAACTTTTGTTCACACTGATCATTCTGCAATTAGATACTTAATGAACAAATCAATTACTAATGGCAGAATTGCTCCTACAAGAATTCAACATTACCATTCTAGATAGGCCTGGAAAACAAAACACAGTAGCTGATTTCCTATCTAGACTCCAAAACATCAAAGATGACACTCCAGTTGAAGATCAATTTCCTGATGAATATCTTTTTGCAATTTCTACTCAAACTCCTTGGTTTGCTGACATTGTTAATTATTTAGTTTCAGGAAAATTTCCTTCAATAATGAATGCAAGAGATAAAAGAAAAATCATTTATGACAGTGCAAAATATTCATGGGTTGCTAATGAGTTGTACAAGACAGGTCCATATTTGATCATTAGGAGATGTGTTCGGGAAGATGAGATGCCTGAGATTCTCAAAGCATGTCATGATGAACCTTGTGGTGGACACTTTGCTGATAAGAGGACAGCTTATAAGATCCTTCATTTAGGATATTATTGGCCATCCTTGTTTAAATATGCTAAAGAATATGTCAAAAGGTGTGACAGTTGCCAAAGGGTAGGGAAACCTTCTCCTTCAGGTGAGATGCCATTACAACCTCAGGTACATATTGAACCTTTTGAAAAATGGGCTTTGGATTTTGTAGGACCTATTAGTCCTCCATCAAGACAAAAGAGATATATATTAGTTTGCACCGATTATGTTACCAAATGGGTAGAGGCCAAGCCATTACTTTTTGCTAATGAAGCATCTGTAGTTACTTTTCTTTTTGAGGATATTTTTACTCGTTTTGGTGTCCCAAGGGAAATTGTTACAGATCAAGGAGCTCAATTTACATCAAGGCTAGTGGAGAAAATGATGGAGAGGTACAAAATCAGGCATAGAAAATCTAATCCTTATCATCCACAAGCAAATGGTCAAGTGGAATATACTAATAAGGTCATTGAAGGAATCCTAACAAAGACTGTTCATTTACATAGAAGAGATTGGGTAGATAGGCTTCCTGAAGCCTTGTGGGCCTATAGAACTACATGGAGAAACACAAAAGGCCATACTCCTTATGAGCTTGTTTATGGAAAGCAAGTTTTGTTTCCCATAGAGTTCCAGATTCAAACTTTCAAAATGGCAGTTCAGCTAGGACTTGATTTAACGGAGGCACAAAAGCATATATTGGAGCAGATTAATGAATTGGATGAGATCAGACAAGATGCAGTTCAGAAAACAAGTCTAGTCCAACAGCAAAGGACTAGATGGCATGACAAGTACATCAAAGAGAAGAAGTTCAAAGAAGGCGACTGGGCTCTCTTGTTTGATTCAAAATTCAAGGATTTTCAAGGTAAATTTCAAACACATTGGCTTGGGCCATATGAACTTGTTAAAATTTTTGACAATGGAGCAGTAAAAATCAGGACAATAGATGGAGAAGAGGTCACTTTTCTTGTCAATGGTCATAGATTGAAGTTGTATCACAAACCACTCTCAAGAGAGGAATTTGTCAAGAAGTTCCAGGAAAAAAGTGATGTGAAGTTAATGAAGAAGAATCTTTCTTCTTCATCAACTTGATTAAATTTTCTGAAGTCATTTCTTTGAAAATAAATAAATAAATAAATAAAGTATAAACATGAAAACCAATCACTGATTGGCATGTTTATACAGAAAACATAGGGTGAAAATCAGAGTCTTTCTGACACTCTAGATTTTCCATTTTGTTTCTGCAAGCAGCTGTTACAAAATCATAAGTTCAGATCTATTGCACTTATGATCCATCTCATTTCATTTCATTCCATTTACTTATCCATCCATACTCCATTTCATTCATTCATTCATACTTCACTTCATTCCATATTTCATTCATCTCATTCCATACTTCATCCACCTCATTTCCATATCAGAATTTAAAGTTTGATGTCTTTTTGCAATTGAATAACACATGTCATGAATTGCAGGCCATTTCTTATACTTTTCCACTCCATTTCATAAATTGTAATCCATCCCACTCCATCATTCACTTCATACATATTCCATTATATCATATTTCATAATCCATCTTCATTCATTCCATATAATATTCCACTTATATTCCAAACCACTCCATTCCATGATTAAAGTTCTCTACAGGTACATTCTGTAGCTAAACAGATATTCTGCAACTAATCAGAATTTTCGCAGCCAGAAAGTCATTCCATAGCTACAGATCTTGAAGGCACTGATCAGCAGACATTTGAATTACAACAAGATAATCCTGTATATCCATGAACAAGAAAACTCAAGAAGGATTATGAAGACTCACAAAGTAATTATTTCCAGAGGGGAACAAAGCATATAAAGACAGATGAAAGGCAAAGGTGGAATTTTTTTTTTTTGATTATAATGGCATATCATGAAAAACTTTAGTATAGTCTAGTTATGAATCATTCAAAAAGTTGTTTTGATTATTTTTATTGATCATGCCAAATATACCCTCTGCAAAATTTTGGATAAAAATCCTTCATTTCAAATTCCATACCCGATCATCATCTAAGCCGTTAAAATGCTGAAGTGATTGATTTTCTCACGTCACCCAGCCAAATCATTTAATAATGATTTTTGAATCCGTTGTAAAATATCTCTGTAGTCTTTTCACTTATTGATTTGTTTTCTTCACCTCACTTCATTAAATCGTTCCGTAACCACTCCTTATTTCTCCATCCCGTATCCAACCCTTCATCATTTCATTCTACAAAACAGAGGTATCTCTATCACCGTGAGAAGAGGTATATTAGTTTGAAATTTGAAGCCACTGTCACCGTGAGTAGAGGTATATCAGTTGAAATTTGAAGCCATTGTCACCGAGAGGCAGAGGTATAACAGTTTGACGATTGAAGCACTGTCACCGTGAAGCGAAGGAGTATTAATTTGAAGGTTGAATTCATTGTCTCCGTGAGCAGAAAGAGCACTAATCTGAAGATTGAAGAAAAATTATGGGCCTCATTGTGAGAACTGAACCAGTGGGCAGAAAATACCTAGAAGGATACCCTCAAAGTAGAGAAATGTTGCAACAAGCAGGATGTCTACAATTCCTTGAAAAATTTAATGGCTTCCACAAAGAAGTTACTAAAACGTTTGCAAGGTCATTCAAAGGAGAAAAGGTTGAAGTTGGAGATATTAAATTCACTGTCACAGAGGTTTTTATTGTAGAAGCAACAGGATTGCTTAGACAAGGAGAAAGATGGTTTAAGAACAGAGAATTCCATAATGAGTCATGGAAGCAAATCCTCAAATCACCAGGTATGGATGTCACTGTGTTTAAAAATGGAATTCCAAGCTCTGCATTAAAGAATAAGTGGAGAAACATGTTGCTTATCCTACAAAAAATTATCACTTGTGAAGGTAGATATGGTACTTTCTATGTTTACCATATTAGGTTGATAATGCATTTCCTCGAAGAAGAGCTTAATTTGCCCTATTTCTTGCTTCAAAGTTTAAAGAGATGGCTTCAAGTGTTCAAAGGAGAGTCCAATTCCTAGAAACAACTCTATACCATCATGTCTTGGTTAAGATTCTAATTGAACACCATTTAGCCAAAAAAAAAGATACTTGGGATAATTTCTTGGTGAGAAATCACTTCGAGGAACCAAAAGAGTCTTCACCTGAACATCAGCCTACAAAGAGAAGCAGAAAATGGAGAGCCTCTAAAATTGAAACTGATAAAGCAATTCAAGATAGCAGTGAAGAAATAATCTCTGAGAAGTTGACTCAGATTAAGAGGTAGCTTAAGAAAGAGGGGGTAATCAGAAAATTTGCCATAGAAAGAGGAGAGGGACCATCCCAGCCGAGAAGGAGCCATAGACTCAGGGGGAAACTAAAGAAAACACAGATCAAACAAACTGGGGTGATAAAAATAGAAGATGAAGAAACACCTATTGAAGAAGATATTGAAGAAGAGTTTGATGAAGAAGTCCCTGAAATTGACCCTGCACAGCAAGAAATTTATAACTATGTTGAAACATTGGAAAGGAAAGCTTCAGAGAGTAGAGATAGAACCCCTAGTCCTCCACTGTCTGAAATAGATGTGTTAAGAAGAGATAGGTACGAACTGGAAGTACTTAATAGACATATCAGGACCGAGAATGATATTCTGAAGGAACAAATCAAGCTAAAAACCAGTATGAACTCAACCCTGTCTCTACGAATGGACAAAGTGGAAAAGGCTAATGAAAAGTTGAAAAAGAGGAACGAGAAGTTAATCAGGGCACTTGCCAATTTAAGGTTCAAGTTAGTCATCAGGAAGCCCAGAAGACCTTTAACTTCCAGGCAAAGAAGAAGAAGAGGGTTGGATGTTCTTGCAGAAGTCTCTGAGTTTATGGAATAAGTTGCATGAGGACATGCACGAAGTCAGCAGTGGGGGTATGTTGAGCCCCAAGATTGTTCTTTCTTCCATCATACTTCACTCCATTTTCTTTTGTCCATTGTTATCCCAGGCTCAAATGATCAATGAAATTATTTAAAATTACTTTAAGAATGAATATCATGGCTAACTTGCTAAGTTTTGTGATTTTGTCATTGTAATGCATTTTGAACTGAAACTAGCTACAGAATGTAGACATTCCGTAGCTAGTTGCCAATTCTGCAGCTGTCTTCACGTTCAAGCATGTTCCAGGTGTCCTCTCAGGAAAAGCCACACATGGGTGTATTCCACATCATGTCCTCAGCGTTTGTTGCTCACCATGAAGAATGAATGGAATTCTGGACGTGGTTTTGTACGTGGGAACTCACACAAGGAGGCAGACTCCTAATAGGACAAGGACAGTCCAGATGTCCTTTGTCACTTTATGCTGCCATATTTAGAGTTCTAGTACGATTTTGATATGAAAAGACAATGATCCCCGTATTATCTCAAGTTCTGTTATGAAGATTTGTTATAAATGTACTCGGGAAACCGAGAGACAAGCTCTAGATTTTGATTAGATTTCGTGGATTGACTGCTATATTTCTGAAGACCGAGAATACTCTATTTTAAGTTATTTTCCTTTAATGAAGAAGACAACATTTCTTTGAACGCGTTGAGTTGATCTTGAGTTAGATTTCGTGCTACTCTGGTGGTAGAGGGCCCCTGCCTCCTGAGCGGCTTTACTTTTTGCAATTTAGATAAGTATCTTAGTTCGTTTTCAAGTTTTTGAAGTTTACGTTCATAGTTAATTTCATTAGTCATTATAGCTATACTTGTTCTAAGAAACTCTTCCAAAAGATCATTATAATGAATGAGAAATGGCTGTAGTGTTATAGATTTTATTTGAAATTCCTTTAGTTCATTATCACAGTTAAACTTACTCTAGTAAACTCTTCCCAGATATCATTATGATGACTAAGGTATAACTGTGATACTGTAGGATTCATTTGCTTGTTTACACTAAGTAGCATAGCTAATATTACTCTTAAAAGCTCTTCGAAAACATCATAAAAACGAGTAGGAAATAGCTGTGATGTCTTAGTTTTTAATTGTATTTGCTTTCAGTTTTCATGTTTGCATTCAAATGCATTGAATTGTACAGCCAGGATTGTTCTAACAAGCTCTTCCAAAATACCATTCATGATGAACAAAATAGGCTGTAGAATCCCATAGATTAATTGCATGATAACTTAGTTAGGGCACTCCGGAGGCAAATTGCATTTAATTCATGCTCTGTTATTTCATTTCAAGTTTGATAATGGCTTGTTAGTTTAGCACTGTTTACTATAGACTAGTAGCACTCTAGTTCGGTTCTATCTTAGCTCACTTTATTTACATTCCACGTTTAGTTTCCATCCATTGCATATTAAATTGCATTAGTTGTTAAACTTAAATACCACGGCCTTCATTATTTACAAAACTTCTTTTGTTCTAAACCTATATTAACTCATAATCATCTAGACAGAAGATAGTATCAGTATAAGTCCTGGAGTACTTTTGCAACCTTTTTACCATTTCACAAACAAGCCTTTCCTCAAAAGACTATTCTAAAAGGAAATCTATAACTTTTGAGTGAGGTTTAGTGGTGTTAAACTAAGTTGCAGAACATAATTAGGAGCTAGTTTTAGAGTAGAGATCTTATGATGTTACAAATGTTCTTTTCCAAATATGTTTCAACAAACCTTTAATCATGGATGAGATGTTGTATCATTATAAGTTGACTATTTAATTGTTTAGTTAGGAGATTTTTTACACTTAGCTGCCCATTTCTCAAGCTCTTCCAAAATATCTTTAATAAAATAATTGGACAAGTTAAGTTCATGTTGTGATTTGTTTTCTTGAAGTCATTATCAAGCTTTGTATTTTTCTAAGTCATAGTTTATGTTTGGTTCTGTCTCAGTATTTTCATTTGTCATTTGTCATCAAAAAATTAGGCTTCATTCTGTTTTTAACTAGTAGCTTCTTTCCACCAGCATTTAGTTCTTTCCCTTGTGAACATAAAACCATAAAAAGACCAAAAACATCATAAAACACTAAACACAACGCAGTAAGAAACAAACACCTAGGCACATGCAGTGCACCTCACTTGAGCAGTTTATTAACCCTGGTTGACAATTAAATGAACTCAATTTAGGAGACTAGGTTGAGCACAAACAGGCGCCCGTGTCACATTTGCTAAGTTGTAACCGCTCGGGTGCCTTGTGCATGTTCGGGTGGCCCGTTTTCCTTTTGCTCCCATGCAAATTTGTTCAGTCCATTGTTTGTCATTTTCTCCCATGTGCGTCCATTCAGTCGAGCACGCCGTGTTGCATCTGGTTAGGGCATCCGTTCAAGTGAGCGCGCCGTGTCGCGATGGGTGAGGGCGTCCGTTCGGGTCGGGTCGTTTGGTCCGTGGGCGCCCGTGTCAGATTTGCTAAGTTGTGACCACTCAGGTGCCTTGTGCATGTCTAGGCGGCCCATTTTCCATTTTCTCCCATGGGCATCCACTCGGGTGGTTGCGCCGTGTCGCGCCGAGTGAGAGAGTCTGTTCGGGTCAGGTCATTTGGTCTGAAGGTGCTCGTGTCAGATTTTCTAAGTTGTGACCACCCGAGTGCCTTGTACACGTCCGGGTGGCCCATTTTTTGTTTTCTCCCATGTGGATCAATTTGGTTGGGTGCACCATGTTGCACCAAGTAAGGCCATCCGTTCAGGCAGGCGCACCATGTCGCGCCGGGTGATGGCATCCGTTTGGGTCGAGTCGTTAGGTCCGAGGGAGCCCATGTCAGATTTGCTAAGTTGTGACCACTCGGGTGCCTTGTGCATGTCTTGGTGGCCCGTTTGCCATTTGCTCCCATGTGCGTCCGTTCGGTCGGGTGCACTGTGTCGCGCCGGGCGAGGGCATCGATTCACGCGGGCGCGTCATGTCACAATGGGTGAGGGCATCCGTTCAAGTCGAGTCATTTGGTCCATGGGCGCCCATGTAATATTTGCTAATTTGTGACCACCCGAGTGCCTTGTCCACATCTGGGCGGCCCTTATGTTGTTTTCTCCGATCTGTGTTCGTTCAGGTGGGCATGCCATGTCACGCCAGGTGAGGGCGTCCGTTCGGGTCGGGTCGTTTGGTCCGGGGGAACCCATGTCAGATTTGCTAAGTTGTGAGGGCCTTGTGCACGTCTAGGCATCTCGTTTTCTGTTTGCTCCCATGTCCTTCCGTTCGTTCAGGCGTGCCGTGTCACGCTGGGTGAGGGCGTCTGTTCGGGTCAGGTTGTTTGGTCCGAGGGAGCCCGTGTCAGATTTGCTAAGTTGTGACTGCTCGGGTGCCTTGTGCACATCCGGGTGGCCCATTTTCCATTTTCTCCCATGTGCATCCATTCTGTCGGGCGTGCCATATCGCGTCAGGTGTGGGCGCCCGGCCAAGCGCGTTTGAGTCGACCTGTTTTGTCTGAGGGCACCCTTATCAGATTTACTAGGTTGTGACCGCCCGGGTGCTTTGTGCACGTCTGGGTGGCCCATTTTCCATTTGCTCACATGTGACTTTGTTTAGTCGGGTACGCTGTGTCACGCCGGCTTAGGGCGCTCGTCAAAGTGCTTTTGGGTTGAGTCATTTGTTTTGAGGGCGCTCGTATCAGATTTGCTTTTCATGTGAAAGGTGGGTTGGTAATTGAGTTGTTTTGTTCAGTTGTGCCTGAAGAATGGCCTTGGGTCATGTTTAGGGTCATTGAATTTCTTCTCTCCATCACCACTCGGTAGCATATGAGTGGTAATGTTAGCCATGCTCATCTTGGGAGGCATGTTTTAGCAATCTCTCCTGTCCGCTCTATTTTCTCGCAATTGGATGGGGTTGTTGTGTGTGGCTCCTTGAGATGACTGGCCAGTCATTGGCTTTGTTGAAATCGGCTCTTCGGTATATCTTTCTCGTGCCCCTTGGTCACACCTTTACTCCATTGAAATCAGATTTTCGCTATGTCGCTTGTTGGATTCTTCGATGTCGGCTCTTCGCTGTATTTTTCATCTCCTCCCTTTTAGCTTGTGCGGGGAGGGATTGGTTTTTCATGTGAAAGGTGGGTTGGTAATTGACTTGTTTGTTCAGGTGTGCCTGAAGAATGGCCTTGGGTTATTTGTATGGTGGTCGACATTCATATTCTCTACATCCCCACTCGGTAGCACATGAGCGGTAATGTTGGCCATGCTCGTCCTTGGAGGCATACATGAACAATTCCCACTTTGCTTCGTGGTCTCAGAATCAGATGGGTTTTTGTGTGTGGCTCCTTCAGATGATTGTCCTCTTCATTATTTGGCTCTTTATGGTGTCGGTTTCTTGTGCTTGTACTCTTTATATGTCAACATTGTGGATTGAGATGCATACATTTAAGAGGAATGTGGAAGGGTTTTGGCTGTAAGCCGCCCCTCTTGCTTGCTTTTTCCATTGGGTGATGTGAGGAGCAGTTCTCCTTCACTAGTAAATTTGGCCCAATTTCCGACGGCCAATTTGTCAGTTTTCCGACACCTAGTCATCGCAAGAGCGATAGTTTGAGGCACTTCAAAGCATGGTTTGTCATAATGTCGATCTTTCGACGCTTCCATAAAGCGTCGGTATTGCGACACTTGTTCTGACGTTTTGCAAAAGCATCGCAATACTGACTCTTATGAAGTGTCGCACTAGCGATGCTTGTGAAGTGTCGCAATACCGACGTTATGGCTAATGACGCTTCTAAAGTGTCGCAATACCAATGCTCGTATAGTGTCAGAAGATCGACATTATGGCTAACCACACTTTGAAGTGTCGCAATATCGACATTGAGCAGAAGTCGCTCTTCTGACGCTAGTGGTGTCACTCTTCTGACGTTTGGAAACGCGTTGGTAAACGTTTATTTTCCGACGGCATAGTAAATTTTTTTTTTAAATGTAACGTTGGTCTTCTGACGCTTATAGCGCATCGGAACAGGTTCTTTTTTTAAAAAGAGATGAAAATATTCTGAATGCCCGTTAGCAGATGTTGCTGGGAGGGCTTATCTCACATCATCAATAATTGTATTCCAATGCAAATCTTGAACGGGGCTCAGATCTACATTCGCAAACTACATCGTTCGAGCGACGACAAGTTAAATTTTTATAAAAAAAAATGAAATAGCCCATGGTCATTGCAGTATGGGATTAAATAGGTGACAACAGGAATTCAAAACTGTAATGAATTGACTTGCAGTGTCTCTAGAATATGAAAAGAGTGAAGTAAATGTAGGTTTCTTTTATTCAAATGCATAGGAGAGGGAGAAAATCGTTTTAGCAGAAGGAAGACAAGTAGATGAGAAAATTCAAAAGATCATTAACCTGAAGAAGAGAGTTTGTGATGGCACTGACAACAATTTTTTTGTGATCAACTGTTGGATGCTTCATTTTATGGAACTGAGAGCTTAGATGCTATACGAGATGTTGGTGAGGGCCTCTAACACTGGTGAATCAACGGATTATTGGGTCACATTGCTGCTAAAGAAGCTGGTGGCGTTCTCTCGGTGAGAAAAGGGATTCAGCTGCTAGCTGCTGCCTCCCCTGTCTTTTACTATGCCTTTGCTTCTTCTGCTGTACTGATGCCTCTATTTATTATGTGGGCTCTTAAAATCCTGTTTTATCCACTTCTTACTCTGCTCCCTCCACCGCATGCTACTTGATCAACTGAAGCTATTAGCACTCGATCTAGATCTCCTACTTTCGATGCATCTGGCCCCTCTATATGTCACTCGATCTTCTTGCAAGAGAAGGGATTGTACCTTTGAGGAGAGTGAAGAGACGCAATATGGAGAGATTAGTTTGAGCTTGTGGTGGGGAGGAGTTGAAGCCTTTGCTGATGCACTTTTGGTTGTGCCCAAGACTCTGGAAAAAAATTCTGGACTAGATACTCAAGACGTCTTGGTTGGACTACAGGTGGAGCATGACAAAGGCAATATTGTTGGTTTAAATCATCATACAGGAGAACCGATGGACCCGTACTTTGAGGGAATTTTCGACAACTACTCTTTCATCGCAACTACTTCTCGTGGATGAGGTCATCTGTGCTGGAACAGTATAGCGTGATCGATGCATGAATTGGACCAGTGTTGAGAACTGCAATCCGAAACCAAGGAGGATTGTAAATTGGTGAGGGTTGTTCAACTGTGGAGCGATGGAACCCTGAAGGCAAGGAGTGGAACTGCGATCATTGAAAAGTAAAGGCGGTTTTTAAATCCAAACCCGGTAGTATCACGCGAGGTCGAAGGTGGTGAGTATTTTTTTATAAAAACAACGCAATATACTCTGATGATGGACACGTGTAATTGAGCGGTTTTGTGATACCATCTATATCACGCGCGTTTGGAGAATTAATCTCCATGTAGCTGGGTCGCGCGACTATCGTCGAATGATGGAGTGGTAGTGCGATATCCTTCCAGCCGTAGGATGGAGGCGACGATTGAATTTTCCCAGATTGAATGAGAACGGGTTGAATTTGCCCAGATTTTGAAATTGATTGGGCAATAAAGTTTTGAAAAAATGAGACTGTGGGTCCTACCTCAATCAGGTTCCAACAACCAAGAACCAAATACAGGATCTTTGGTAGCAATGGATATTTTTCAGTTACACACATTTCATCCCCTAGCAAAATCTTGTAAGATTAATGTCATATTCACAGCTAATATTTTTGCAGTCCTTGAGCAAGAATTTGATGAATTAGTGACCAGGACTGGTAGTGAAAATTGGACCATGGTTGGAAGGAATTACTACCTTTATGTCAAATGCAAGATAATACTAGCAGTTGCCCCAGAAGGTGCAAAGAGAAGCCGATAGGAGTATTGTTTTTGAATTATTTATTTGAAGTAATTGTAGTTTTTGAAAATAACCAGTCTCTGGAGTTTTGAATAGAGTTATAGTTGCATAGTTTGTGTCATGGCTTTAGATCAGAAAAGGTTAATTTTGCTACATAGGGTGTACTGCACAGGGTCCTAATTTAGTGAGTGGGTGTTCCTATTTCCTCATGACAGAGGCCTATAACTTCTATACTGTTAACATTCAGATTGTATGCATCATTCCACTGCAAGTAACAATTATATCCAATACATTGTGGTTTATTTTTTGTAATATGAATCTTCTAAAGACTAAGTTTTCAGCATGTATAGGCATTAGTAAACACTGACAAGGAATAAAAATTAAAAAATTAAAAAGGTAACCACAGAAAGGAGTTAAATATTTCATTAACCTGATTGTTGAAGAATTTTTGGAGATTAACATATGGCATCATTAATAAACAAGTAAATGCCAATGAATAAGAAGATGTTGTGTTCATTGGTGAAGAGAAGGTTTGAGTTCAATTTAGCCACACAAATGGGAACTAATCATGTCATCATATAATAAATACAAGGATTTTCTATGACCTATTCTGATCAATCTCAGGCAAAAGGATTCAAGTAGGAAAATGTCTTCAAAATTTCTGGTAATAGACTCAAACATTCACTACAGACTAAGAGCAAAAAAACACAAAATTGGTCTCACATACCTGTTTTCTAGAATAAATTGACTATGCCAGCACCCTAAATTGATAGAGACTTTAGTGTGCTTATACTAAGACCTTAAAATGAGAAGCTAAACTTAACAACAGTTATGAGTCCAATCCCAAAAGAAGAACATGCTGCCAATTTGGGGATGAGACCAATTTCAAGTCCATGGTGAATTTGACAGAATAGATACCTTACAATGTTGGTTCATAGCCAAAGGTGATCTAAACGAGTTTGACTCTCTAATGTCAAAATATGTAACCAAAAAAATGGTAAGTTGACAGAACATAACTCTCCAATAAATGCAGCCATCCACAATCGTCTGAATCCAAAATAGCTAGATATTCTATAAGAAAGTAAATGTTCCAACTT
The DNA here is from genome assembly GCA_034641835.2 of Pinus albicaulis. NCBI lineage: Eukaryota > Viridiplantae > Streptophyta > Pinopsida > Pinales > Pinaceae > Pinus > Pinus albicaulis. The sequence goes on from CM076569.1 coordinate 171,127,121, forward strand.
CAACCTATTTAGGAACTATGTATAACTCTGGCATGGCATTTTACGGTGCATCATCTCATCTGTTTCAACCTGAGTGTAACTGTGACAAGGCATCCAAGGGTACAAGGGTTTGTCTCTTAATTAATGGCAAAAAAAATATAATTTTACAACATTGTAGGATTTGATGCTAGGTATAATGATGTTTATTTATGCCAATAAGGGCTAGTCTGGGAGAGTAAGACTAGTAATACTTGAGTATCCTGTATCAGTTGATAATCTCCTTTTAAGGATTGAAGTATTCAAAGCCAGAATAATTTAACCTATTTCCCAAACATCTCCCAAACACAAGAAAACATTCTCTTACATAAAAAGAAAACTCTCAAACAACAATTCATTTTTCTCCATTCAAAAACATTATCAGAATTACAAGTACATTTTTATTTATCGAATTCCATCCATGTTATGCCTTCAGCAAGTTTCATTTTATTAGTTCTTCCCTAAATAAATGTGGTGGGGTTCACTCATAACTTAAAATGAAGTTCCAGGTTATCCATTGACTTGTTTGTTGAGAAATGAACAGTCTAAGGATTTAGATCTCTTAAAAAGTAAAAGGTTAAGGCAGAAAGACTTCACCAAAAATAAACCAACCAAATATTATTTTACCCTCTTCCTGTAATAACCAACCAACCATGGTGGATACCTTCTATCCCAATTCATAGACAAAGAAAGTGTAAAAATGTTCGCACTTTTTGAATATTTTTAATTCCACTATTTCGTGTCTATATATCGTGATAACATAGGAGCATTTAAATAAGTCCCTTGACTGTGTTCAGTGTTTGTACAATTATAACATAGGAGCCTAATGTATTCAATGTTTGTACAATTATAACATAGGAGCCTAATGCATGTAGGCTTAGGGTCTAAATCGCTATGTTAATTCACAATTAGCCGATGGCCTAAAGCTCTATGTTAATTCACAATTAGCCCATAGGCTTTAATGAGACTTTAATTCCAATAGAATACCACGATGTAGGTGAAATTCTAAAAACAGAAGCCAAAATCTCGATATGAAGATCTCAGTTCTCCAAATCTCATTTCTCAACACGACAACATCATTTTTCTCTTTGATTTAGTTTCAATCACTATAATTTCTATCCCATTTTGGACAACACAAGCACACTTTACTATCTAGAATGAGCACATGGATGCTCACTGTTTCGACAGATTAGTTGATTTCTACCAGCTAGCAATTTTGCTACTATTTACCTTCAGTAAATTGTTGGATTCCTGAATATATCATTCACCAGGTCAGTTCACCCTGATATTCTTGCAGCTCAAATACTCTAGTTGACAGCTAGGTGACACTATTGTTATGCATATAGACAATGTTGTTGTATGATAAGATGAAGTTACGTAGATCTAGGCTAGAGAATTTATGAATAGAGAACTCATTTTAATGTGCATACATTGATGTAGGAGATGTTTTTCCAGTTACAAAATGGAGAGGACTGGTATATGAATATGTGGTAAGGTTAAAACAGGACACTGGTTATGAAAGACAGAATTACAAGACTGTAGATTTAATGTAGCTTTTACTTTTTGGTTGTTACTTTTTCTGGTGGCAAGTAGGTTCCTTAGTGCGGACTTCATATTTTTTGTTTAAGCTAGCAAAATTATACTTTTAATAGTATACAGTATGAATTACAAGAAGTTCAAATTGTTATCTGCTTCCATGGGAAATAGATCAGCAGTGAATTCAAAATATATCAGATCTGGTTGTACACCATCAATCAAATCACTTGTATCAATATGGGTGTCAATAACATATAGATAGATACAACCTTCATTGCCATACCTGAATAGTAGTAATTTAGAACAAACAAGAAAAGAAGTGGCAGTAAGAAATAGGTGCATTCAGTTAGAGAACCATTTATGATGAAGAAATAGGAAAACATAATTTAATACAAGATACAAATTTACCTTTCTCCTCTTTTATTTGTTTCTTGATCATTTAAGACCTCTCCAAGGTATTAACAAATGAATGTCCCACGTGAAATTTCTTATGCAGCTCTAACTGCCTAGCCCTAAAATCAAATAGAAAGACAGACCAAAACATTGAAACAGAATTGGGATCTTGTTGCACCTTGGTTTATTGATAATTTTGAAACCAAGCTTTTGCTTTTTGAAAAAATGCATCTGACATTAACAAGTGAAGTTATTTACATTCTAGACCATGATTACATTTCAATAATTCTCCTAATGCACTACCAATACTAGAACTTCAATAAAAGCAAAATAACACCTTATGCTTTGTTTTATATACTTCAATTCTGACTTGCACTCCCTTCTGCAGCACCCGGTTTGTGCATTCTTTATTATAGCTGCACATAGAGTTGCATTCATATACCAAGAACCCTTCCTGGAGAAAAATAGACATTAAAGTCAAAAAAGATAGGCTAACCACTAGAACTATGATGCTAAACCTTAGCAGTGAAGTCATTACATTACTGAATTTCACTACACATACTGACAAGAACTAAAACACAGTGAGAAACAAGAAAATTCCATGGCTTTTTCATGTTTCGGGCACTCTGATGTCAATGCCCAGTAGAACACAATTGAAGGACAGCTACAGTGGCCAAATTATGGTAAAAAAATGACAACAGTATGCACAATTATTTGCATATCATCAGAGAGGCCCTCAAATAACCCATAAAGTTGTATGCAAGAGGAACAGTACAGGACAACTCATAATGAAGTTTGTAACTTTGTTGTCAAGAACGCCCACCGATAGATAAACGTACAGTTTATCATTAAATAATATTAGATTGACAAAATTTTCACTTTACAAATCTGTTCTGTAAACATAGCCTCATGGGGCGAATCCGTAGAAAGAGGAGCTGTTGATGGAGAAGTAGGAGTGATAAGTTGGAGGGGAAGGGTAGGTATAAACTGAAGTTGAGAATTGATTTCAGAAATTGATGGGAATGCTGATGGATTAAGGGTAGTGGATGATGATTCTAATGATTCTAAATATTCCAAAGGTAGTGGAGGGCACTTTAGGTAAGCATACCCCACAGGATGCTTACCTTATATGTGTGTGCGTTTGAACTTTGAACTTTGAAACAATTTTCTTTTATATTATACTAAAAAATAAAGATCCAAAAATAAAAGGGAACCTCAACCTTGTCATGAGGCTAAATTATGCCCCAGGAGATATATTCTTCACGTCATTAAGCGACCAAAAATTGCTTAGCTCTAATTTTAGAAAATACCTTGTCAAAATCTAAGTTTTATAAGCTATCAATAGTACCAAGAAATGCATCAAAAACTTACTTATAATGAATCATCCAAAGTGAATACAATAATGAGTGTATATAATGCCAAAGGCTTACAAATGGCTCAAAACTAAATACTTGCAATCACTAAGCAATGATCTGTGAAAAACAGGAAGGCCATGTTGGCTCCCATTTTGAGTGTATATTTTGTGTAAACTTGTAAAATCCACCATCAATTCACCATTAAATTCACCAATCCTTGAGATTCAGCAAAATTATAATTCTTTTGAAATAAATGACGTCGAATGCAGTGACTAAACCTATAGATAGTCCAAGCCTTCCCAAACAGGACACAACTGCCCCTCAAATTCTCAATCTAACCTAATTCCAAAAAGATACTTATATAATCCTGGCAGAATCTTCATCACAAATACCCCTTTATGCCCACATTCCTCATCAAATGGGAGGTAGATTCATGAATGAAATGTTTTTCCTAAAACTAAGGATTTTCAAAAAATAATAATAAACAGTGAAACAAGATTTTAAGAAGTCACGCTTAATCCAAAATATCGTTAATCCAACCACTAAAAACACTGAGAAAATATACACACACACAAATTGACTTGCAACTACAAATGCATAAAATAAAGACTAAAATACCAGTTGCTTAGCAATAGCCTGAACTTGTGCTTCAGGAAGGCATTTTTCATCTTCAAGAATCTCAAATAGTTCACCCTATCATCAAAATCATTTATAAGTCTATGATCTATATCAAATGCTTTGGGAGCAGAATTTTAATGATGATATACTTCAAACTGGAAAGATAAAAGAGTACGCACATGTTATAATACAATCATAAATACCTACGCAAATTCTGTCCCAACACAAAACTCCTATGGACTTTCAAATGCATCTAGCATCTCTATGATATTCTCATGCTTCAGCTGTCGTAATATCTAACAAAATTGTAAACATGAATCATTTCATGCACAATCCAAGTAATATAATCGTCGCATAAAAATGGTTTTCCACCAAATGAGGTTTTCAAACCAAATTTGTGTAATATATACAAAGATATTTCCCTGCAGATAGTAATTCAATAACTAGTCAATGCATAGATTCATCAAGTTTGCTTCACAAGGGAAAAAGTCATATTCTAGCCATTGCATCTTCCTCGTTAGACTGCTGAAGGTAGGTGGTATTAACTACAAAATGAAACAACCAGTTAGCTACTCACATTCATTGTACTACTCTTACCACAACACATTCTTCAAATATACATATATGCATATATTTATATCTATATGAATGATTTGGTAATGTAATAGGAAAAGCTGACAACATGACTTTACATCTATACAAAATAAAATCAATAATCGAGACAACAAATAAAATTGTTCTTGTTTCCCCTGCCTTAAAACAAGCTGCTAAAAAACATGAATGTTTTTATTTAAAATCATAAATACATAGTCTCAATTATAATCCATAAAATCTCAGCTACATTCAATGAGATATATGGAATCTCTGGAAATGTGGGTCTGTTACACACCCTTGGAATGTTACAACACAAAATAAAGTAATACAAAAATCAGGCACAACAAGCTTCTGTTATGAAATAAAATTATTGCATATGTAATGCATTTAGTACAGTTGAAAATATAGTTACTGGCACATATTGCAAGACCTAAGTTACCTGGCATGTTCTTATCCCGCCGATGGCCGGACCTAATATAAATGTTTAATTGAGTACCAATATCTTGCCTATAAACAATGCTTCCCAAAGGGCCTCTTCTAAGAGTCAATACCTGCAATTTGTATTTTATTAGCATTACCATTTCAATTCTAGAGAGTTTGCAGCAACTCAAAACAACTAATAGATGGAAACACAATTTTAATATATACTAGAAGCAAAACCTCAGCTCCAAGTTCTGCAATACGCTCGATCATCTCCAATGGTGATCCAGGTCCAACAAGTGAAGCAACTTCCTTTTCGTTTGTGGAAAATATGTTCCCAGCAGAACCCAGTGCGCTGTCAGATGAAAATCCATATTACTAAATTACAACATTGCTAAGATAATTTAACTCAATCAAGTTAATATTTCTAGTGATTCAATTTGCAGAGAGGCTGACTTCAGCCTCCTCTTCCTATAAAATTCCCTGCAAGAATAAGGATGTTGCATAACTGAATTGAGTTCACAAGGTTAAAAAACATTTCAAGGGAAATTTCCCATTCAAAACAGAAGCACAGAAATGAAAACTCCAGGAGGAAATCTAGAAATGCAACCTGTTGAAAAACCAGAAGTAGCAGATTGCAACTCCTGATATGTAAAATGCCTGCAGGTGTTACTTTGACAAAGGAACTATAATCTCCTTGCCAAAAAATACACAAAAACCAAATGAAATCATTATACAACAACCTTACAACAAACTTAGCTAATGGTTCTCTTGTCTTTGACTCTTCACTCCATGGTTCCTCTGAGGAGTGTAGCTTTATAGATTGTTATTGCTTTTAATTATGCCTAGCACAGGGCTCTCCTTTATGTGCTTTTGTGAACTCTTCTATTGATCCATCCTCAAATTCTTCATCTAATGTGTCTGTAGTTGCTGGATAGCAGCATATATAGCACCTGCTGGTAGGTTATAAGGGCGGACTTTGGGTTAGTTTTAGACACCAAAAGGGTGCACTTCATGGGATAGCCTTATCCTTTCTCTAAGTGAAATGGATGAAGCAGCAAATGAATATCAAATCAAAGGTGTTCGTGGTAAATAAAGCATGCATAACTGGTGAAGGAGATAAGACACATTTATCCATGTAGATTGTTTCATAAGTTGCCTTGTTATCCCTACCTGGACTCTGTTTTGTGGGAAAAAAATTCAACACTGGAAGATACCCGAAAGAACCCTAGATCTGTTGTAATATACTCTAGATCTAAAATTCATTGAAAATCTTTGTAGATCTATGAAATATTTGTTGTAAATTCTATAGATGTTTGTAAATCTTAAACAAAATGAGTTTTCAATTTTGGATTTAAAAGGGCTCTTCAATGTAAAATTGCCCAGATAACCATATAAATTTGGATTTTTCTTTGAGCCATACAAGTGCGGATATAGTTTCTTTCAACCATTATGGATCTAGTTTTGAATATTTGTTCTTTGCTGGTAGTGATCCAGCCATCTAATCGACTAGTTGTTGATTCTATTTTAAAATAGCCCAAATATTTGTAGATATTTTTTTTTCACAAGAGAAAAAAACACTGTTTTGATTATATTGTGGAAAAAAAAAAGTCTATGATCCAAAATACATATTTTCATCAATGGAAAACACACCTAGTTTATCCATCCAGATAAATAGGTGCCCCATCCTAGACTTAAAGATATAAATGCCCCATATCAACGATAAGTAAAATCATTTATATTTACAGTATGAACCTCATGTTTATGGAAATGAGGTATCCAAATATTTCATATGGAAAAACATATACAGGATGCTTATACAGCTAGATAAGGGAAATAACAGAAGAAAACAGGTGCCCATATTGATCCATTCCATTCAAAAATAAACAAAATAATTCCATTGACTAGCAACTATTTATGTAGTATGCAGAGGGAAACCCATCGGTCATGTGAAAGACAAAAATGATCCTATTGGAGTGTTGTCAAGCTCGCTGTGTGGATAACAACATATTATAAAAGTAGCCCCCCAATAAAATAGCATTCCATGTGAGTAGTTTACAAGCTTGCTTGAAAGTTTATCAGGCTCGCTTGATTCCAATAACCATCTACAATGTCCAAATATAAAGCATAGGGGATACCATTCATATTGATTATTATCAAGCTCGTTCAATGAAATTTTGCAGCGATAATATTATCATTCCATGTGTTTAATTAAGAACAGCAAGCTCACTTGTAGGATAAAATAGGCTCGCTTGATAACCAAAATAAAGACACATTCAGCATCTGATCTGTATATAGAAACAGAGTACCTGGAGAGGGATATGAGGGTATGCAGCATATCACATTGACAGAAGACCATCGAGGATGGTGCCTATAAATTGTATCTGAAAGAAGCCACCTCCCTATTGTTGCTGTAGTATCTGGCAATTTTCGAGTTATAAAATTGCAATTGTTTTTGAATCTACACTTGTAATATGAATTATAAAGTTGTAGATTTTTTTGGATCTGCATCTGTAGTACATTTCACAGTGTGAAATAGTTGATCTATCCCATCTTCAATTGAATGAACTCATATCAATGTGTTTCTTATTTTACTTAGTACCTCAGCCTCAAATTTCTTGATACTCCAAACTTGTGCATTTGCATGAGTTTGTCCTCACTTGCTGCTTGGTGACAATAGATTAATGGACAGTCCCTAGTAGCTGTAGAGAGAATCTAACCCGACTTAAGAGCTCCCTCATCATATCATGGGTACCACGAGCTCCATTGATGAATTTCTTTGCCCAATGTTTATAGGAAGAAGAAATTGAGGTTACAGTCAAGACGTGATCAGTTCTTTTGAGCTATTTATAAGGCACGCATCCATGATGCTACCAAGTTGTCCATTACCTCGACTGTTTATTACACAAACCATACCCTTTTCTATGGTAACTCTATTTCCACCGAGCAGGGACAATCATCAGGTACGTTGCAAAACATAACCCATGTCATTGAAGATATCCTTCCAACTCCTCCAGTCCCAAACAATGAAGTGACCTTGTGTTTGATTTCTACCTCAGACCTGTGCTTATTTCACCCCTTAGCTGAGCAAGACCAGGACCTTAGCTTTCGATGCTGATTCCTCGACTTGTCTTCATAGCAAGAAATTTCATTCCTCAGTTACATTTGATTTTTTCATTTCAAATGACCATGCATTTGATTTTTACATTTTATTTTTGCATTTCAAATGAGCGCGCATTTGATTTTTACATTTGATTTTTGCAAGTCGTCGCAATAGCGACGCTTTGGTGCATAGTGTCGCAATTACGAAGTTTGGAGGCAAACGTTGTAATTGCAACACTATGCCCCAAAGCATCACTATTGCGACGACTTCCTCCAAACGTCGCAATTGCGACACTTAGACTAAGTGTCGCAATTGTGAAGTTTGGAGGAAGCCATCGCAATAGCAACGCTTTGGGGCATAATGTCGGTATTGCGACAGATTCCTCCAAAAATCGTAATTGCGACACCTTGTCTAAGTGTCTCTAAACATCGGTATAGCGACGGTTTCGGGCAGGAATTGAAAATTTTGAAAAAAATTGGGGAAATTTCTGACATTTGGTCAAAAGTGTCGGAACCAAGTGTCGGAATTTCCACCAAATGTACTAGTGCTTGTTGTAAAAATAAGGTTTGGAATTCCTTTCAGAGTGCACATCATTTTTCCCTGCGTTGGATTTGAGGTTTTGATAGATGTGATGGCCCATATGTTTGATCGAGTGGTTGGCTTTTTCCTTGCATCTTGCGTGCACAGTAGAATTATGTGGCTTGGAATTTTGAGACACAAGGTGATGGGTATTTCTTGTTTTGTTCATCGCGTATGAAATTGTGGTATAATGGGGATGAGGCTTGCTACATTGATGGTGGGGGATATATCTGGAAGGAGGACTTCAAGGTGGAACGCTTCAACCTCCCTCCTCTGTGTGGAGGTGGTTGCAGGTGAAAAGTATTCATTGTACAATTGGTAAGTCGGTGGGGCAATATCCTAGGTTGCTTGTACACAGGGTGTGTGGGGTGTGGGGCTTCCTGATCCCTCCTCCTATTCGGATATGTTCATGCCTTTTGTAGCAAGCCTCTTGATTTGCATTTATTTTCTTCCTTTGCCTTCACATCGAGGTTGTCGCAAGCGATCAAGCGATCGAGGTCCATCATTGCTGCTATCCGAGTGGAGTCCTAGGTGGTCTCAGTGTGGGGTGGGGAGGGTTGGAGGGGGGAATTTGTAAGGGAGGTTGCAGGATCGGTCGTTCTTGTTTTATTTCTATCCTTTTGCATCGAGGGTGCTGCAGGTGATGAAATGATTGAGGTCCACTATTTTTGTTGACCGGGTGTTCTCCTAGGTGGCCTTGGTGCAGGGAGGGGAGGGTCAGGGTGGCATTTATAATAGAGGTTGTCGACTTAGTCATTCTCCTTCTACTCCCTTCATTTTCCTTTGCAGTGAGGTTGCCACATGCGATCAAGTGATCGAGGCCTGCTGTTGCTGCTGTCGGGGTGGACTCCTAGGTGGCCTCGCTGTTGGGCAAGAAGGGTTAAAGGGAATTTTTAAGAGACGCCATGGGGTCGGTTTTTCTCCCTTTGTTTACTTACTTTTCTTTCACATCGAGGTCATCGCAAGCGATCGGGTGATCAAGGTCCATCGTTGCTGTTGTCCGGCTAGACTCCTAGGTGGCCTCGGCGCGGGGCAGGGACTATTGGGAGGCATTTTAGAGAGAGCGAGATTGTGGGGTTGGTCGTTCTCCATTTGTTTCCTTTGCTTGCCTTTGCATAGAGGTTGCCACAGGTGCTCGAGGTCCTTTATTGTCGCTGTCGGGGTGGACTCCTAGGTGGCCTTGGTGCGAGGCGGGGAGGGTTTTGGGGCATTTCTAAGAGAGTCTTATTTTTGTTTTCTCCCATTTTTTTGTTCATTGTGGCTATCGTGGGTGACAAGGATTTTTCCATTCTTGCTGGTTGGGGGGTGGTTACCAACTCTTAGGCAACCTCGATGCAATGTGACTCGGCGGGGTGATCCATTTTTTCACTTTGTGGATCTTGCATCCATCGTCCATTATGTTTGATGTCTTGCATGTCCTTGGCATGTAGTGTGTGTGGGCTCTAATCCCTTCTTATGGATGCAAGAGGTGCAAGGTATAAGAGCTTTACATGGTATTTTGACCTCTCTTTGACCTAATGGGTGTTCAGGATGTGGCTCTCTGTAAGAGAGAACTTTGAATGCCCTTTGAAGTGGGAGGGTGCTACCTGGTTGATCTTGCCAGTAGTCATATGATTGTCTCAAAGATTAAGCCATGCATGTATAAGTATGAAATAATTCAGACTGTGAAACTGCAGATGGCTCATTAAATTAGTTATAGTTTTTTGTATGGTACCATACTACTTTCATAACCATAGTAATTCTAGAGCTAATACGTGCACCAAGTCCTGACTCTTTGGAAGGGGTGCATTTTTTATATAAAAGGTCGACGCGGGCTTGCCCGCTTCTCCGATGAATCATGATAACTCGACGGATTGCACAGCCCTTGTGCTGGTGATGCTTCATTCAAATTTTTTCCCTATCAACTTTCGATGGTAGGATCGGCCTACCATGGTGGTGATGAGTGACGGAGAATTAGGGTTCCATTCCGAAGAGGGAGCCTAAGAAATGGCTACCACATCCAAGGAATGCAACATGCGCGCAAATTACCCAATCCTGACATGGGGAGGTAGTGACAATAAATAAAAATATTGGGCTCATCGATTCTGGTAATTGGAATGAGTACAATATAAATCCCTTAACGATGATCCATTAGAGGGCAAGTCTGGTGCTAGCAGCCGCGGTAATTCCAGCTCCAATAATGTATATTTAAGTTGTTGCAGTTAAAAATCTCGTAGTTGGATCTTAGGTCGTAAAGGTTGGTCTGCCTAGTTGGTGTGCACCTGCCCTTCCGTCCCTTTTGTCGGTGGCATGCTCCTGGCCTTAATTGGCTAGGTCGTGGCTCCAGCGCTGTTACTTTGAAAAAATTAGAGTGCTTAAAGCAAGCTTATGCTCTGAATACATTAGCATGGAATATCGTGAAAGGAGTCTGGTCCTATTGTGTTGGCCTTCAGGACTGGAGTAATGATTAATAAGGACTGTCAGGGGCATTTGTATTTCATTGTCAAAGGTGAAATTCCTGGATTTATGAAAGACAGACCACTGCGAAAGCATTTTCCAAGGATGTTTTCATTAATCAAGAATGAAATTTGGGGGCTCAAAAATGATCAGATACCATCCTAGTCTCAACCATAAACGATGCCGACCAGGGATCAGCAGATGTTACTCTAAGGACTCCGCCAGCACCTTCTGAGAAATCAAAGTGTTTGGGTTTCGGGGGGAGTATGGTCGCAAGGCTGAAAATTAAAGGAATTGACGGAAGGGCACCACTAGGAGTGGAGCCTGTGGCTTAATTTGAATCAACACGGGGAAACTTACCAGGTCCAGACATAGTAAGGATTGATAGATTGAGAGCTCTTTCTTGATTCTATGGGTGGTGGTGCATGGTTGTTCTTAGTTGCTGGAGTGATTTGTCTGGTTAATTCTGATAACGAACGAGACCTCAGCCTGCTAACTAGCTACATGGAGTTTCCCCTTCCCAGCCAGCTTATTAGAGGGACTATGGCCGTTTAGGCCATGGAAGTTTGAGGCAATAACAGGTCTGTGATGCCCTTAGATGTTCTGGGCCACACACGCGCTACACTGATTGGTCTTCAACGAGGAATTCCTAGTAAGCACGTGTCATCAACTCGTGTTGACTATGTCCTTGCCCTTTGTACACACCGCCCGTCGCTCCTACTCATTGAATGATCCAGTGAAGTTTTTGGATTGCGTCGACGACGATGGTTTGCCGTTGTCAACGTCATGAGAAGTTTATTGAACCTTATCATTTAGAGAAAGGAGAAGTCACAACAAGGTTACCGTAGGTGAACCTGCAGTAGGATCATTGATAGCAAGGTTTTGTTTTTTCGTTTGGGTTGTGTGGGTTTCAATTGTATGTAATTTAGGAACGTGTGGTGTGTCTCTAGGAGAGTGGGTTTGATGCTTATTGGGGTGGTGCCTCTTACGAAAGAGACTTCGCAACATTTTCAGTTGCCTATCTTGAGTTCATGCTTGTTGTTTCATGTACTTTCAAGAAATGCTTGTGCTTGTCCCATCCTTTGTTATTATTTCCCCTTATGTGTTTTTTGTATGGGGTTCAGAAGCTCCTTGCTCGGGAGTCCCGTCTCCAATGGTATGTTCGGTGGGGCATGGTTACTACAGTCGAGGTGCTTGGGAAATATGATGGAAAAATTCAGAATCATTTGTAGTGACGATGCTCGATCCTTTGTTTGTTGGAATATGTGGGCCTCCATAGTTGGTTCTCTCCAAATGGCGGTGGCGGCGGTGGTTTATGTGTTTTCTTGGGCGTGCCTTTTTGTTGGTGGTTGGTTCAAGGGAGTGGTTGTACGTGTACTTCATACCTCAACCCTTTCGTGAGGGGAAAATATCAGGGTGGGGTCAAATATGGGATGGATGAAGAGCAGAGAAATACTTTGGGCTGGTCACCCTAGTCCTCTCGACTATTCCTTGACATGCCCTCGTGGAAGGGTTGGGTCTAAGTAATGAAATAACCCTCCCTTGGTCCGAGCTCCATCAAAATTGCAAGTTTCCCCATTAATGGGCATGAGGTAGCATTATTTTCTCATGCCTTTTGTGTTGATGGAATTCCTTATCCTTTCTTGAGCCACTCCCCCTTCCAAGGAAAGTAGGAAGCAGGTTATGTCCTAGTCTCACCATTTGGATTGTGGGTTTTTTGCGCGACTTGGTCATTTCTTGGATGTGTTGATTGTTGCAATAGCATTGTGGTGTGCGCTTTAGGGGCTTCCCTCTTTTTAGGGTGTGACATTGCATCGCCGGTGTATTTGTGGCCCTGGGATTTATCCAGCATTAAGTGTCATCCTGCGATAACTCCTCTTTGGAGTTCCGGTTGTTTGGGCCCCCTTGAATTTTTGGCTGGAAAGGTTGTCGGGTGTCCTGTACATGGAAGGGTGCAATAGTGGGGTGGGTTTACTATTAGTGAATTTTTTTTCTGAATCCTTGTGTGGGTCGGGGGGTCGTTTACCTCTCAGTAGTAACATGCCCCAGGCACTTGTCTCATCATGGCCCTCGGCTTTTCTAGTGGTCAAGTTTAGGTTGTGGCTTGTCTTCTTGGTTGTTTGATTGCCCGCTTGTTATGTCATGTAGATAGAAAGTATGTTGTGTCATAATGTATGTGGAAGGGTGCGAAAATGTGGGATGTTGTTGATTGGGTTTCTTATTTTCCTTCTTTTTGGTTAAGCCAACACCCCCTTGCGTGGCAGCGGCCCTCTGTTTTTCTAGCTAGCATTGCTTGAAATTTGGCCCCCTTTCTCTCAAATTCGATTTTTGTTGTGAGTGTTATGGTGCGTAATGTTTGGTTTTTCTTTCTTTCATGTCATTTTCTTCCCTTCTGGTCCCTAGCTTTATGGAGAAAAGTGGGAATTGTTGTGGGTCGGTGTCGGAGAAGGATGAAAAGTAGTGCAAACTCCCGGGTTGGCCACTCTAGTCCTTCTCAGTCATCATTCCTTGCAGTTCCCCCCTTTTTTGCCAAGACACAGGGCTTAGAAAGCTTGTACTGTGTTTTAGCCTCCCCTTGTGATTTGTTTTGGTCCCCCTAGCTTTAGAGAGAAAAGGTGGGATTTTCGTGGATTGACGTTTTCGGAAGGATGAAAAAGCAGTGTGAGTTCCTGCTGGGGTGGCCGCCCTAGTCCTTCTCGATCACCGATATGTGCAGTTTCCACCTTTTTTCAAGGGCATGGGGCCTTGAAAGCTTATTTTGTGTTTGAGCCTCATCTTCTCTGCTGGCAGCCATGTTTTGGTTCTCTTTTTTCTTTTCTCTTTTTGGTTTTCTTTTTTCCCTTCCTCCTTTCAACCCCTAGCTTCACAGAGAAAAGGGTGAATCGTTGAGGATTGGCATTCCTAAAGGATGAAAGGCAGTGCGAGCTCCTGGGTTGGCCACCCTAGTCCTTCCCGATTGTCATTCCTTGTGATTCCCCCCCTTTTACGAGGGTGTGGGGCTCACGAAGAGTTTGTTATTTGTTTGGGCCTCCTCCTTTGAGCAAGTGGAAAATTTTGTTTCTCTTTCTTTCATGTGTTTTTCTTAATTTCCTCGTTCTGACCCCTATCTTTACAGAGAAAAAAGGGGGAGTTGTAGTGGCTTGATGTTCGTGAAGGATGAAAAGAAGTGCGAGTTTTAGGGTGGCCACCCTAGTCCTTCTCGATCATTGTTCTTTACAATTCTACCCTTTTTGAAAAGGCACAGGGTTTGGAAAGAAACTCTTCTTGATTGTCTGCTTGAGATTTCCCTTGTGAGGGGGTGGGAGTCACCTTCTCTTTCTTTTCTCTTATATGTATATGTGCTATTTTTTCCCCTTCCCTTCCTCTTGTCAGCCCCCCCAGCAGTGTTACGGAGAAGAAAGTGGGGAACTGTTGCGGTTGGGTCTTTGAGAAGGATGAAAAGTAGCAGGAGCTCCTGGGTTGGCCACCCTAGTCCTTCTCGATCATCGTTCCTTGCAGTTCCCCCCTTTTGCAAAGGCATGGGGTTCAGGGGGGCTTGTTTGAGCCCCTTCCCTTGAGTGAGTTGGTTATGGAGTGTGGTTTTCTTGAGGGGGAAGGGGGCTTGTTGCTCTTGTTGCGACGCATTGTATGTTGGGTTCGATTTTAGCAATTTCTCATGGGGGTGCGATTTTTTGGTAACACACAGAAACGACTCTTGACAACGGATATCTCGACTCTTGTTATGATGAAGAACATAGCGAAATGTGATACTTAGTGTGAATTGCAGAATCCCATGAATAATTGAGTTTTTGAATGCAATTTGAGCCCGAGGCTTCAATCGAGGGCACGTCTGTCTGGGCATCGCATCCCAATCAAATGTGCTCCTTGCAATATGTTAGGGAGCAGCGGAGGTGGTCGTCCGTGCCCAATGTGGTGCGATTGGCTGAAATGTTGCAGGCAATGTTTTGTGGCGTGCATCTGCAAGCGGTGATATTGTCCCCTTGGTTCGGCAGTGGGTGTTAGCAAATGCGGGCTATGTGCGGCATCCCTGGAACTTGATTTGCTCTCTCTTGTCCTCCCATTAGGTAGGGAAGATTTAGCTCCAACTTGTGACCTCAGCTCAGGCGAGAACACCCGCTGAGCTTAAGCATATAATTAAGCGAAGGAAAAGAAACTTATGAGGATTCCCCTAATAGTGGTGAGTGAATCGGGAAGAGCCCAACATGAAAATTGGGTGGTAGCATTTCCTGAATTGTAGTCTGTAGAATTTTCCTCAGTGGCAGACCTAGGCCAAGTCCCTTCGAAGGGGGCACCTGAGAGGGTGACAGCCCTGTCGGGCCGGGACCCTGCCGCATCACAAGGCTTTGTCGGTGAGTCGAGTTGTTTGGGAATGCAACCATAATTGGGTGGTAAATTCCATCGAAGGCTAAATATGGGCGAGAGAACGATATCGAACAAGTACCGCGAGGGAAAGATGAAAAGGAATTTGAAAATAAAGTTAAAGAGTGCTTGAAATTGATGGGAGAGAAGCAGATGGAGGCTGTTGATGAGTCCTGGTCAGATGTGGAATGGCTCAGGCTGGTCCACCGCTCAACTTGAGGTGCAAACCAACACAGGCTACTACATCGTCACAAGCGCAGGTGGAGTATCACATGTTGGTTTGTCATTGTGGTGGTCGAGGGATGAGGCGCACACCCTTGTGGTGATCTGTGTGCACCTGCGCACTCATGGTGTTGGTTGGCGGGCTTTCCATTTGGACCATTTTGAAACAAAGACCAAGGAGTCTAACATGTGTGTGAGTTAGCGGGTTTGAAAACCTACGAGGTGCAAGGAAGCTGATGGGCAAGATCCCCTCTCTGCGGGGGGTGCATCGTCTACCGAACTTCAGCTTATACGAAGGGTTTGAGTGAGAGCACACCTATTGGGATCCGAAAGATGGTGAACTATGCCTGAGAAGGGTGAAGCTAGAGGAAACTCTGGTGGAGGCTCGTAGCGATACTGACGTGCAAATCGTTCGTCTGACTTGGGTATAGGGGAAAAAGACTAATCGAACCATCTAGTAGCTGGTTTCTTTCAAAGTTTCCCTTAGGATAGCTGGAGCTCATGCGCGAGTTTTATTGGGTAAATACAATGATTAGAGGCATCGGTGGAATAATTCCTTCGACCTATTCTCAAACTTTAAATAGGTAAGAGGGTGCATCTGCTCCATTGAGCCATGTCAAGGAATAGAGAGCTCCAAGTGGGCCATTTTTGGTAAGCAAAACTGGTGATGCAAGATGAACTGAAAGTTGAGTTACGGTGCCGAATTGTGCACTAACCTAGATCCCACAAAGGGTGTTGGTTGATTAATACAGTAGGACGGTGGTCATGGAAGTCGAAATCCGCTAAGGAGTGTGTAACAACTCACTTGCCGAATCAACTAGCCCCGAAAATGGATGGCGCTGAAGCACGCAACCTATAATTGACCGTCGGTGCAATTGCCTAGCTTCGATGAGTAGTAGGACACAGGGGTCGTTGAGAAACCTCGGGCATGAGCTTGGGTGGATCGACCCCCGATGTAGATCTTGGTGGTAGTAGCAAATATTCAAATGAGAACTTTGAAGACTGAAGTGGGGAAAGGTTCCATGTGAAAGCACTTGGACATGGGTTAGTCGATCCTAAGAGATGGGGAAGCCTTGTATCAAGGGTGCACTCTACATGAGCATCGAAAGGGAATCAGGTTAATATTCCCGAACCGAGACATGGCGGTGGGCGAAAATGTTACGAAATCTGGAGACATTATCGGGGACCCCAAGAAGAGTTATCTTTTCTTTTTAATAGCTTGCCCACCCTAGAATCGGTTCACCCAGAGATAGGGTCCAACAGCTAGAAGAGCACCGCACGTCTTGCGGTGTCCGGTGTGCCCTCGGTGACCCTTGAAAATCTTGAGGACCGAGTACCGTTCATTCCCGGTTGTACTCATAACCGCATCAGGTCTCCAAGGTGAACAACCTCTGGTCAATAGAAAAATGTAGGTAAGGGAAGTCGGCAAAACGGACCCGTAACTTTGGGAAAAGGATTGGATCTGAGGGTTCGGTATAGGGGTTTGCACCCTCAACTTGTGGGCTGTCGGTAGTCTGCCCGAGTTGCTCTCGTGGCAAGGGTAGGTAGTCACGTTCTGATTGGGCTACGGGCGTAGAATGCCCCCTCGCAGGGGATTTTCCCTAGGCAGCGAATAGTCGACTCAGACCTGGTACGGACAAGGGGAATCTGATTATTTAATTAAAACAAAGCATTGCGATGGTCCCTGTGGATGCTAACGCAATGTGATTTTTTTCCAGTGCTTGAATGTCAAAGTGAAGAAATTCAACCAAACACGGGTAAACAACGGGAGTAACTATGACTCTCTTAAGGTAGCCAAATGCCTCGTCATCTAATTAGTGATGTGCATGAATGGATTAACAAGATTCCTGATGTCCCTATCTACTATCTAGCAAAACCACAGCCAAGGGAATGAGCTTGACAGAATCAAAGGGGAAAGAAGACCCTATTGAGCTTGACTCTAGTCCGACTTTGTGAAATGACTTGAGAGGTGTAGAATAAGTGGGAGTCATTTTCAGTGCAAGTGAAATGCCACTACTTTTAATGTTATTTTACTTATTCCGTGGGGTGGAGACAGGGCATTGCCCCTATTTTTGGCCTTAAGGCACATTTCGATGGGTCGATCCGAGCGGAAGACATTGTCAGGTGGGGAGTTTGGCTGGTGCAGCACATCTGTTAAAAGATAACGTAGGTGTCCTAATATGAGCTCAAAGAGAACAAAAATATCATGTGGAAAAAAATGGTAAAAGCTCATTTTATTTTGATTTTCAGTACGAATAAAAACCGTGAAAGTGTGGCCTATCGATCCTTTAGACTTTCGGAATTTGAAGCTAGAGGTGTCAGAAAAGTTAACACATGGATAACTGGTTTGTGGTAGCCAAGCGTTCATAGCGAAGTTTCCTTTTGATCCTTCGATGTTGGCTCTTCCTATCATTGTGAAGCATAATTCACCAAGTGTTGGATTGTTCACCCACCAATAGGGAACATGTGCTGGGTTTAGACCATCATGAGACAGGTTATTTTTACCCTACTGATGAACCACACTGCAATAGAAATTCAACTTAGTATGAGATGAACCGTTGATTCACACAATTGGTCATCGCACTTGGTTGAAAATCGAGCGGCGCGAAGCTACTATGTGTTGGATTATAACTAAACGCCACTAATTTAGAATCCATGCCAGAAGTGGTGCATGTCACTCTTCGACTGTATCTCGACCCGCAGTAGGGGTGTCTCTTTGTCGCCCCAAGGGGCCTGTGTCATTTGCAAACTGCGATCATGAAGCATCTCAGTTGGGGCATCTTTGAAGTTCAATTTCAAACAGTCATTGAGAAGAATCCTTTGCAGATGACTTAAATAAGCGATAGGGTATTGTAAGTGGTAGAGTTTCCTTGCTACCACGATCCACTGAGATTCAGCCGTTGATTGCCTCGATTCGGAGCTTTTCTCTTGTCATTTTATTCAAAATTCAGATGACTATCGCCGTTGCACCTTTTGGCCCCTGTCCTTTTCATTCAAACATTGTTTCTTTTTTTCACATCTCAAAAATGCATTTCTTGCTTGGGGGTGGGAAATTTGGGGTTTCCATGCCATGGCTGCAAGAGGGGTCGCCAACCTATGGAACTTGTGGTCAGTGGCATGGAAACCCCAAATTTCCATGTCACAGCATGGCATATAACCAGCCCAAGCCTGGGAAACTTGGGGTTTCCGCGTCCTCCCGCACCCCTGAGGGAAACACGCTGGGGAAATTGGGGTTTCCATTTTGTGGCACATGTCAGAAGGCCACGCCCAAGCCTGGGAAACTTGGGGTTTCCATGTCCCGACCGAACGGATGCACATGGGATCAAATGGCAAACAGGCCGCCCAAACGTACACAGGGCACCCAGGTGGTCACAACTTAGCAAATCTGACATGGGCGCCCTCGGCCCAAACATCTCGACTCGAACACATTTGGTTGGGTGCCCTCACCCAGTGCGACACGAAACGCCAGACCGGACAAACGCACATGGGAGAAAATGGAAAACGGGCCGCCCGAACGTTCACAAGGCACCCGAGCAGTCATAAATTAGAAAATCTGACATGGGCACCCTCATACCAAATGACTCGTCCTAAACGCATTTGGCCAGGCGAGTTGGGTGACCCACGACTGGGCGCCTCTACACGAACTGCATGACAATTTGGAAGCCATTCTGGGAGTGTCGGGAGTCAGAATTGAGTGTCGTAAATTACAGAATGTGTGTATTGATGGGCTACATCTAACCATACAGTTTGGAAGCAAATTAGAAACACAAGGAGCTCGAGGGATGGTCTAAACTTATTTGTAGTGTCGATTTGAGTGACCCGAGAGAAAACAACAAATGGGCTGCCTAGATGTACATAAGGCACCTGGGTAGTCACAACTTAGCAAATCTGACACGGGCACCCTTGGACCAAATGACCCGACCCAAACACGCTTGAGCGGGCGCCCTCACCCGGCACAACAAGGATGGATGCACATGGTAGAAAGTGGAAAACGGGCCACCTAGACGTTCACAAGGCACCCGAGTGGTCACAACTTAGTAAATATGACACGGGCGCCCTAGGCCCAAACAACCCAACCTGAGCACGGTTAGCCGGTCACCCTCACCCAGTGCACCCTACCGGATGGATGCACATGGGATAAAATGGAAAACAGGCCACTGGGACATGCAGAAGACACCCGGGCAGTCACAAATTAGCAAATCTAACGCGGGAACCCTTTGCCCAAATGACCCAACCCGAACGTGGTTAGCCGGGCACCCTCACTTGACACGACACGACATGCCTGACCTAACGAACTCACATGGGAGAAAATAGCAAACAGGCTGCCCAAACATGCACAAGGCACCCAGGCAGTCACAACTTAGCAAATCTGACATGGGTGCCCTCGACCCAAATGACCCAACCCGAACACGTTTGGTTGGGCACCCTCACCCAGCGCGACACAACGCGCCTGACCGGACGAACGCACATGGGAGAAAACGGAAAATGGGCCGCCCGGATGTGCACAAGGCACTCGGGTGGTCACAAATTAAAAAATCTAATATGGGCACCCTCAGACCAAATGACTCGACTCGAACACGTTTGGCCAGGCGAGTCGGGTGACCCACGACTGGGCGTCTTTGCACGAACTGCACGACAGTTCGGAAGCCATTCTGGGAGCGTTGCGAGTCAGAATTGAGTGTCGTAAATTGAAAAATGTGTGTATTAATGGGCCGCATCTAACCATATAGTTTGGAAGTAGATTGGATAGACAAGGAGCTCTAGGGACGGTCTATACTGATTTGTAGTGCCGATTTGAGTGACCCGGGTGACTCGGCAGCACTTGGGCAGTTTTGTGCGGGATATTCCCAACGTGAATTCTAATGATTGTAAATGCTTGTTGTAGGCTAGTTTGATTGTTGAAAAGCCTTATATCTTGGTCAAAAGGCTAACTTTCCTTTCCAAGTAGCAGAAGTGGCTTCTGCTATATTGGAACTTATTATTTCATATTTATGAAACGTATTATCGGGCGGACTCATTATTAACATGGAGTTTCCCCTCCCTTGTATGTATGGGCATACTTGGGAATTGATAATGATTTTTATTTTTATTTACTCATATTGAAAGAAAATTTGGTTAATAACTAACAATTGTTGCTAAAGGCGTAGTCTATATACTTGAGTATTTGGAAAAAGAAAAAGTACGGTATTGTCGCACATGTCTATAGCGTGGTTGAAAGACACCGAAGGTATAGGGGCGTGAAAACTAGGCACACGGGCAGTCACAATTTCACATTTTTTATGCGGCCTCCCTCACATGACCCAACCCAACCCAAACGTGTTTCCTTGGGCGCCCTCACACGGCACGACCCGACCCGCCCGAACGAAGGCACAAAGGAGAAAACGACAATCGGGTCGCACGAATGTGCACAAGGCACAGGGTGTTGGGTATGTGTTATATTCTTTCCACGACTAGCCCCACGCACTGTACGTTGCGCCGGGCACAGTAGGGGGGTCACAAGGGGGGCGGCAGCCCCCCCTGTCGGGGTCCGGGGTAGCACCCCGGAGAAATTTTTTTTGGTATGCGGTCCCACTCATATGCGGACCCACCCATGTTTTGTGCATGATTTTGCACATGATTTTGGGGTACGATGGTTTTTCGGCCCCTGGTATTTTGTAGATCTGGTCAAGGGAACTACGGTTATGTTCTAATCCATGGTTAATGGATTGGGGTTTATGTATGCTTTGGCATGTATATATATGTGTTGTAACACTAAAAGGATTATAATGAAAAATCAAGCTGGTCGTCCCAATTTGGGATCCAGGGGAAAATCTTTGTGTTTATCTGTTTTATGTTTTATGCTCTCGCTATTGTTTATTTTCTGTTATAAGATTTGTGTGTAGATCATTTCTGTTCAGGGTTAAAACCTACATATGGTATCGGAGATGTTTCGGCTTCAAGGGGACGCCTTTTTTGTTGAGGGTTTTTGCTCGGGCCTGTGGTAGACCTTGTTCAGTGGGAGATCTGCGGGATCGATTCTTGCGGTGAAAGAAGATGGCGAGCGGCGGAAAGATAGAGATCAAGAAATTTAATGGTCAGAGTTTTGAGTTGTGGAAGCTCAAGATGGAGGATTTGCTGGTGGATAAAGATCAGTGGATCATGGTAGATCCAGGTACTAAACCAACGAGAGTGTCAGATGAAGATTGGAAGAAACTAGATCGGAAGGCTAAGAGCACAATACGGTTGTGTGTCTTAGATTCAGTATTGTTGAATGTATCTGGGAAAGCTACGGCAAAGACCTTGTGGGAAAAACTTGGGACTTTGTACCAATCTAAGTCTCTGATGAATAAGTTGTTCCTGCGGAAAAAGCTGTATAACCTGAGGATGAAGGATGGAGACTCGATGACAGAGCATCTGAACGCCTTCAATACTGTGGTAAGTCAACTATCATCTGTTGATATTAAAATCTCAGATGAAGATAAGTGCATCAGTTTTTTGTGTTCTCTACCAGACTCATGGGACAGTCTAGTTATTGCAATAGGTAGCAACACAACTACCTTGAATTTTGATGACATTGTCTCAGCCTTGCTATCAGAGGAAATGAGAAGGATAAATATGGAGGGTCAAAATGGAGATGCCTTATTTTTACGAGGAAGGTCCCAAAATAGAAACAAGAATAAGGTTTTGAGTGGGAGATCTAAAGCTAGATGGAGATCTAAATCTCCTGGAAAGTTTGTAAAGGTGTGCTGGAAATGCGGAAAGGAAGGACACTACAAAAAGGAATGCAGATCTAAAGCTCCTGAGAAAGGAAAGGGATCTGATGAACCTCCTTTTGCAGAGGCAAAAACCACCTCAGATGAAGGTGGGGATGTGTATTTGGCTTCTTCTTCAAATACACATGTAGATCATGAGTCATGGTTGACTGACTCAGGTGCATCCTTTCACTTCAATCCCCATAGGGAGTGGTTCTGCGAGTATGAGAAATATGATGGTGGTGATGTCTTCCTAAGGGATGATAGGAAGGCCAGAATTGTCGGACGTGGAAAAGTCAAGCTGAAGCTGCAAGGTGAAAGGATTAGAACACTTCTTGGTGTTCTGCATATTCCTACATTGGCCAGAAATCTAATTTATGTAAGCAAGATGGATGATGCAGGTGTAAAAACAGTGTTCGAGAAAGATGCCTGCAAGATGGTTCAGTATACCTGTACACGCGGGGAGTCTTGACCGAACTTTCATCAAGTCACAAGGTATCGCCTTACTGATGGTGTCAGCCTGTGGTTCCTAAAAAGTGGGATGGAAAGCTCCGTCGTCTCTGGAGAAAAGACCATGTTATGGCATCAAAGGCTTGGACATATTGGAGAGAAGGGCCTTCGAATACTGCATAGAAATGGTATGGTAGAAGGTATGTCTAATTACTCTCTGGATTTCGATTTCTGTGAACATTGTGTATATGGGAAGCATAATTGGGTGAGTTTTCCTTCTCGTGCTAAGAGGGCAAACAAGATATTAGAACTTGTGCACAGTGATGTGTTTCGACCTGTGTCAGTTCCATCACTGGGAAAGTCTGTGTACTATGTTTCATTCATAGATGACTTCTCAAGGAATACATGGATATATTTCTTGAGGAAGAAATCTGAAGTTTTTGACAAATTTAAAGAATTTAAGGCTTTGGTGGAAAACCAGACAGAGAAGAAGATAAAGGCGTTGAGGACAGATAATGGTGGGGAGTTCTGCAAGAAGGAATTTGAAGAGTTCTGTAAGAAGTGTGGTATAGCACGGCAGAAGACTACTCCATACACACCTCGGCAAAATGGAGTTGCAGAAAGAATGAATAGAACACTGATGGAAAAGGCAAGAAGCATGCTCAGTGGTACCGGGTTAGGACAAGAATTCTGGGCAGAGGCAGTGGAGACTGCATGTTACTTAGTTAACGGATCACCTTCATCAGCGTTGGAGGATAAGACTCCACATGAGGTATGGACTGGTAAGAAACCCTCTCTTTCACATCTAAGGGTATTTGGATGTGATGCATATGTACATGTTCCAAAGGAGAAAAGGACCAAGTTGGATAATAAATCTGAAAGCTGCATCTTTATTGGGTATAAGGATGGTTTAAAGGGTTACAAGCTTTGGAACCCAGAAACAAGGAAGGTTGTGTACAGCCGAGATGTGGTGTTTAGAGAAGTGAAATATGTTGTTAAACATGAATTCCTACCAAAGGAACTTGAGAAGATAGAGTTTGAGCTAAAGGAGGATGAATCAGACTCTACAACAGAAGAAGACTCAGAAGATGAAGATCCACAAACTCCAGCTTTGAGAAGATCAGTTCGGGAAAGAAGGCAACCAGAAAGGTATAGTCCATCTGCTTTCTGTTCAGGTTTTGCCTTAACTATAACTGATGATGAACCCAGAACTGTCAGGGAGGCAGTAGATTCAGAGGATGGAAAACTCGGGAAGGAGGCCATGGTTGATGAAATGGCATCCTTGCACAAAAACGATGCATGGGATCTGGTGGAGTTGCCGGCTGGAAGGAAGCCCATTGGGAGCAAATGGGTGTTTAAGAAGAAGATGAATGTAGAAGGCAAGGTGGAGAAATACAAAGCTTGATTGGTAGCGAAAGGTTATTCCCAGGTGCCGGGAATTGATTTTGGTGATATTTTTTCTCCTGTTGCCAAAGTTACTTCTATTAGATTACTTTTATCTGTTGCTGATGCATTTGATTTTGAGATAGAACAGATGGATGTGAAGACAGCATTTCTTCACGGGGATCTAGAAGAAGAGATCTACATGAAGCAACCTGAAGGCTTTATAGTGAAGGGTAAGAAAGAACTGGTATGCAGGTTGAAGAAGTCTTTGTATGGGTTAAAACAGTCACCAAGGATGTGGTATCAGAAATTTGATACCTATATACGGGGACTTGGCTTCACGAGAAGCAAGGAGGATCACTGTGTTTATTTTAAATTAATTGGTGACTGTGTTATTTATTTGGTCTTGTATGTGGATGATATGTTGTTGATTGGAAATGACAAAGAAATTATCCAAGATTTGAAGACCCAACTGTTCTCCAAATTCGACATGAAGGATCTTGGTGCTGCAAACTATATTTGGGCATGGAAATTAAGAGAGATTAGAGCGAAGGCTACGGTTGGCTTGAGAGGAAGTATGTCGAGACTATGTTGCGAGTTCAATATGCGGGATAATCATGGGTAGTGTTCCTGTTCTGTGGGTGCAAAGGCATGCAGCGAGCAGTGTCCCAAGACACAAGAAGAAGAGGAGGATATGTCCCGTGTTCCATATGCAAGTGCGATGGGTAGCCTGATGTATGCAATGGTCTGTACTAGACCAGACATTACACATGCAGTGGGAGTATTGAGCAGGTTTATGTCAAACCCAGGGAAGGAGCATTGGACAGCAGTGAAGCGGGTTTTCAGATATTTACATGGCACTAGTGATTATGGCTTGTGCTACCAAGGAAGACCAGGATTAGAAAGAATGTTGGACATTCGTGGTTTTGTTGATGCAGACTGGGCTGGAGATCTGGACCAAAGAAGATCTACAAGTGGGTATGTGTTTAGCCTATTTGGAGGTGCGGTCAGTTGGATGAGTAAAAGACAGTCTGTAGTGGCTCTTTCAACTACAGAGGCAGAATACATAGCAGCCACTCATGCAAGCAAGGAAGCAGTTTGGTTGCAGAGATTGTGTTCAAGTATGGGGTTGGTACAACAAGCTATAAGGATAGAATGTGATAGCCAAAGTGCAATTTTCTTGGCTAATAACCCTGCTTATCATTCAAGGACAAAGTACATTGGTGTTCAATATCACTTTGTTAGAGATATGGTTGAGGCTAAAAGGGTGTTGCTGGTAAAGGTGGAAATTTTAAAGAATGTTGCAGATTCTTTGAAGAATTCTGTGAGCACTCAGAAGTTCTCTTGGTGTACAGAAACAATGGGTGTTGAAGAATTGGCCAAATGACTAAGCTCTGCTGTGGCCCCCTGTGGAAAGAAAACAAGTGAGAGAATGTTGGGTATGTGTTATATTCTTTCCACGACTATCCCCATGCGCTGTACGTTGCGCCGAGTGTAGCAGGGGGGTCACAGGGGCGGCGGCAGCCCCCCCTGTCAAGGTCCGGGGTAGCGCCCCGGTGAAAATTTTTTTGGTATGCGGTCCCACTCATATGCAGACCCACCCATGTTTTGTGCATGATTTTGCACATGGTTTTGGGGTACGATGGTTTTTCGGCCCCTGGTATTTTGTAGATCCGGTCAAGGGAACTATGGTTATGTTCTAATCCAGGGTTAATGGATTGGGGTTTATGTATGCTTTGGCATGTATATATGTGTTGTAACACTAAAAGGAATATAATGAAAAATCAAGCTGGTCGTCCCAATTTGGGATCCAGGGGAAAATCTCTGTGTTTATCTATTTTATGTTTTATGCTCTCGCTATTGTTTATTTTCTGTTATAAGATTCGTGTGTAGATAATTTCTGTTCAGGGTTAAAAACTACACAGGGGCGGTCACAACTTAGCATTTTTTATACACCCTCCCTCACATGACCCAACTCGAACGCGTTTCCTTGGGCGCACTCACACGGCACGACCCAATCCGCCCAAACAAAGGCACAAGGGAGCAAACAGAAAATGGGTCACACGAACATGCATAAGGCACACGAGCAGTCACAACTTAGCATTTTTGATACGGCCTCCCTCACACGGCACGACCCGACCTGACCCGCCCTAATGCAGGCACAAGGGAGAAAATCGAAAACTGGTTGCATGAACATGCACAAGGCACATGGGCGGTCACAACTTAGCATTTTTTATACGGCAGCCCTCACATGACCCGACCCAAACCATCTTGCAGGCATCTTTCTCGAACACTATTTTTACACCTACATCATCGATCTTGCTTATAGAAATTAGATTTCTGGCCAATGCAAGAATATGTAGAACACCAGGAAGTGTTCTATCCTTCCACCTTGCAGTTAGAGCTTAACCTTTCCACGTCTGACAATTTTGGCCTTCCTATCATCCCCTAGGAAGACATCAGCACCATCATAT
The DNA here is from genome assembly GCA_034641835.2 of Pinus albicaulis. Taxonomy (NCBI): domain Eukaryota; kingdom Viridiplantae; phylum Streptophyta; class Pinopsida; order Pinales; family Pinaceae; genus Pinus; species Pinus albicaulis. Next base: position 171,153,789 of record CM076569.1, read on the forward strand.
TTCTCATACTCACAGAACCACTCCCTATGGGGAGTGAAGTGAAAGGATGCACCTGAGTCAATCAACCATGACTCATGATCTACATGTGTATTTGAAGAAGAAGCCAAATACACAACCCCACCTTCATCCAAGGTGGTTTTTTCCTCTGCAGAAGGAGCATCATCAGATCCCTTTCCTTTCTCAGGAGCTTTTGATTTGCAGTCCTTTTTGTAGTTCCCTTCCTTTCTGTATTTCCAACACACCTTTACAAACTTTCCAGGAGATTTAGATCTCCCTCTAGATTTAGATCTCCCACTCGAAACCTTATTCTTGTTTCTATTCTGGGACCTTCCTCATACAGATAAGGCATCTCCATTCTAACCCTCCATATTTCTTCGTCTCATTTCCTCCGACAACAAGGCTGAGATAATGTCATCAAAATTCAAGGTAGTTGTATTGCTACCTATTGCAATAACCAGACTATCCCACGAGTCTGGTAGAGAACACAACAAACCGATGCACTTATCTTCATCTGAGATTTTAATATCAACATATGACAACTGACTTACCACAGTATTGAAGGCATTCAGATGCTCTGTCACCGAGTCTCCATCCTTCATCCTCAAGTTATACAACTTTTTCCTCAAGAACAATTTATTCATCAGAGACTTAGATTGGTACAAAGTCCCTAGATTTTCCCACAAGGTCTTAGTCGTAGCTTCCACAGATACATTCAACAATATTGAATCTGAGACACACAATTGTATTGTGCTCTTTTCCTTCCGATCCAGCTTCTTCCAGTCTTCATCTGACATTGTCGTTGGTTTAGTACCCGAATCTATCGCGATCCACTGATCTTAATCCACCAATAGATCCTCCATCTTGAGCTTCCATAACTCAAAACTCCGACCATTAAATTTCTCGATATCTATCTTTCCACCCCTCGCCATCTTCTTTCACTGCAAGAATTGATCCCGCAGATCTCCCACTGAACAGGGTCTACCTCAAGCCCGAGCAAAAAACCCTCAGCATCAAAGGTGTCCCCTTGAAGCCGAAACCTGGCTCTAATACAAAATGTAGGTTTTAACCCTGAACAGAAATTATCTACACATGAATCTTATAACAAAAAATAAAAAATAGGGAGAGCATAAAACATAAAATAGATAAACACAGATATTTTCCTCTGGATCCCAAATCGGGATGACTAGCTTGATTTTTAATTATATTCCTTTTAGTGTTACAACACATATATATACATGCCGAAGCATACATGAACCCCAATCCATTAACCCTAGATTAGAACATAACCATAGTTCCCTTGACCGAATCTACAAAATACCAGGGGCCGAAAACCATCATACCCCAAAACCATGTGCAAAATCATGCACAAAACCATGGGTGTGGACTACCCACCGGAAATTAAGGACCAAAAAATTTTCGCCGAGGCGCTGCCCTGGACCCCGACAGAGGGGGCTTCTACCCCCCCTCTTATCCTCCATGCATTCATGGAAATAATATAACACATACCCAATAATGACTTGAATCGAACGCGTTTCCTTGGGCGCCCACACACGACCTGACCTGACCTGCCCGAATGAAGGCACGACGAAGAAAATGGCAAACGGGCCACACGAATGTGCACAAGGCACATGGGTGGTCACAAATTAGCCTTTTTTATATGGCCTCCCTCACATGACCCGACCCGACCCGAACATGTTTCCTTGGGTGCCCTCCCATGGCAGGACTCGACCCGCCGGAACGAAGGCATGTGGGAGAAAATGGAAAATGAGTCGCACTAACATGCAGAAGGCATGGTTAGAACTTCACATTTTTAACACGACCGCTCTCACATGACCTAACCCAACCCACCTGAACGTGCACAAGGCACACCCATGATCACCACTTAGCATTTTTGACACGGAAGCCCTCACATGACATAGGCCCGACCCAACCCGACCCACCCAAACGTGTTTCCCTGGGTGCCCTCAAATGGGCGAAGCACTGGCACCACTACTGCTTCATGGAAGATGGTATCAGAGCTCGATTCAGGGCGAGTTGAGCTTTGTTGAGGTTTGAATATTGAAGCAGGAATACAACGATAGGGCTGCAGTTGGTATTGAAGCTTAGACATTATTTTGGTTGGTCTCGGTGAAACATTGGTCAGGGTCGAAGTTGCATAACAAGAAATGGAAAGTTGGGAAGAATTTCAAGGGAGGCTTTTTCAGACCTTTTGTAGGTTGATGTTTTCATCGTTTCGTCGACCACCATTCTATGCATGTCCACCGAACGCTTCCAACACCCTCCGTCATCATCCTCGACTCGTGGGTCTTACATACTCCCCCATTTAAAATAAGACTGTCGTCCCCGATAGTGCTACCATCATCGTTGCAACTTTCGTCGCAATGTATAATCACCCAGTATCGTCACATAAACCATCAAGATTCATGTCTAGCATATCCAAGGGAAATATCTCCCCAATCCATGATCATCAACACATCCATCACAATCACCACATGCTATACCATCGTGGGAAGTCAATCTCTCCATCATGGCCACATGCTGCTGCAACATATATCGTGTCAACCCATCATGTATCATCAATATCATGTGAATCTCTACATCAAGTAGTCCAACCAACTCAACGTAACAAAACCTGTTATGTATCCAGCATAATTCTGCACAGTGCTATAGCCCTCATAAATTGAATTGGTTGGGTGATCAGTCCAACTAGAGATTCTCATTGTGAGAATGTGCATCCTCATACCATGCGTTATTTGTCCCTCTCGCATCCCGTCACACCCATAAACTCAATCAAGGATCTGTCCCATATGAGTGTAAAGTAATCCATGGAGATCCATCTCATCTGCAACATTTTTTCCATCCAACAAGCCATATCTATCTGAAATGTGCTGCCCATCATGCCAATCTCCATGCACTGTTCAAAAGATAGCCACAACTATCGAGCATCATCCACGTGTGAAAGTTCATACTCAAATCAAGTCAAGAATATCCTCTCAAAAATGTGCCATATTCAGGTCCATGAAGCTATGTTCATCCCACCTGCAATATGCATCCAACGTGCATACCAAATTTAAGTCAATAAGGCTCAACCCATGCCCAAGTGTATACCACCAAGGCATCCCATCGTCGCATCTCCGTCAACCTCCAACTCATCCCATTGATCATCTCCATCAAGTGACTCCTCACAAACACACCCCATAAATGTGCTCAAAGGTATGCATCCCATAGTGCATCAAAATCAAGACCAGTCTCAATCTCAGCTCCTCAGTGAACTAGATACTGCAAGATCATTGTAGTATAAAGCCTCCAATGAATGCAACTCCATCATGAACTCCCATGCATCATCCTATCCAAAGCATTGGCAAGAATACTTGTATTGCCCACGAGTGCCACCACAAGTTGTTCTCTCCCTGAAAGTCATATGAATGTGCTCATAGGCTTCTCATCCAACCAATGTCTTGTTGCTCAAAGTGAACAACATCCATCAGCCCATCTATAAAATATCTCCATGTAGCACCAAAAATCAATAACGCTCAGCATATTCCTGCTTGAAACTCCTCCATGATGCTCATAAGTGGCACCTAGTAAGTGCACTTTCATAATGTCTCCACATAATGTCTTGCCATGCCCTCATGTCAATGTTCATTAATTTGGTTGCCCATGTGTCCATCAAGAGTAGAATCATATCAACTCTAGTCGCCATCATGTGTATAGTGTACAGGTTAAGTGCCCTCGGTCACTTCTACCATCATCATCATGGGTACTTCCTCCAAGGCTTCTCCCCCACTAAATTTGCACCAAGAGTTCCTTCTTGGTTGTAAGCCATGAAGAAGTCTACCCAAACAATGTGCCCTACCACCAAGGCAGTCCATAAATCATGCCGGGCACCTATCCAATTTCCATGTGTCTAAGCATGACCCATATCTATCACAAAGATCATCATGTTCCACCCTTGTCATGGGAATTTGAACCTACTAGAGAGAGGTCACAAATTTCCCTATCAAGGTCTACAACAAGAAATGCTCCTTGCTTCTCCAATGTACAAGGTTCCATCATAGTCACCCGAGGAAAGGTCCTCCATGGTATTGGAAAAGAAGTCATCTTCTTTCCCATCCCTGCATATGGTCCATCTCCTAGATGCTCAATTGAAACACAAGTCATATCTTCATGAAGAATCTCTAAGTGAGTGTCCTCCATCCTCATCAACGTCTGCAATTCTTCCAATCCTGGTATCGCGTGCTCATAAAGTTCCTCCTCAATCATTGTCACTTCTGCAAAATTTTCATGTGGTTCATCCCCCAATGCCTGCAATGTGCTTGGTCTAGGTTCAAATTGTTCCACGAGTTCTTCCTCGATCATATCCACATCCTCAACATCCTCCCTAGAATCATCCATCATCAATGCTTGCAATGTGCTTGGCCCTAGTCCAACCTGTTCATCAAGTTCGTCCTCGACTTCTACTACATCTGCAACATCCTTGTTATACTACAAGAAAAAAGGACATTGGTGAGGGGAAAAAAATGTCACCATAAGCTCATTGGTGAGGGTCAAAAGAGCCTTTGTCACCAAAAATTGAACGTCACCAAAGATGGCGTCGCCGAAAGTAAAGGTGTTGTGGTGAAATTCAAGGTCTGTCACCAATAATGGTTTATAATGACGGATAGTGACCATCACCATTTCATAGGAGCAATGGTGACGGACAATAGCCTCCACCAAAAACTTGAACGTCACAAAAAGTGGCGTCGCCAAAATTATGTGTTATGGTGGCATTCAAGATCCGTCACGAATATTGATTATAATGAAGAATAGTGACCATCACTATTTCATATGAACAACAACGATTTTTGGTGATGGACCTTTCATGGCCGTCACTATTGGTGTATATATATAGTGACGTTTGTTGACCGTCACCATTTCATATTTGGTGAGGGTAAAAAACTGTCATGATAAGCTCATTGGTGACATCGAGATCCGTCATGAATAATGACTATAATGACAAACAATGGCCCTCACCATTTCATATCAACAACAACAATTTATGGTGACGGACCTTTCATGGTCGTCACTATTGATGTGTATATATGGTGGCTTTCGTTGATTGTCACCATTTCATATTTTGGTGAGAGTCAAAAAATGTCACCATGAGCTCATTAGTGATGGTCAAAAAAGCATTTGTCACCAAAAATTGATCGCTACCATTCCCTATGTATATCAGGGCATGATGCAATCGAACCACCAACCTCTTGCTTGTAAAGTAGGTGCTCTTCCATTGAGCTAGCACCCTTTAAAGAAGAAATTGTAGAAAATTTCTTAGCGAACCACTAACATAAATAGAGCTAAGAAATATTTATTTGTAAAAGAGATATCCATGGTCAAATTAACAAGAAAGTGAAATTTTAGCATCGTTGCACTAGTGCTACTATTACAATATTTGGCCTAAACAATAAATAGAAAAAACCCTTTTCATTTTATTAGGAGCATGCTGGGAAAATAATCTCACAAGAGTATTTAGCATTCAACATTCTGACCCACTAAATCACTTTTACATCCTTTTTAAGTCCTTCAACAAAGGACTTAAAGTTGGGAACAATGTCGTAACAATACTTCCAGCTATAGAACAAGCATTTTAAGCTTGTCTCTATTGTATTATATGGACATTTGTCCTTCAGACAGAGTTATGAGACATAGAACCACTTTCACCCTTAAGAAAAAATGTGGTTGTAAATGCATGGTATACTCTCTTAGCATAAATATTCTCTAGTATGGTATTGGATTCTCAGACTAGTGTTAGGTTTAAGGGTGCCAAAGAATTTAGATTTTAACTATGATATGGTGCACGCTAGGCTTCAAGAAAATATATTCTTTAGGAATTTCATGTTGGGAAACCTCCAAATGTGTGTCCAGGAAAACTCAAGTTAAATGGAAATATTTTTGTATAATGGTTGTGAGTCATATGGATGCACATTAATATACATGTTTTTTCCTAAATTTGAATAATTTATGTAATTTTTGGTCAACCAATTTTTTGATCTGGTTTTTGTCTATTTCTGATTTGATTCACATTTTTTAGGTTAACCATTTCAATGACTAGTCTAGTTCATGTAATTAAATAGATCATAAAAGATAAGGTGGTATTTTTGTGTTCTTGAGAGTGTTGCATGCATAAGTAATATGGGAGTTACAAAAATCTTCACCTATGCCCAATTGGAAAATTGGAGTGTTGTAGATGTAAGAAAATGTGTAAGAGAATATCCTAAATTTAGAAATAAGAATCTTGTGATGTGCCATTGGGGAAAAAATGTTACAATTACCTGGAAATATCTTCTTTACTAGTAGCTATTGGTCCAGAGACTGGACCAGAAGAACCCTCTTCTACAGACATAGCCAAAGTTCGGTGAATTTTGGAGAAGAGGCTTCACACATTTAACAGAATGGAAAACCCGAAGTTGGACAAGAAAATGGATATCTAAAATCATCAGAGTTTGTAATCATTAAACAATATTCATCATTTGCATTGAAGTTACAAAGCACCATGGAGTATTCAGACAACTAAGCTTTTGTTAGCCAAATGTTTATATCTCTTTAATTTTGATTTTGATTTTCAAACAATTTATATAAATTTATTATGTTGGTGTGTGCTACAAAGCATTCTGGTACTTCAAGTAGATCTAATGATGTTGAAGTTTGGGCAGCTCTTTCACATGATACGGGTTGGCATGTCAACCAAACTACTGTGTGATGTAAAGCATTGGATTCCCATCCTTCATGAAAATATTTTTGGCATGTCTCCCGCCTCAAGTTATTATTTAGCTTCATAAAATTATCGAAGATATTAAACTATGTAGAGACATATCGCATTACAAAGACAGTTTTACTATCAGTCTGCACTAAAAATGCTAGAAATTAATGGTAATCTTTTAGCATTTCCTTTATATTTATTTTTTAAGGAAAAATAAAGGAAATGTTAAAACATTACAATTAATTATTTCAAGATGTCTAAGGGTGCTTCCAACCTCATTGGATTTCATTTGGAGAAAGTAGAATTGCTTATCCCACTTAAAAATCAACAGTTTTCAAGATTTCATGATTGGTACGATTGCAACATTATCATTAGATATTATCATGTATAAGGGTATGGGATTGGCATTTAATCTAGAGAACCAAGCCCTGGAGAAAGTAGAATTTCCTATCTCATTTAAAATTCAATAGTTTTCAAGATTTCGGGATTGGTAGGATTGCAGCATTTTCATTAGATTCTATAGTGTATAAGGGTATGGGATTGAAATTTAATCAAGAGCACCAAGCCCTGGAGAAATTAGAATTTCCCGTCCCATTTAAAATCAACAGTTTTCACAATTTAAGGATTGGTAGGATTGCAACACTCTCATTAGATTATATCGCGTTTATGGGTAAGGGATTCACATTTAATCAAGAGCACTACGCCCTTTGTGTACCTTGATGTTAGTGATATTAGTTCTTGGACTCCTCTGTTGGGGCCTTAACAAAATGTACCCTTCACTCAAGAAAAAACCGTTGATAAATCATGTTAATTTTTTTTTACCACATTTTAAGGCCTAGATTAGATAGTTTCATTAAAATTGGGTGGTGTTGACTGATATCCCTTGAGGATTGTAGTGGAGGAAAAGGATGATACTAAAGATGAGAATCCAAACATAAGGGATGGCGGAAAACTTCTTGAAATCTATGATTGGAATTTATATATACTAGCTCATTTATTTATTATGCTTTCTTTCCCATTTTCATATAATGTGCTATTTATAAAATATCACATTTTATATGTATGTGTTTATGTATCTTGTTTACCATTTCCAAAATGTTGGGGGATCATGTTTCCAGTGCACTTCCATTTTAGAAATGCATACCTATTTCCTGATATCTTGCAACTTAGATGTTGCTAAATGGATATTTCATAATTCTTATAACAAGAAAATATAGCACCAAATTGGGTGTCAAACTCATTCAAGGAACAGTTCTATACCACATCAGTCAGTTCAGTATTAAAACCAGCCACTTCAACATAGAGCCATTCAGAATTGGTTGATTCCATACCAAACCAATCTAGGAAGAACCACCTACAAAATATGATTTTTGGGACTTTTACACTCATTTTGAAGAGAATAAGCAGGGGCTTAAGAAAGAGAACTTAAGAAAGAGAAAATGAGAAATTCAATGTCTTCCATCAAGATAAGGAGGGAAAATTATGTGATTTTATTGCATTAGTGTATTTATTGTAGAGTGGGGATTGATTCAGTGACACCATGGGGAATTAGTGGAAATTCCTAAGAGAAAAAAGAAAACAGGCTTTGCCCTCGACTCACCTTGCAGGAATAGGGAGCTATCAGTTTCTTGATCCCCACAAAAGCCCGAGAACATTAAATACCCCCCAAATATCATCTTGAAACAGTAAAAACGAAATGGGAAGGATGAAATCATAATTTTCTTTGGTTATAACTATTAGCCTGTAGACTCAAAGAGTCAAGAATATAATTCAAAAATGTTGTTATAACCATTAGCAGGTCATTATAAATAATGTTTGTTTCTCTTGTTCATAGTTGGAACTAAACAAGTTCTACAAAAGGTTATTGACATTATTTATAGCATGCAGCTTAGTGGAAATGCTACAAAGGCACTAGGGGCTATTCAAAACCCTTAGCGGGAAGCAATCTACATCAGTCATTATTTTATAATTCTCAGTGTTATTTTAAGCAATGATTCAACAAGTCAATTTTGACTTATACTATTGTACTCTCTCTCTCTGTTGAACATGTGATATAATAATAAGAAGCATTGATCAAAGGGTTTTCCCATCTTCGGGTTTTTACCTGGCATTAGCCAATCTCTAGTGTTCTCTTGTCCTAGCATGTCTTCTACATCTAATGTTTATGTTCTTTCATGAGTTACTATCATGAGTTACTATCAATGTGATAACGGTCTATGTGATTGATAATGCAAATTTAATTTAATGGAATATGGGCTTATATGGAACATTGAAGTAATTTTCATAAGAAAAGAAAATGTTAATTAAATTAACATGGTATCAAAGCTAGGTTGAGAACAAGCCAAGGAAAGAGAAACAGAAATCACTAGATCTTTGATGAAAATTCTCTACGACCTTCTTGCAAGGCACTCTTGCAGATTTGTAATGCAAAAGCATAAGTTTCATATCCTAGCAATAATAGAGGATCGCTAAAGATCAAGGACCGAGATCCCTGTCAAAATGATAGGCATAAAATGCATTATATCTATAACCTCAAGTGCATGTCTACTGCCAGGAAGTTCTGGTACATTATTTCAATTAAGGTCAAAATTTTTTAAATTTATTTGAGTTGAATTTGCTTTGGGAGATGGTATCTCGCTCGAAATTTCTGGTGTAGGTTCATGTGAAAGACATGTCTGAAATTATATATGAGCCATAGAGTTCCTATCAACTGTTGCAGTGAGATTAATATTCACTATGCACATCTCTATAACATGATGTTTGGTCGCATTCAGCTAGGCTGATCCAAAATAATCTCAGTAGGTTGTTGTTGGCATGTCTTCAACCTTGTATTAGGGCTCAGATGTTACAAAAGAGGTGTGTAAGGCAACATAAGGTAAATCTAATTCCCATTGCTTAAATTCTCTTCATCCTCCTTTCAGAAGGACAACAATATTGTCATGAAGATAGATTTTTGTAAAATATCAGTCTTACGAGCAGCTTATCGCACTCATTTTGTGAAGTTAAAGATTTGTATTTGTAACCAGATCTGAGGCAAAATTAGTTGAGGATTTTATTAAGTATTTTCTTTAAAGCCTTAATTGAGGTATGGCCTAAAATCATGACTCACCTAGTTCATGATAACCTGTAGCTCTTTTTCTGAAGAGGTCTCACGTTCATACAGTAAATATTAAGGCATACATCTCATGGATATAATCATATTTGAAGCATCAAATATAAGTTTACATAACATTCTAAAATAATTTGTTATAATCCTCACTATTGTAATAACTGAGATCCTAATTTGGATTGAACTAATCTATTTGGATTACCTCTAAATCTTGTTGAAGTAATATCAGCCATTATAACCAACACAATCATAAGGTACTTTCTAGTAGTTCGAGAAATTTCTTTGTTGCAGAGTTGAAGGAGATATTTTTTTGTGGTTGCATGTCTTTTGACAACAAAGAATCTGGAGCTGTAATTTATGAAGGGGTGTTGTAAATTCAAGACAGATTTCTAGAATATTCTCTAATCAGAATAATCATGTTTGCCTCTATATCAAGGAAAGAGATATGATAGAGATAGGATAGTGTTACAATAACCTTGACCCTACTGCATACTATCCTTGATAACCTTCAAGTAAAAATTAAGTGAAAACTAATTTACCTTGAGGTAGCTTTGCCACTCAAGGTCCATGAACATGGGGTGTTCTCTTTGTCCTAAACTCATGCCTACACATCATTTTAAGGGGAGGGAGGAGGAATTACAATAATTTTTAAAGAGGAAGGAGGAAAGATGAAAGCATGATCTAGGTTGGTGAAGACAACATGTGAGAGCAGAGTCTGACAAGCACGTGGTATGGGACATAAGAGATGATGTTAGGTGTTATACTTTTGGGAGTCACATTAAACATGGTGGTGAGGCAAACCCAAGCACAAATCACCAAATAACAAGAAGAAGGATGGAGCAATACCTACTACTACATGAATAATTGAGGGTTCTTTGAAAATCTCAAGGATAAGTTCAGCATTTGAGCTCTATAAGACCCTCCATGATGATAAGAAGATGGTATTGTTGATTTAATATTAAATTCTTGTTTCTTTTTATAGCATGCACCAATAATGATGATGGTTGTGGCTAAGGCAAAGGCATAGGAAATGGCATGTCTCAATCTCCATCTCCATCCACATGATATGATAGAACAGTAATAGTCTTTGTCGTTGTTGCATTACATTCATTGAATGAGCTGGGAGTTTTCTGTTTGTTTGCACAAACAACAAACCAACCAGTGAGCAACAGTGGCAAATGGTGATGATGATGGGGGGCCACTTTAATTGTAGTAATTTGGCCTCTTTTTACTAGTATGAAACGCCCCTCACATAATTTTTGATAATTTCCGAATTCCAAAAATCCCAATTGGACCCCAAATGACTGGATGGCTGGATGTTTGTGGGGATTTATTTACTGTGTACGTGGGTTATCTTCAAAGCATGAAAACCACCAAGGATGGCCCCAAATCTGATCATTTAATTCCTATTTATAAAACAATTTATGCAACTCTCATACATTAGGAATATAATCTTAGTAGCAACATCAGTTGCCATCATGCCGTATTACAGGCTTCAACAAGAGGCTGAATCATAATTTTTGGAGGTTGATCCCAGTGGTCGCTATGGCCAGTTAAACCAAATTTTGGGCAAACCTACTATTTACTTAAACAAGTGATCCTTATATTGGGTAGAAAATCATAACAGATTCTGTGTTATGTGTGCGTATATATATAGTATTTGTGTGAGAGGATTACTAATCCAGTTGATATAATATTTTGTTGTTTTGCAGTACAATGAGGTGCTTGGAAAGGGAGAATCTAAGACTGTGTATGCTTTTAACCTATGAACTCTTCTGCAATCAAAATTTATTTAGGCTTCCCCAACATTTTTTTCTGCAATGAAAATTTGTTTTTTTCATGTGTAAACCTTTGTGTGCTCAAAATTTGTGTAAGCTTCCACTCACAAGCTCTTCTTTAATCATCACTTGTTTATGGATCCACCCAAAAGTTATTTTGTAATAAAAAATTATTTTTGGATCCATCCACAAGCCCATCTGTAAGCAAAATGTCTTTATGCTTCCACCCAAAAACCATTCTGTTTTCAGAATTTTCTTATGCTTCTGCACACAATCTCTTCTGAAACTAATAACCTTTGCATACTTCCACCTACAAGCTTGCATGTGTTCAAAAAAATTTATGCCCCCATCCCCATACTCTTCTACAATAAAAATTTGTTTTAGAATCCACCCAAAATCTCTTCTGTAATCACAATTTGTTTATGTTTACATCCAGAAACACCTTTGTAATCTGTGATCGTATGCTTCAACCGAGAAATTCTTCTGTAACCAAATTTTGTTTTTGGATCTGTGTAGACCTTTGAGTAATGAAATTTTGGTCTTCTGATATTGATTATTATATATTGTTTGATGCATATGCAGATACATAGCCTTGGATGAAATAGAGGGGATTGAAGTGGCCTAGAACCAGGTAAAAGTGAATGGTATTCTACAGTCACTTGAGGATCTGGAAAGGATTTATTCAAAGGTCCATCTCCTGAAAAATATGAAACACAAGAATATCATCAAATTATTTTCATCATGGATCAATACCAAGACAAGGAATGTCAACTTTATTATAGAGATGTTCACATCTGGTACTCTTAGGCAGTAAGTTTCACTAGCCCTTCATTAGTAGATTGGCAGTTATGTGAGCTTCAATGAATTTTTTGGTTGGATGTATAGATATTCAATGGAAGATTCCTTGTTCTTCTTTTAAGGTTCCAGATATAGAAAAAAACACAGATGTGTAGACTTAAAAGCTGTGAAAATTTGGGCTCATCAGATCTTGCAAGGGCTTTTATACCTGCACATCCATGATCCTCCCATAATACACAGAGATTTGGAGTGTGGCAACATATTTGTGAATGGGACTCAGGGGGAAGTTAAGATTGGAGACCTTGGGCTGGCTGCAATTCTGTGTAAATCTCACTCATCTCACAACGCTATTGGTAAAACTAAATACCTGTAATCTCGTCCTTCCATTCTAGACAGATTTCAATTCTTCTTGGGGTTTTCTAACTTCCGAAAGGTTTTATGCAGGAACTTTGGAATTTATGGCCCCTGAATTATACGATGAGAAATACAATGAATTAGTTGATATCTATGCATTTGGGATATGCCTATTGGAAATGCTCACCTTTGAGTATCCTTACAGTGAATGCTCCAACCCAGCTCAGATGTACAAGAAAGTATCATATGTAAGTTATTTCGTCATTGAAATCTATTTCAATACATATCTTTGTTGGATCCCGGTGAGACTTGAACTCTTTGCCAATCTGGAAAAAGAAATAATTCCTTATCACTTGGAGTTCTGACTTGGGGACTACCCTACTTAGCTATTTTTTATACAATAATTTCAGAATTGAATTCCAGTTCTCGAATCGATTATCAGGGGTAAAATCTAGCAGCTCTGTACAAACTGAAGGATCATGAAATGAGACATTTTTTTTAGAAATGCTTGGTCACTGTTTCTAGAAGGCTTCCTGCAAGAGAGCTCTTAATGGACCCATTTATCTAGACTTATGAGCATGGCTTAGAATATTCCTTTTCGAGATTAGATTTATGCAGAGATGATGTGGGGGGAAATTGGCCCATTATTGAGAGAAATAACATTGAAGCCTTTCAAAATGGTGGTCATAAATTACTCCAAAGCATGCATTTTGTGCATCCTTACAGCAAGAATGGGATTTATGTCCACTTGAGAACAAGAAAAAATAGAAGGTTGTACCTTTTCCCTCATACTTTATAGAGGAAAGTATGTCTCACAACATGGATTTCACTGTCAAAGGCAAGAAGAGGGAGGATGACACAATATTTTTAAGGGCTCCGAATTGTAGACACTGAAGGTAATGAATCTTATATTGCACTAGAAAACCATGAACCTGCTTGCAGGCTTTGAAGCCTGATATTGCTAACAAAGTAAATTGTAAGACTATTTTCTATTGTTATTTCTATCAACTAGTCCCTAGTCTATTTTTTCACCCGTGTTAATGTCACAAGTTTGATACATCTTGCAAGGCCCATTCGTAATATCTATTTCCCATTTGATGTGGAAGGAGATACAGCCATAAGTGTGGGCAACGAAATGGTTGCAGAGCTTGACCTTGCTGATCAAGATCTTACAAAGATTGCAGAAATGATTGATGAACAAATAATGGCTTTGGTAATTGTTTGGAAGGCAAGGGTAGCAATAGATGATCACCATTCCTTCTATGACCATAATCATTCCTCCAGCAAAACAAGTGAAATTTGTTGGTGGAATCATAACGATCATGTCTCTAGTATCTCTGCTCAGAGTTCCCTATTGGAATACCTGAGGTCTCATTACCACGTTGACAACAAATCAGAAATAGTGCCTTGTACTCGAGTTGAATGTTCAGAAATGCATGGTCACTTTGAAGAAGTCACATTCCAGGTTAATGCAACAGATTTTTATTCATATGTAGAAGAGGATACTCCTACGATTTCAAGCGGATCATTAGATGTTATTCATAACGATTGGGTGAATGGAAAGGATCCAGTTTCACCTAGATCTTTAATATTACATGGTTCAGGGATTAGCAATTTTGAAGATCCCCAATCTTGTCTAATATCCCCAGGTACTGGTAACAAAGAGGACATAGTTCCAAGAAAGCCTACAAAACCTCCAAAAAATACAAGATATGTAGGGAACTTTGAAGAAAGTTGTAGCCATGGATTGTCTGAAGGGTTCAGTCTTGTTACCGATTCTGATTGTCTTAGCTCAGTCCACAAACCTATGATCCATCCTCAATCACCATCATCAGTCAATATTTTATCTGATGAAGATGAAGATTCCACTAGCAGAGAGTTTTGATTGTTAGCAATCAAACATTAGAAGGAATTAATGGAACTTCAAAGAAAACATGAGCATTCCCTCTTAGAAATTGAAAATGAATTAAAAAATAAAACACCTTTGGGAACATATTTAGGTAAGAAGAAATCCAGTCCTGGAATAAATTTTCAGGATCAAAAATTGAATGTGAATGGGCAACAAGAGCACCGGGAAGATGACTCAGGTAGACATGGCACAACTGGTAGGGATAAGGATTTTGCAGCCATGAAACAACTTGGATCCGATGTTCAGGGAACAAGGCTTTCCAACAATCCTAGTCATAGATTATCACTGAATGAATCAGTTGTCAGTTCTGATTTTCTAGGTCCAAGTAAACTTGCAATGCATTCTTCTCCTACCCCTCCTGTTAGGCCAATTAACAGAAATATAGCACCAAACCAAAGGCTAATGAAAATGCATTATTTTAGTGGTGTTGACAGTCAATGCTCTATTTATTATCTGGACAAAGAAGTTAGTTAGCAGAAAAATTGCCAGAAAATTGGAGCATTTCCAACAAGAAATGTCGATGAAAAGAAACATAGTCTTGAGGTGTTGAGATGATTTCCATCTATATCTCAGAAATATTCTTCAAGGAACTGCAAGGAAGGAAAAACTAGATAGTCTTAGAGAAGTGAAGCACACTTGTAACATAAATTTATTGCCCTTAGTTTAGAATATAGATTGGATATTGCACTGAAAACTTATCAATTGTATATATGAGTTTTGCCTTATGTAAGAGGTAATGATTAGTGGTAATGCTATGCAAGGTTCCCCAGAAAATATTCCTTCGCCTTGGCAACTTTATGGTCTCCCAAGAATTTTGGTAGTAAGGGCAGCATTTTGAAATTATGCAGAAACATAGGAAAAATGTATGCATCATCTTTCATTAGGATAGGCTGCAACTGCCAAGGCCTACTACATTGTTGACATGTACTATGAGCTCGCCAGTTCATCTGATGGTACCATTCAGATGAATTTGTGGGTTATAATCCAAATAAAGTGCTTCTTGGCTAGATAGAACCCAGTTCCTCACCAAATTTTCTAGTTAACTAAGAATCCATGATTTTATGGGCTTTTAATTTATGTCAAGATTTTGGGAGAATTTGTATCTTTGTAGTATTCAATATTTTCAGAGCATAAGCTATAAAAGAAGATCTACACCAAACAAAAATTCATAAAAGAGCTTAATGCATAAGAAATTCCACCTAAGAGATCTGCAACAATCTCTTTATCAACGCAAACACTCGTTACTTACCAACTTACAAAAAAAAATGAAGGCCCAACAAACTAGATATAAGTATTTCAGATTACGCAAGAGTAAACAATCAAAACTACATAGTAATACCACTCACATATCAAACAAGTCTTCCAAGAAAAGGCTGCTCTTATAGAAGGGCTTCATACAGAGACACCAATTGTGCTACCAGTCCCGTTTACTTTATTGCAATGGAAAATGGTTGATGTTGTACAGAATAGTAGCTCAGACTATCTCCACATCATATCCAGTATGGGAAATAATTGACACTAGTATTTCATTTTGGGAATAAAACAACTTTTGCAGGCACTTCATGAATATATCAAAAGATGTATTCAGATTAAGGAAAAAATCCATCAAGTCCTTCAGACAGTCTAGTGGTAAGTATGGAGCTTATTACAACAATAACCCATTTTGAGACCTGGCAGGTGTGTCCCAACCAATAGAGGGCTCTGTGAAATAGAAAAGGGACCACATTTTTTTTCTTGGTGCGCTAGTTATATATGATACAGAGATCCATGGTCCCTTCATCAGAACAAATGGTGTTTCACTCGCAAAAATGGAAAGAATAATGCCATCAAATTGCACATACATGAACACACATTCCAAATATTCAATTGTTTTGGAGACAACCATAAAAGAATGCATGAAAAGCTTGCAACTGTCAACAATATCAAACCACCTCCATAAAAAGGAAAGGATACACATTTAAAAAAAAAATCATGCACATTAGCATAACTCAGTAAGTCATCATTTAGTACCTTGAGCTAAGGTTTTCTAGCCACCTTAACAACCCTTAAGGTGGTTGGAAATAGATAATCATGAAAAGCTCCAAGGGTTGGACAAGTCTTGGTTGAAGCCTTATGTTGTAAAAGACGAACCCATCAAGAAAGTCTTGGGCCAACTTTGGGACTTCGTTGAGGATTTTTGGTGCATTTCAAAATTAACTGAAGTTTTTCTACAGTGTTTGGTTATAGAAAATTGGTGGAGCAAAAAAAAAGACATTTTTCAGGGAAACATGCCTACCTAACAGAGGCCAAAAGTTGGTTCAATGGTTTGAAACCAAGAATTTCATTGTCAAGAAAATTGGATGGAGCGGCCAGCAAGGGAAGATGACAAGTTGTTTCCTCAGCCTTGTATATTTTTGTGGGCTTGTTTGTCTTCATTCAAGGTGGTTTTGTGTCATAGAACCCTTGTTTCGGGCAATATCACCCTAGAGGTTCATTGGTTTACAACCTCCATAGAGCAGGGGCATGCTACTTAAGAAGGACTCACACAACCATGCACGTTCAGAAAAACTAAATAGAGTAGAATGAGGAAGTTACCCGTAGGTCCTACGGTTGAAGAAGATCCCGCAGGGTTCAAACCCCCAGCAACCATCCTTCCTTCTTAACCTGAAAGACAAGAAGAAACAAGCACAAAGGACTGGTTGTACAGCATATATCTACTCTAAATGTTAGTGATATTCATATAAAACATTAAATAAATCATAATGAATGCTTGTATAAAAAATATTCTCATACATATAAGCATACACTAACACGTTTATTTCGGGAACAGCATGGTACTTCTGTATTATAAATAGCATGTACAAAAGTAACGAGTGGAGAGATCACCTGATCCTTCCACGGCCTTCGAGCAGACCGTCGTCCAGATCCGTCCAGCCCTTGCCTCACTAAGACTCCTTCCAAACTGGTGCATACGAGATGACATTTAGGGAGATGAACATCTCAAGGAAACAAGGGTTTCCTATAATGAACTGGGAAAGTGCAGGAGGTACGAGGAATCAGACTTGGATAGGGAATACCAACAGAGTATAATATCAATAATTCTCTCTCTCTTAGGCCATACACATGAGGGGTTTTTATACTCCCTCCAAGTAGTTTCAACAGTTGGAAACAGTTGGCCACGTGCTGGGGTGGTTGAACTACCTGAGTAACTATCAACCCAGCCCAAAAATAGGGAATAATTATATATTTTTTAATCATTTTTAATGGCATACGCGGAAAAGTCTAGCTGGACTCGCGTATACACGCGGAAAAGTATGGGCATAGTCGCGTATGGGGATTTTTACACTGTTTTTTAGTGAATTTTTCCAAGTCTGTAGGAATGGGTGCCCAAAACCATCAAAGCAATCATGAATCATGTGAAGGTGAGAAATGATGCTATAACAGATGCCCCCTAATATATGAGGTCAGAAGGGGTACATGATGGCCGAAATGTATTATGCACATAGAAAGAACTTCGCAAGAACAAGAGAGGACTTCACCAGATTTCAGCCTGCCAAAAACCAATGAAAGAAAACAGAGAGTCAACTCATGCTGAGGCGGGCATACCCATGCTCAGTCAAAAAATACATCATATAGAAAGTAGTGAATAGATCCAACATGTATACAAGTATAGCTGAACTGAAAGTACACAATGAATCATCTGAGCATGGCCCGGAAGTGTAAGTCTGAATCAATGTCCAAGTATCACATATAGAAAGCTGATCAAATATGGTGCAACTGGATGTCTGATCAAATAAGTAACTGAATCTCCAAGTACCGGATCATAAGAGGTGGATCAAACGGTACAATCACGCAACTCGGGAGCCAACATATAAGATGCTGCTGTGCTAAACTGCAACATATAAGGGTGGAAGACATCACTGACAGAAACCGAATGGACTGTCAAAAGTGAACCGAAAAATGCTGATGCAACCCGAGGTCTTCACTGATCACTATGGCACAATTCTACACAATGGAAATAAATGAGCTGAAGTCGACCATGTGAGAAATCATTGGATTACCGGTCAATGATGTATACCATTAACCAACGCGAGACAACCCACCAATAATGAAAATGAGTGTCAAGGTGCCCCAGTACAATCTAACAAGTGTGAATGAATGAGTTGAAGTCGAACACTTGAAAGAATCTACCAATCAGGAGGCAATGATGAATCCCCACCGTCGATAGCGAAGAGTCTGCCACTGATGACTGCAAACCCTAAGGTACTGACAAAAAGACTCTAGACCTTATTCCCAGAGCAATGAGTCGGAGTCGATGGGAAAAGATCTGCTTGAAGGAAGGCATTAAGGCATCCCACATCAGTCCAGCGCGAGTGTAACCCGCAGGCCAAGATTTGGAAGGAATCGGACGAAGGAGAGTGATGGAACCAAAACCGAAGTACGTTTCCGACGTGCACAAGATGAAGCTAGCGCACGGAAGAAACCCTCTGAACCAACCAATAATGAAAGCCGACACAGAGGCGAGAAATCCACCGATAGGGTCAAATGGAAATCAAGGTACTGCACGAATCCCAAGTGTGATAATGTGTGGCCGACTGCTAGACTCCTATACCAATAGGTGTCATTTTTCATGATTGTCTTGATAAATTATGTAATATGTTCAAACCTTTTCTTGTTGCAAAGGTGTTCCATATTCTCGAAAAAAATCAAAAAATCAAAAAATTTTAAAAATGTAAAGAGGGTATACCCTAAAAGAAAAATCAAAGGGTGAAAAGAATAAAATGGTCAAAAAAGTGAAAGAAATGAACCTCAAACAAAAATAGACCAGGAAAGTGTGCAAGTCCAAATGCCACTACTATTTCATTTTTTGTAATAAACAAAATTGTGTGCAGTTTGTCAAATTTTTGCCACAATTTATGAAGAGTCAAACAGTTTAAACTTGACTCATTCATTTTTCAATTTCATGTTATATAATAGAGAATAAATATCTGACCAAATAGTTTAATCTTGGCAGATAAGTAGATACATAGAGTTAATAAAAGGTGCTCAATAGTTTAATCTGAGCCCTTGGATGTAATAAGTGTAGATTTAGATAGGTTTGCCATGTAAAAGAAAAGATCGATAAGGGTTTGCAAGTCTAAATGCACCGAATAAAGAAGAGAAAATGGTAGTGTCAAGTAGATAGGTAGGTAGATGGTGTTGCAAAGTTTTAAATGATGAATGATAGCAATATGTTTGATCTTTTACCTTCATCACAAGTACTGAAACAAGAAGTGCACTGGAAAATTCAAAGAAAGCAAAGTCAAAATCATTAACTTCCCACATCACTTTCTCCCTAAGATCTTTACTAATTTCCCCAAAGTATTAAGGTATTTGGAGATCAAAGGGGCTCAAGGCATTTCCTTGACTTTTGGAGGGACCGGACCCTCGGCCTAATGATCAAAAATACCTAAGTACTTGAGATCATTCATCATTATAATCATTCGCTTTTAACCTTTTCCTAAGTAAAATCCAATTTTACTTAGGAAAATCATCCTATATTTCATAGTAATCCCTCAAGATGACTTGTTATTCTAAGTCTAAGTGTTGAAGTTGATATAATGTGGTTTACTTCAAAAGTCTTCACTTTCTTAGATGTGCAAAGTATTTTGAGTTGTCCTTGTCCCTTTGTCATATTTACATTTAACTCTATTTACTAAATCCCTAGTGAAAATGCCTTATCCTAAGAATATAACTCCTTTTATATAAATATCCAAAAAAACCCATCTTATTATAAATTTTAACCAAAGTATTTATTTCCCAATTATTCATTAAAAAACCCGCATTATGCGCCCTTTGGTTAAATATATCATTATATAATAGTCCCGCCCCTTATGGTAGTTAAATTGATTTAATTTATTACCATATAATAAGAAATATCAAGAAAAACATTTAAACATATAATTTTATATGTTTGAAAGAAAAATGAATAAAGCCGAAGTTTGTATTAAAAACTTCGAAAAACCCCCATGCCATCGTGGCCCATCCACTTGGAATTTAAAAAAAAATCCCACCCGACACTTTAACTATGGTCGAAACCCTGCCGCAACCCCAATTTTCATTAAAACAAGGGATTAATTAATTATCAGGATTAGTTAATAACATTTTCCTCCACCAATTAAAACGCCCCGGGGATATTTAATTAAGTTAAAACCCCGCCGGGCCCGCACGATAAACCCCCGCTTACTCCACGTCCCTTCCCACCGTCCGATCTCCCGCTACGAGATCTATGGCTAACATTCATCCCGCTACCCATCCGATACCCAAATGATAATGCGCGGAGGTACGGTGGTTTTGAAACTGCCCTCCGTCCACATGTTAATGCCCCAATGGAATCGCTGCCCTCTCATTTAATACCACTATTGCCCATAAGCGGTGGGGGGATTACCGCTTACCGCCCGGCCCCTGCCACACGTCAGCCCATACTGATATGACGTCATTCCTCAAAAAAATAAAAACCCTTTTTTGACTTTGGAAATAAAACAATTTTTCATGTTTTTTATGTCATTTTCATTATTTGAAAGCAACTGCGCCTTCCGCTACAAAATTCAAATTTTCACTGAAATCTACTGGTCTATCTAATTTCGCTCCAGAATTCCGCCGGACCAGTGTTCAAGCATCCTCTTGCCACCGCCTGATACCTGTTAAAACCCAGTTTGCCTCCAAGAACAGGTATTTATTCTATTTCGCTCCAAACTTCAAAAGAAACTTTGTTTTCCTTGTTTTCCACTGGATTAGTGATTAAATCTTATCGCTAAGATCATTCCCTGAGGTTTAAAACTGTGAATTCTTCCCCCAAACCTGCAATTGTGCCAATTTCCCTCATTAAAACTGAAATCGCGCCCGGTCTGTGAAGAAAACCCAGAAACTTCCATTTTGAATACACAAGAACCAAAGTGGAAGCTCCGGCAGCTCTGAATGTAACCCCATTGAATGCCCCCCATAGAGAATTAGAATATTTGCCTTTAGTGGATAAAGACTTCCAAATTAAAGACTTAGTGTTTGATGAAAGCCCCCTTCTGAGTTATTGTCGCTGCAGAGACGATTATTCGAAGGGATTGGATGTCATTGGGTTTTGGGAATCCAATTTCCCGAGATATCTCATCCCCTCAGTCATTACTTTCCCATAAATTATCCACTATTGCCATTCTAACTATGATCCGACTCAAAGAGCTATAATATCCCCTGACTAGAGTGTTCTTTTTCCCATTACTCCCCAAGCTATCAATGCAATGCTACATTTTGAAACTGATCAAGAACTAGCACCTTTGTCTATGGAAGAACTGATTGAAAAGTCTAATCAATTGACTCCAGAAAAATTGAAGTCCATTTGCCAGAATTTTATGTTGCCTGAACATCAACCTAGGGGCCCTCCTCCCTATGGTTTTTATTATTTCACTAAGTTGGGAAGGCTCATCCTAAATATGATATCTTTTGTCTTGGGTTTCAATACAAGTGAATATGTTGATGAAATAACCCTGGTTTTGCTGTCTATCTTTACTCCTGGGCAACCTCCTGCAGTAAAATATGACTTTGCATCTTTCATAGCCAATAAAATCCACGACCAGTTCATGAGGCTAGATGATGAGAAAGTGTTTAAATATTCCTCAGTTATTTATCATCTCATTATTTATTATCAATCAGAAAAGTTCCCTTTCCCTGTTAAAAAGCTTGATGCTAAGGGAAACCCTAGGTCAGTTATATTTTGGTCTCCCATAATTCACTCTTCCTACAATTCTCCCTATTCCTATGCTGAGTTTATCGATCTTTTTGTATATCCTGCAACTACCTTGTTGACAGGAATTCCTCCTCCTAGGCTCAGTAATGAAATCAAGAAGACTTTGCATCTTTCAAGGACATATAAAGTTGGAGACTGGTATTTATACCAAAATAATTCAGTCATCAGGATATATGGATGTGAATTGCATCCATTCAAGTTGCCTAAATATGTGCCCATGAGACTTTTTGCCTTGGAATATTTTAGGCAAATGAATAATTCTGATATGATTCATTTTTGTAGTGTGAAAAAGAAAGCCCAACTCAGGATTAAAAGTCAATTAGGTCCTTTCATCTGCAACTCTAGGGAGGCTAAGTGAGAAGCAGAAGATATACTACAAAGCCATTGCAAGTTCTAAAGAAGTTTCTGTTGGATTCCTTATGATCCATTTGGTTTTATTTGTGAAAAAAGAATGAAGAACAAGTCATCCCCATATATTCACCACAGGATTCCTGATATAGAACAATATGCTAACCAAGATGAATGGGTTGAAGGAACACTAGTTGAGGAAGAAAGTGAAGAAGACAAAATGAATAGAATTATGAAAGATCTTGAGAAGAAGTATGACCTAGAATCTTGTGGTCAAGTGTAGGTACCTCACATTGGCACTTCTTCAGCAGCAAATCTACAGCAGAGATTACAGGAAGGCGGTTCATCAATTGCAGCAGAGTCAAAAGGCAAAGGAAAGGAACCTGAAATACAGGTCATTGAAACTTTAACCATGGCAGAGAAACCTCAAACCTCCAGAGCACCTGATCAAACACAAGTTTCTCCCACTCGAGTAAACCATCCTGAAGTTTCAGAATTACAAAATCCATCCAATATAGAAATGGGCAAGAAAAGGCAGGTTCCAGATACTACTCCTCCCAAATAATCCTCAAAGCTACATCAAACCAAAAGGCAGAAACTCAATACACCCCAGGAAGTGGAAATAATAGATGAGATGTTTGATGATGGAAGAGAAGATAGTCAACTAACTGGCTTTGTTAGTATGACACACACAGATCAGAAAGGAAAAGCTTTGCAAAAGCAGTTGAGTACTGAAGTATCTTCTTTTAGGCCACCAAAAACAGATACAGGGGATATAAAAAGAACTTTCATTAATATAAAGGCAAAGAATGATCCATTGAGAATGAAGGTATATGATCAATATCTGAAAATGGCTCCACATAATCAGGAAAGGTTAATGTCAGCATTTGACATTTCATAAGGCAAAATGATGATGAGCCACTTCAAGTCCAAGGTGCCAAAACCCATGACAGTAGCTGATTATATTAGGACCAATTTTGAGGTCCTGGCTAAAGACATTCATCCCTTGGACCAGATAGAGCTGCATAAAAAAACTGGGGAAATGGTGTATTCCACTCTTACTGATAAGGCCATGGCAGCCCTAAGGCTGCAAGATTCTTTAAATAACACAAGCGCCCAATTGCAAATTGAGAAGGCCTATTCTCAGGCCAAAGATAACAGAATAAAGTCTCTGGAAGACATAATTATTAGTTTGGGTCACAATCCCAAAGATATCAAAAGAATTGAGGCACTAATCAAAAAGAAAGATGATGATATTGCTGCACTAAGAAAGCAGCTAAAATTGCCAGCCTCAAGGCATCCCCAGACCCAAGAAGTTTTGAAGGGAAATTCACAGGAAGAGATAATGGAGTTGCTCTTAAAAATGACTGAGCAACTGAGTGAAACAG
Source organism: Pinus albicaulis (assembly GCA_034641835.2). NCBI lineage: Eukaryota > Viridiplantae > Streptophyta > Pinopsida > Pinales > Pinaceae > Pinus > Pinus albicaulis. The sequence continues at coordinate 171,177,968 of CM076569.1, forward strand.
AGAAAGAATTGGAACAAGCTTTACAGGAAAAGGAAGCTATCATGCAGGCATCCATCATAGAGGCTACTACAACTACAGGTACTACAACAACAAATCAACAAACAGAGCCAGTGCAGGTAAACACTTCTGGTTTAAGTTCTGATGAATTGGTAAAACAAATGGAAAGTCTAAAACTCAGAGTCACAGAAATTCAAACCACAAAATTGCAGTTAGAAAATTTGGAGCAGAAATATGATACATCTAAAAAGACCGTTGCTGATAACACCAGGGAAATTAAAAGATTGGAAAAATTGGTTAAGGCTTTGGAAAAAGATCTTTCATTAGAGAAGCCTTTGAAGGAAATAAATGAAATTCTTTGGGACAATATAATTGAATTAATAAAAAGTATTTGGCCCTCTGTTCAAGCAATTTTTGAACAAAATGACTTGATTAAAGTAGCTCAGGAAGAAATAAACAGAACAAGAGATGAATTAAGAGGCAGACCTGAGCAGGCCAATCAACTTATACAGTTTTTGAACACCCGGACTAAGCAACAGCTTGCAGTATTAGGAATTGAGGATAGGACCGGTACTATTTTGGAGATAAAAAGAGTTTTCACCAAAAGAACTTTTATGCAGAATTTGGAAAGGAAGTGCTCAGATATTCTGGCTGATATTAATACTTTCAAAGGAAAATTTCAGGTTTTATTGGACAGTGGGTTACCCAGTCCTATACTCTCAGAAGACCAGATAATGGACCTGGAAACCTATGTCAAGAAAATAGATATCCATGCTCATAATACAGCTGCTCATTCTATCAGTTTGCCAGAAGCAACGTTGCCAACAGGGAGAAATCTCTATGACAGGTTGAAGAATTTATTTCATCTTGAACATGAAATAAAGTATTTGTTCCCTAATCAGCCCACTTTTTACAAACTCACCGAGGCCGATGAGACATTGAGAAAACTTAAAAGAACCATAATAGCAGAAGATTAATGGTGGGATGACTTATTGGAAATTCTATGAAATTTATCTTCAAGATGAGAATTTTGTCTTTTTACTATTATGAAAAGGTTAAAAAATGAGCACAGATGAAAGAGTATCAGTTGCACAGGTTAAAGAGTATCCGTAGAAACAAAGAGTATCAGACAAGCTAAAGAATTACTCAAAGGGACAGCATCGAGCTCTATTATAGCACCTGCCTCCAGCACATCCTCAAAAGGAGGAAACAGCACATCAGCAATTACTTCTTGTCCTATTTACGAGACCATTTGTCTCCTTTTTATTGTAACTTACTCATTAGTCACCCTAGAATATTGGCTAGGTTAGTATGAGATTTTTTCAATTATTTTTTGTATAAATAAACCCTCAAAGAGAGTTTTGAGGGTGGATTCTACTACTTCGCTGTGACATTGACGTTTTTGGAATGAAAAGTGTTTTGGAGAAATTTATTTGTGGTTTACTGGATGACAATTTGAAGCTCAGGACTTTTTGCAGGATTCATGTGTCGGACTGCAGTTCAATAAGTTTTTCTATCCTATGTTTTAAGTTCTATATCTGTTTATAATATCATTATGTCCATTTCTGAATAATTTACATAAAGGATTGAATTAGAATTTACTTAATTGTACTCTGATTTCAGATGTGATTATTCTTAATGTTTTCCTCTAAATTAGTTATAAGCATGAATTCTTAAATGCTCTTGCTTTGCTAATTTAAACATTCTTGATTACTATAATAAAGAATTCTTCATTGCTCTTTTTTTGTAGTCATCTCATTTCTTTCTTTTGAACATGGTGAAAGATTCTTAGCTGCCTTTCATCCCTTCAAGATCATCCCATCCACTTTAAATTTTAAGGATTGTTCTCTGTCTAGCTATCTTGCCCTGTAATACCATCTTGTGCTTAGAATAGAAATCCAATAAAGCCATCCTTTGACTCCATAGCCCAATGGACTGAAAGCTCTCAACCTTGCCCTTAGTCTGTGGATTCCACCAATTTTCCCAAAACAAACTTTGAATCTATAACTAGCCTAAAACCTTCCAAGAACAAAGATAAATCATAAAGAGAGAGCCCTCTCTGGATGCAGATTGGCTAGATTCTGCATCTGAAGGTTGGTTTGTGGTTACCTCGGGTATACTTTCCTTTTCCACAACTTCAAGGAAAACCTGAGTGATAACAAGTGGCGACCATACTGGGGAACTGAATCATCTTTATTTGTTAATATTGTTCACTTATAAGCCATAGAAAGAGTCTGAAGATCAGCCAGGTAGCCTTTGAAATTGCTTTTGCATTGCAATTGCAAAAGTAAATAAATGTTGCTTCAGTCTATCTCTGATTTAGCTTATATACTGAACCTTAGTTTCAAAATGTTTAATCAGACTCTCTAGTTCAATAAATCTTTGAGAAAATTTTAATCACAAATCATTACTTCTTGAAGTATTTATAGAAGTTGTATTTATTTTTCAATTAAAACCAAAAATCCAAAAACACTTAGTCTAAGAAAACTGGCTTCAGAAAGGATTCGTCATACTAGGTCAAATCCTAACCCCAATCCACCAAAGATATTTGAAAATCCAAATCGGATTCCTAGGATTCTTAGAAGACAAGTAAGTCAAGAAAGTTCTGAAAGAGGAAGTCAAGAGAGTTTTGGAAGTTCCAGACCTCTTTCTAGATCACAGTCTTGCCCTGTCAAGATAATATATTTTGACGAAATCCCTTTTGATGAACGATTTGAAACATCCTTATTTGTAAATTTTTCTAAAAATGAATTATCCAGATTAGTTCCAGATCCATTGTTTTTTGAAGATTTACAATTCAGATTTGTTTCATATCACCTTGATCGACAGTTACAAGACTCCATTCAATCTGAACAAACCTTTGAAGAAAGTTCAAACATCTCTGTAATTACCGAAGCTTCTCCAAGTTCAGTTACTTTTTCTCAAACTTTTAAAACACCTGTCACCCCTTCTACTCCTCCATCTCCTCCTACCAGACCGTCAACTCCTGTTACCCCACTATATCTTCCAATGGCCAATAGATATGCCCCTTTAAGGTTGCCTAACAACCCTGTTGCCTTGCCTCAGGATTATCAGAGTAAAATCACACCTTTTGATGGATCAGGTACTTATACAGCTCAACAACATACCAAAAGGATGACTGATTACTTTGAGTTCTATGAAATTGACACTGATGATGTCCAAATGAGAATTTTCGTTCAGAGTCTTACTGGAGAGGTTAGGACATGGTTTAGGGCCCTTGCTCCAAATAGTATTGCTGATTTACCAGCTTTGTATAGGGCATTTTTGAATAGATGGGAGAAGAAGAAAGTTCCTCTTCAGATCCTGTCAGAATTCAAAAAATTAAGAAGAAGACCTAACGAAACAGTACAAGATTACATCATTATATTCAATGAAGCATATAACGCTGTTCCCCAGAACCTCAGACCCCCACCTGACTCTGTATTGGTTAAATTTCTAGATGGTTTTCACTCTAAAATAGCTTATTCACTCAGGGAAAGAGCTCCCCAGACACTAGAGGAAATGCAAAGCATAGTGGTGAGTGTAGAAGCAAATCTGATAGAAAAACGAGCCAGAGCTAGGGCAGAAAGAAGAATGCCTCTGAATGAAGAACCTTCAACTTTTGAAAAGAAGCTGGATGCAATCATTAAAGGTATGGAAAGATTAGGAGATAGAGTGGAAACAATCGAAAGAAAATCTACTGGTGATAATATTGTAAGAAACCCAAACTTTAGAAGAAATCAGAACCAAAATATTGGAAAGAATGTTCCTAACCAAAACATTAGGCCACCTTTCCAAGAAAACTTTGTTGAAGGTTCAACTTCTGAAGAACCTACAGAAGATGTAGAAATAAACAATGTAACTGATGACAAAAATGAACCAGAAGTTTTCCTATCCCAGGATGATCAAGAGAATCACATCCTTGAAACATTCCAAACTCATTCAGGTGAGACTTTTGATTTTAAGGAAGGCTATGACACAACAAATTATGAGGTTCATAAACAGTACAATTTGAGAAGCAGACAGATTGATGTGCCAGAGAATAGCAAACAGAAAACTGCAAAACAAAATGTCAAAGGTAAAGTTAACATCCCTCATGTACAAAACATTCCCCCTGTACAAATTTTGTCTAGGACAACTCCTAACCCTTCAAATCCAATAATTGAAGATGTGTCTGACAACCAACCAAACAATAAACAACATTCTAATACTTTTCCTCCTGCAGGAAACGTAGAAGAAACAGTAGAAGTTAGTTCAGAAACACCTTCAAAACAAAATTTCATTCATGAAAAAGAGAAAAACATTGAAGACCCAAAAAATAGAGAAAACACAACTGTGCAAAACACTAAAACTCAAACAGAAAAACCTTTCAATCTAGAGGCTAAAATAGGCAAACTTAAGATATTTGTTCCTTTATCAGAATTGGCTAAACATGATGTCTATAGAAGTCAAATCAGTAAATCCCTAAACATTAACATCACTGGAATGGATGATTCAGTGAATATTCTTGATGATCAACCTAAACTCCTGTTTGGCCCTGAGGTAAATGGCAAACCAGAAAGTGGAGGAACTCCTCCATTTTATGTGAGTTTGAATGTTCATGATAAGATACTCCATAATGCAATGCTTGATTCTGTAGCATCTCACAATTTGATGCCAAAAGCAGTAATGGAAAGATTAAATCTAGATATTACCAGACCGTACAAAGATTTGTTTTCTTTTGATTCTAGTCAGGTAAAATGTTTAGGTTTGATTAATGATTTGTGTGTTACTTTAGTACAGTACCCTGCTAAATCTGTTTTGATGGATATAGTAGTGGCAGATATTCCCCCTAAATATGGTATGTTATTGTCTAGATCTTGGGGTGCTAAACTTGGAGGTTCTATTCAACTAGACATGTCATATGCAACTATTTCAGTATTTGGTCAGCCTAAAAGACTTTACAGAGAGACATTGATGAAATATTTAGTTAGTAGCCATGAGAAGCCTGAAAACTTCCCTGTTTACTCTATACATTCTGATATGGACTCTTTTATTTTATACAATGCTGAGTTGGATCTCCCTACTGAAATAGAAGCTCCAGAATTGGAAACCACAAACAAAACTACTGTTAAAATTGAAGAAATCTCTCAAAACAAAGAAACACCAGATGATCAAGAAAAACCAGAAGAAACTAAACAACTAGCTCCTGTCAAGAAACATTTTAAAACAATTGATGAGGATTATGAACATGAAATTCTATGGCATTTAGAATTTGATGGCTCAGTAAACAAATTAGGGGCAGGGGCTGGGATTTGGTTACATAATGTTGAAAATAATCATGCTGAGGGTCATGCTTATAGATTGAATTTCAAATGCACTAATAACATGGCAGAGTATGAAGCTCTTTTGTTAGGGCTTAAACATGTCAAGAAGTTAGGAGCTATTAGGGTATCAATCATAGGAGACTCCGAGCTAATTATTCAACAAATTAAAGGAGAATGTTCAACAAAAGACATGAGGTTGAAACAATACAGAGAAACAGTTGTGGAAATTCTCAACACCTTTCTACAAGCTCAACTTGCCAAGATTCCCAGGAAACAAAATTTGCATGCTCATAGTCTCGCAATGTTTGCTAGTACATGTAAATTACCTTTTGATCCTAATCATCAGTTTTCAGCTGAGATTAGACATAGGCCTGCTATACTAGACAATATTTTGAATTGGCAAGTATTTGTAAATAACAATCAAATCAATAGTTTTTTGACACTTCAAAATGAGTTTTATAACTGTAATATAGATGAAGACATAACTATTGATGGATTTGATCAAGAAAAATAACAAAAAATAGAAATTTCAAGAGAAAATGCAATTCATATGCTGCACCCAACCACATTCACAAAAAAAGACATGCAGAATTTGAAACACATGGAATCTGATGAGATCATAGAAGATGAGACAGAAATCATCAATTTAAAAGATAATTATTTTCCCAAAGGATTAACTCCTTTGGAAGATCTTTTTGACTCAAATGATATTCCATTTAGATCTAAAATGGACCCTGTTAAAACTGATATGGAAGAATGCAACTTAGGAACCCCAGAAAATCCCAAAATGGTTAAGTTGTCCAAATCTCTGCCAAAAGATCAAAAGGTTAAATATGTTGAACTATTAAGAGAATTCCAGAATGTTTTTCCCTGGAGTTATGAAGATCTGAAATCGTATGATACATCCATCATTCAACACACTATACCTTTGAAACCAGATCAGAAACCTTTCAAACAAAAGCTTAGAAGAATAAATCCTGTTTTATTACCCTCAATTGAAAAAGAAATTAAAAGAATGTTTGAAGCAGGGATTATAGCTCCTATCAGATTCTCAGAATGGGTTTCTAACCTGGTACCAACAAGGAAGAAGACTGGGGAAATTAGACTGTGTGTCGATCTAAGAAATTTGAATAAAGTTTCTTTAAAAGATAACCATCCTTTACCAAAAATGGACCATATTCTACAGAGGGTAGTAGGATCTTCTAGGATATCTCTACTGGATGGATTTTCAGGGTATAACCAGATTCTGGTTCATCCTGATGATCAGGACAAAACAACATTTACAACACTATGGGGTACGTTTAAATATGTCAAAATGCCATTTGGACTCAAGAATGCAGGAGCTACATTTCAAAGAGAAATGGACATTGTTTTTTCTAAAGAAATACATGATTTTCTGGTAATTTATCTAGATGATTTAACAGTTTTTTCCAAAACTGATCAGCAACATTTAGATCATCTAAGGCAAGTGTTTATAAAGTGCAGAAAATATGGTATTTCCTTAAATCCTAAAAATTCATTGTTTGGTTTGGAAGAAGTAAAGCTCTTAGGTCACATTATTTCTAAAGATGGCATTAGGATTGATCCAGAAAGAATACAAGCAATTTTGCAGATACCTCATCCTAGAAACATAAAAGAGTTGCAAGCATTCATAGGAAAAATTAATTTCTTGAGAAGATTCATTTCTAGTTTCGTTGAATTACTTAGATTGCTTACTAACATGTTGAGGAAAGATTCAAGCATTGACTGGACTGTAGAAGCCAAGCAATCATTCGAAGAAATCAAAATGGCTTTAACAAGAACACCAGTTCTTACCAGTCCCAAATTTGACAGAGATTTCATTATTTTTTCATTCGCTTCTGAACATACAATTGCAGCTGTTTTACTACAAAAAGATGACCAGGGATGTGAAAAACCAATTGCCTTTTTTAGTAAAGCACTTAGAGATGCATCTTTGAAATACAATATCATGGAGAAACATGCTTTTGCATTGGTGAAAGCAATTAAAGATTTCAGAGTTTACATATTATATTCTCATGTGATAGCTTATGTGCCTAATGTTGTAGTTAAAGACATCTTGACTCAAGATGGCATTGAAGGCAAAAGAGGTAAGTGGATAGCTACCATTTTGGAATATGATATTGAAATTAAACCAAAAAAACTCATAAAAGGTCAAGGTTTAGCTCAACTTATGACTGAAACTAATTGCCAAGCCTTAGACATCAACGAACTGGATGACGAACAGGAGATGGCGACTCCAAAGATCAATCAAGCTTTCTTAGATTCACCCTGGTACACTGATATCATTCATGTTTTATTAAACCTGCAAGCTCCTCCAGGGTTGTCCTGAACCAAACAAAGATTTTTGAAAATGACATCTTTAAAATATTGTATTTTAGATGGCACTCTATTTTGGAAAAATCATGAAGGAATCTTATTGAATTGTCTATTAAAATATGAAACTGATAAAGTTCTTAATGAATTTCATGCAGGGGATTGTGGAGGACATCTCTACTGGAAATCAACTGCAGACAAAATCTTAAGGGCTGGTTTTTACTGGCCAACCTTATTTTCTGATGTTAAGAAATTTGTGACATCTTGCCATAAATGTCAGATATTTGAGGGTAAAAGAAAGTTGTTACCTTTGCCATTAAAACCAATTTCCACAGAAATACCTTTTCAACAATGGGGATTAGATTTTATTGGACAAATCCATCCCCCTTCTTCAGGGCAACACAGATGGATTCTTACTGCCACAGACTACTTCACTAAGTGGATTGAAGCTATCCCATGCAGACAGGCCAATGATTCTGTGATTATAGGGTTTTTAGAAACCAATATACTTTCAAGATTTGGCTGTCCAGAAAATATTATAACAAATAATGCTGCTGCATTTAAGTCAAAGAAAATGATTAGTTTCTGTAGTAAATATCATATTACTTTAGGCCATTCAACAGCTTATTACCTTCAGGGTAATGGACTGGCAGAATCCTCCAATAAAAGCCTTATTAATATCATTAAAAAATTATTGGAAGAAAATAAAAAGAACTGGCATAAGAAACTTACTAATGCATTGTGGGCAGACAGACTTACAACTTAGAAATCAATTGGGACTAGTCCATATGAGTTAGTTTATGGTCTTGAAGCAAGATTCCCATCATCTTTAGGAATTCCTGTTATGAAATTACTTCAGGAGGCTCAAGTGGAACCAAATGACATTCAGAGAAGAATCAATCAAACAATCCACTTGCAGCAAACCAGAGAAGAAGTATACCAACGATCTCAAGTCTTGCAGGAAAAGTTGAAGAAAATTTTTGACAGAAGAACTAAGGCAGAGGATTTTCAACTAGGAGACAAAGTCCTAAGATGGGATTCTAGAAGAGAAGAAAAAGGGAAACATGGGAAATTTGATTTCTTGTGGAAAGGGCCTTATATCATTCATGCCTTGCAGGGAAACAACACATACTTTTAGAAGGATTTGGACAATTCAGAAGCTGAAAAAGGACCAATCAATGGTCGAATGCTGAAGCACTATTTTGATCCTATTTACTAGGATGTTTTGATTTTTCTAACTTGTACATAATATATCCTTTTCTAATGTAGTTTTGATTGGATGGTGACTTCTTGAAGTTGAAGCCCGAAGTGAAGGCCCTAAGCTTCGAAAGTTTCACTATCATATGTAAAATAAAGCTATCAGAAGAAGGAGATTACATAGTTCAGTTTGAAGACATTTTGAGGCATCTGATCTGCTGTTCTTGACTTTTCACAAGAAAAAGCCATCCCCAAGTGGAGCCAGTGTTAGACTCCTATACCAATAGGTGTCATTTTTCATGATTGTCTTGATTGAACTATGGAATATGTTCAAACCTTTTCTTGAGCAAAGGTGTTCCATATTCTTGAAAAACCAAAAAATCAAAAAAATTAAAAAATGTAAAGAGGGTATACCCTAAAAGAAAAATCAAAGGGTAAGAAAAATAAAAATGGCCAAAAAGCAAAAGAAATGAACCCCAAACAAAAAATAGGCCAAGGAAAGTGTGCAAATCCAAATGCCACTACTATTTCATTTTTGTAAATAAGCAATTGTCTGCAGCTTGTCAAACTTTTGCCACAATTTATGAAGGGTCAAATTGTTTAAACTTGACTTATTCATATTTCAATTTCATGTTATAGAATAGAGAATAAATATCTGACCAAACAGTTTAATCTTGGCAGATAAGTAGATAGGTAGAGTTAATAAAAGGTGCTCAACAGTTTAATCTGAGCCCTTGGATGTAATAAGGATAGAATTAGATAGATTTACCTTGTAAAAAGAAAATATTGATAAGGGTTTGCAAGTCTAAATGCACCCTAATAAAGAAGAGAAAATGGTAGTGTCAAGTAGATAGGGTAGGTAGATGGTGTTGCAAAGTTTTATATGATGAATGATGGTGCTAAATATGTTTGATCTTTTACCTTCATCACAAGTACTGAAACAAGAAGTGCACTGGAAAATTCAAATAAAGCAAAGTCAAAATCATTAACTTCCCACATCACTTTCTCCCTAAGATCTTTACTAATTTCCCCAAAGTATTAAGGTATTTGGAGATCAAAGGGGCTCAAGGCATTTCCTTGACTTTTGGAGGGATCGGACCTTTGGCCTAATGATCAAAAAGACCTAAGTACTTGAGATCATTCATCATTATAATCATTCGCTTTTAACCTTTTCCTAAGTAAAATCCAATTTTACTTAGGAAAATAATCCTATATTTCACAGTAATCCCTCAAGATGACTTGTTATTCTAAGTCTAAGTGTTGAAGTTGATATAATGTGGTTTACTTCAGAAGTATTCACTTTTTTAGATGTGCAAAGTATTTTGAGTTGTCCTTGTCCCTTTGTCATATTTACATTTAACTCTATTTACTAAATCCCTAGTGAAAATGCCTTATCCTAAGTATATAACTCCTTTTATATAAATATCCAAAAAAACCCATCTTATTATAAAGTTTAACCAAAGTATTTATTTCCCAATTATTCATTAAAAAACCCGCATTATGCGCCCTTTGGTTAAATATATCATTATATAATAGTCCCGCCCCTTATGGTAGTTAAATTGATTTAATTTATTACCATATAATAAGAAATATCGAGAAAAACATTTAAACATATAATTTTATATGTTTGAAAGAAAATTAATAATGCCGAAGTTTTAATTTAAACAAAAAACTTCGGAAAAAACCCCCATGCCACCGTGGCTCATCCACTTGGCATCCCACCCGATACTTTAACCATAATCGAGACCCTGCCGCGACCCCAATCTTTCATTAGACCATGGGATTAATTAATTATCAGAATTAATTGATAACCACTCCCTCCGCCTATCAAAAGCCTCCCGGGATGATTAATTAAACAATAAATCGTTTCAAAAACCCGACGGGCCCGCACATTAAACCCCCGCTTACTCCACGTCCCTTCCACCATCCGATCTCCCGCTACGAGATCTACGGCTAACATTCATTCCGCTAGCCATCCAATACCCGAACAATAACCCGCGGGGGCACGGTGGTTTTGAAACCGCCCTCCATCCACGTGTCAATGCCCCAATGGAATCGCTGCCCTCTCGTTTAATACCACTATTGCCCATAAACGGTGCGGGGATTACCGCTTACCGCCCAACCCCTGCCACACGTCATCTCGTACTTCCATGACGTCATTCCTCGATAAACTAAAAACCCCTTTTGACTTTGGAAATAAAACAAATTTTTGTGTTTTTTATGTCATTTTCATTATTTGAAAGCGACTGCGCCTTCCGCTACGAAATTCAAATTTTCACTGAAATCTATTGTTCTATCCGATTTCGCTCCAGAATTCCGCCGGACCAGTGTTGGAGCATCCTCTTGCCACCATTTGATACCTGTTAAATCCCAGTTTGCCTCCGAAAACAGGTATTTATTCTATTTCACTCCGAACTTCAAAAGAAACTTTGTGTTCCTTGTTTTTCTGCTAAATCAGTGTTAAAATCTTATTCCTAGGATCATTCCCTAAGTTGTAAAACTGTGAATTGTTCCCCCGAACCTGCAATTGTGCCAATTTCCCTCATTAAAACTGAAATCACGACATTTCTGTGAAGAAAACCCAGAAACTTCCATTTTGAACCCACAAGAACCAAAATGGAAGCCCCGGCAGCCCTGAATGTAACCCCATTGAATGCCCCCCACAGAGAGTTAGAATATTTTCCCTTAGTGGATAAAGACTTCCAAATTAAAGACTTGCATTTCGATGAAAGTCCTCTTCGAAGTTATTGTCGCTGCAGAGAAGATTATTCGAAGGGGCAAGATGTCATTGGGTTGTGGGAATCCAATCTCCCGAGATATCTCATCCCCTCAGTCATTACTTTCCCAGAAATTATCCACTATTGCCATTCTAACTATGATCCCACTCAAAGAGCTGTAATATCCCCTGACCAGAGTGTTATTTTCCCCATTACTCCCCAGGCTATCAATGCAATGCTACATTTTGAACCAGATCAAGAACTAGCACCTTTGTCTATGGAAGAATTGATTGAAAAGACTAATCAATTGACCCCAGAAAAGTTAAAGTCCATTTGCCAGAATTTTATGTTGCCTGAACATCAACCTAGGGGCCCTCCTCCCTATGGTTTTTATTATTTCACTAAGTTGGGAAGGCTCATCCTAAATATGATATCTTTTGTCTTGGGTTTCAATACAAGTAAATATGTTGATGAAATAACCCTGGTTTTGCTGTCTATCTTTACTCCTGGGCAACCTCCTGCAGTAAAATATGACTTTTCATATTTCATAGCCAATAAAATCCATGACCAGTTCATGAGGCTAGATGATGAGAAAGTGTTTAAATATTCCTCAGTTATTTATCATCTCATTATCTATTATCAATCAGAAAAGTTCCCTTTCCCTGTTAAAAAGCTTGATGCTAAGGGAAACCCTAGGTCAGTTATATTTTGGTCTCCCATAATTCACTCTTCTTACAATTCTCCCTATTCCTAAGCTGAGTTTATCGATCTTTTTGTATATCCTGCAACTACCTTGTTGACAGGAATTCCTCCTCCTAGGCTCAGTAATGAAATCAAGAATACTTTGCAGCTTTCAAGGACATATAAGGTTGGAGACTGGTATTTATACCAAAATCATTCAGTCATCAGGATATATGGATGTGAATTGCATCCATTCAAGTTTCCTAAATATGTGCCCATGAGACTTTTTTCCTTGGAATATTTCAGGCAAATGAATAATTCTGATATGATTCATTTTTGTAGTGTGAAAAAGAAAGCCCAACTCAGGATTAAAAGTCAATTAGGTCCTTTCATCTGCAACTCTAGGGAGGCTGAGCGAGAAGCAGAAGATATACTACAAAGCCATTGCAAGTTCCAAAGAAGTTTCCGTTGGATTCCTTATGATCCATTTGGTTTTATTTGTGAAAAAAGAATGAAGAACAAGTCATCCCCATATATTCACCACAGGATTCCTGATATAGAACAATATGCTAACCAAGATGAATGGGTTGAAGGAACACTAGTTGAGGAAGAAAGTGAAGAAGACAAAATGAATAAAATTATGAAAGATCTTGAGAAGAAGTATGACCTAGAATCTTGTGGTCAAGTGCAGGTACCCCACATTGGCACTTCTTTAGTAGCAAATCTACAGCAGAGATTACAGGAAGGCAGTTCATCAATTGCAGCAGAGCCAAAAGGCAAAAGAAAGGAACCTGAAATACAGGTCATTGAAACTTTAACCATGGCAGAGAAACCTCAAACCTCTAGAGCACCAGATCAATCACAAGTTTCTCCCACTCAGATAAATCATCCACAAGTTTCAGAATTACAAACTCCATCCAATGTGGAAATAGGAAAGAAAAGGCAGGTTCCAGATACTACTCCTCCCAAAGAAACCTCAAAGCTACATCAGGCTAAAAAGCAGAAACCCGATCCACTTCCAGATGTGGAAATAATTGATGAGATGTTTGATGATGGAAGAGAAGATAGTCAACTAACTGGCTCTGTTAGTATGACACAAATAGATCAGAAAGGAAAAGCTTTGAAAAAGCAGTTGAGTACAGAAGTATCTTCTTTTAGGCCACCAAAAACAGATCCAGGGGATATAAAAAGAACCTTCATTAATATAAAGGCAAAAAATGATCCATTGAGAATGAAAGTATATGATCAATATCTGAAAATGGCTCCACATAATCAGGAAAGGTTAATGTCAGCATTTGACATTTCACAAGGCAAAATGATGATGAGCCACTTCAAGTCCAAGGTGTCAAAACCCATGACAGCAGCTGATTATATTAGAACAAATTTTGAGGTCCTGGCAAAGGACATTCATCCTTTAGACCAGATAGAGCTGCATAAACAAACTGGGGAAATGGTGTATTCCACTCTTACTAATAAGGCCATGGCAGCCCTAACGCTGCAAGATTCTTTAAATAACACAAGCGCCCAATTGAAAATTGAGAAGGCCTCTTCTCAGGCCAAAGATAATAGAATAAAGTCTCTGGAAGACATAATTATTAGTTTGGGTCACAATCCCAAAGATATCAAAAGCATTGAGGCACTAATCAAAAAGAAAGATGATGATATTGCTGCACTAAGAAAGCAGCTAAAATTGCCAGCCTCAAGGCATCCCCAGACCCAAGAAGTTTTGAAGGGAAATTCACAGGAAGAGATAATGGAGTTGCTCTTAAAAATGACTGAGCAACTGAGTGAAACAGAGAAAGGATTGGAACAAGCTTTACAAGAAAAGGAAACTATCATGCAGGCATCCATCACAGAAGCTACTACAACTACAGGTACTACAACAGCAAATCAACAAACAGAGCCAGTGCAGGTAAACACTTCTAGTTTAAGTTCTGATGAATTGGTAAAACAAATGGAAAGTCTAAAACTCAGAGTTACAGAACTTCAAACCACAAAATTGCAGTTAGAAAATTTGGAGCAGAAATATGATACATCTAAAAAGACTGTTGTTGATAACACCAGGGAAATTAAAAGATTGGAAAGATTGGTTAAGGCTTTAGAAAAAGATCTTTCATTAGAGAAGCCTTTGAAGGAAATAAATGAAATTCTTTGGGACAATATAATTGAATTAATAAAAAGTATTTGGCCCTCTGTTCAAGCAATTTTTGAACAAAATGACTTGATTAAAGTAGCTCAGGAAGAAATAAACAAAACAAGAGATGAATTAAGGGGCAGACCTGAGCAGGCCAATCAACTTATACAGTTTTTGAACACCCGGACTAAGCAACAGCTTGCAGTGTTAGGAATTGAAGACAGGACCGACACTATTTTGGAGATAATAAGAGTTTTTACCAAAAGAACTTTTATGGAGAATTTGGAAAGGAAGTGCTCAGATATTCTGGCAGAAATCAATGCTTTCAGAGGAAAATTTCAGGTTTTGTTGAACAGTGGGTTACCCAGTCCTATGCTCTCAGAGGACCAGATAATGGACCTGGAAACCTATGTTAAGAAAATAAATATCCATGCTCAGAACGTAACTGCTTGTTCTATCAGTTTGCCAGAAGCAACGTTGCCAACGGGGAGAAATCTCTATGACAGGCTGAAGAATTTATTTCATCTTGAACATGAGATAAAGTATTTGTTCCCCAATCAGCCCACTTTTTACAAACTCACAGAGGCTGATGAAACATTGAGAAAACTTAAAATAACCGTAATAGCAGAAGATCAATGGTGGAATGACTTATTGGAAATTCTATGAAATTTATCTTCAGGTTGAGAATTTTATCTTTTTATTATCATGTAAAAAATAAATAAGGAGCACAGGTTAAAGAGTAGCAGTTGAACAGGTTAAAGAGTATCCGTAGAAAACAAAGTGTATTAGACAAGCAAAGGAATTACTTAAAGAGACAGCATCGAGCCCTATTATAGCACCTGCCTCCAGCACATCCGCAAAATGAGGAAACGACACATCAGCAGTTACTTGTTATTCTATCTACGAGACCATTTGTCTCCTTTTTATTTGTAAATTACTCCTTAGTCACCCTAGATTATTGGCTAGGTTAGTGTGAGATATTTTCAATTATTTTTTGTATAAATAAACCCTCAAAGAGAGTATTGAGGGTGGATTCTATTACTTGGCTATGACATTGAAGTTTTTGGAATAAAAGCATTTTGGAGAAATTTATTTGTAGTTTACTGGATGACAATTTGAAGCTCAAGACTTTTTGCAGGATTCATGTGTCGGACTGCAGTTCAATAAGTCTTTCTATCCTATGTTTTAAGTCCTATATCTATTTATAATATCATTATGTCCATTTTTGAATAATTTACATAAAGGATTGAATCAGAATTTACTTAATTGTACTCT
Source organism: Pinus albicaulis (assembly GCA_034641835.2). Lineage (NCBI taxonomy): Eukaryota > Viridiplantae > Streptophyta > Pinopsida > Pinales > Pinaceae > Pinus > Pinus albicaulis. The sequence continues at coordinate 171,193,609 of CM076569.1, forward strand.
GATTTCAGATGTGATTATTTTTAATGTTTTCCTCTAAATTGGTTATAAGCACGAATTTTTAAATGCTCTTGCTTTACTAATTTAAACATTCTTGATTACCATAATAAAGAATTCTTCACTACTCTTTGTTTGTAATCATTTCATTTCTTTCTTTTGAACATGGTGAAATATTCTTAGCTTCCTTTCATCCCTTCAAAATCATCCCATCCACTTTAAATTTTAAGGATTGTTCTCTTCATCTATACATTGTCTTGCCCCGCAGCCATCTGTGTAATGAAATCGTAGGCCATCCTTTGTCCATACCCAATGGATCAAAATCTTCAACTTTGCCCTAGTTTACTGATTCCACCATTTTTTCAAACAAACTCTTTGGATCTATAACTTAGCCTAAACCTTCTAAGAACAAAGATAAATCATAAAGAGAGAGCCCTATCCGGATGCAACATTGGCTAGATTCTCAGATTCAAGGTTATTTTTTAGTTACATTCTCATAATTTCATTTTCCACAACTTCAAGGAAAACTGAAATGATAACAGAGTCGCCATCTCATGTCTCTCACAATCCAAACTCACATGTCCAAGGCTTGGCAATTAGTTTCAGTCATGAGTTGAGCCAAACCTTGAACTTTTATGAGTTTTGTTGGTTTAATCTCAATGTCATATTCTAATATGGTAGCTATCCACTTACCCCTTTTTCCTTCAATACCATGTTGAGTCAAGATGTCTTTAACGACAACATTAGGTACATAAGCTATCACATGAGAATATAATATATAAACCTTGAAATCTTTAATTGCTTTTACAAGTGCAAAAGCATGTTTCTCCATGATATTGTATTTCAAAGATGCATCTCTAAGTGCTTTACTGAAAAATGCAATTGGTTTTTCACATCTCTGATCATCCTTTTGTAGTAAAACAACTGCAATTGTATGTTCAAAGGCAAATGAAAAAATAATGAAATCTCTATCAAACTTTGGACTGGTAAGAATTGGTGTTCTTGTTAAAGCCATGGCAAAAAATGATCGCTATTTCTACACTCTATAATGCTTGAATATTTTATTAGCATGTTAAGAAGCGCCTAAGTAATTCCATTCAAACTAGAAACAGAATCTTTCAAAAATTAATCTTTCCTATGAAAGTCAGTTCTAATGTTTCGTGATGAGGTATTCAAAATTGTTTATTCTTCAGATCACCTCTAATGCCATCTTTAGAAACAATGTGACCTAGGAGCTCTCTTCTTCCAAACCAAAAAATGACTTTTTAGGATTTAAGGAAATACAATACTTTCTCAGACTTATAAACACTTAATTAGATGATCTAAATGTTGCTGATCCGCTTTTGAAAACTGCGGTAAAATCATCTAGATAAATTCAATTTAAAATCATATTTCTTTATCAAAAGAAGGTTCATCGCTTAAAGGAATGTAGCTCTCAAGATTTATCCAAATGGCATCTTGACATATTTAAAAGTACCCCATGGTGTTATAAATGCTTTTTTATCTTGATCATCAGGATGAACCACAATCTAGTTATACCCTGAAAATCCATCTAGAAGAGATATTCTTGAAGATCCTACTACCCTTTGTAAGATATGGTCCATTTTAGGTAAAGGATAGCTATATTTTAAAGAAAATTTATTCAAATTTCTCAAATCGACACACAGTCTAATTTCTCCAGTTTTCTTTCTTGTTGGTACTAGATTAGAAACCCATTCAGAAAACCTAATAGGAGCCATAATCCCTGCTTCAAACATCCTTTTAATTTCTTTTTCAATTGAAGGTAGTAAAACAGGATTGATCCTTCTAAGTTTTTGTTTAAAAGGTTTCTAATCAGGTTTCAAAGGTATTGTATGCTGAATGATTGATGTATCATATGATTTAAGATCTTCATAACTCCAGGAAAAAACATCCTGGAATTCTTTAAAAATTTCAACATATTTAACCTTTTGATCTCTTGGCAGAGATTTGGACAACTTAACCATTTTGGGATTTTCTGAGGTTCCTAAGTTGCATTCTTTAATATTAGATTTAACAGGTTCCATTTTGGGTCTAAACGAAATGTCATTTGAATCAAAAAGATCTTCCAAAGGAGTTAATCCTTTGGGTAAATGATTATCTTTCAAATTAATGACTTCAGTTTCATCTTCTATGATCTCATCAGATTCCATTTGTTTCAAATCCTGCATATCTTTTTCAGTGAATTTGGTTGGGTGAAGCATGTGAATTGCAGTCTCTTTTGAAATTTCCGTTTCTTGTTCATCTACTTGATCAGATTCATTGATTTTTATGTCTTCATCTATACTACTGTTATAAAACTCATTTTCTAGTGTCAAAAAACTATTGATCTGATTATTATTTACAAATACTTGCCAATTCATTAGATTGTCCGGTATGGCAGGTCTATGCCTAATCTCAACTGTGAACTGATGATTAGGTCCAAAAGGAAATTTACATGTGCTATCAAACATTGCAAGACTGTGAGCATGCAAATTTTGTTTGATGGGAATCTTGGCAAGTTGAGCTTGTAGAAAAGTGTTGAGAATTTCCACAACTGTTTCTCTGTATTGTTTCAACCTAGAATCTTTTGTTGAACATTCACCATTTATCCGCTGGATAATTAACTCAGATTCTCCTATGATTGACACTCTAATTGCTCCTAACTTTTTGACATGTTTAAGCCCTAGCAAAAGAGCTTCATACTCTGCGATGTTGTTAGTGCATCTAAAGTTCAACCTATAAGCATGGCCTTCGGCGTGATCATTTTCAACATTATGAATCCAAATTCCAGCTCCTGCTCCTAACTTGTTTACTCTGTTTCATCAAATCTAAATGCCATTGTGACTTCATGTTCATAATCTTCATCTATCAGCTTTAACATGTTTCTAATGAGCTAGTTGTTTAGCTTTTTCCGCATTTCGACATTCCATGTTTCTTTGTTTTCAGAAATTTCTTCGATTTGAACAGTGGATTTATTTTTAGTTTCTGTTTCTGGTGCTTCTAGCTCAGTAGGAAGGTCCAATTCATCATTATAAAGGATGAAAGAGTCCATATCAGAATGTACTGAATATACAGGGAAGTTTTCAGGCTTCTCATGGCTACTGACTAAATATTTCATCAAGGTCTCTCTGTATAGTCTTTTAGGTTGATCAAATACCGAAATAGTAGCATACGACATGTCTAATTGAATAGATCCTCCAAGTTTAGCACCCCAGGATCTAGACAACAACATACCATATTTGGGAGGAATATCGACCACCATTATATCCATCAGAACAGATTTCGCAGGGTATTGCACCAAAGTAACACACAAATCTTTAATCAAACCTAAACATCTTACCTGACTTGAATCAAAAGAAAACAGATCTTTATACGGTCTGGTAATATCAAGGTTTAATCTTTCCATCACAGCTTTTGGCATCAAATTATGGGACGCTCCAGAATCAAGCATAGCGTTATGAAGTATTTTGTCATGAACATTCAAACTCACATAAAATGGAGGAGTTCCTCCTCTTTCTGGTTTGCCATTTACCTCAGGGCCAAAAAGGAGTTTGGGTTGATCATCAAGAAAATTTACTGAATCATCCATTCCAGTAATGTTAATGTTAAGGGATTTGCTGATTTGGCTTCTATAGACATCATGTTTCGCCAATTCTGATAAGGGAACAGCTATCTTTATTTTGCCTATTTCAGCCTCTAGATTGAAAGGTTTCTCTATTTGAGCTCTAGTATTTTGAACAGTTGGATTTTCTCTATTTTTTGGATCTTCAACGTTTTTCTCTTTTTCATGAGTGGGATTATGATTTGAAGGTGTTTCTGAATTAACTTCTACTGGTTCTTCTACATTTCCCGAAAGAGGAGAAGTATTAGAAATTTGTTTATTGTTCAGTTGATTGTCAGACACATCTTCAATTATTGGATTTGCGGGGTTGGGACTTGTCCTAGACAAAATTTGTACAGGAGGAGTGTTTTTTACAGGAGGAATGTTAGTTTTACCTTTGACGTTTTGTTTTACAGCTTTCTGTTTGCTATTCTCTGGTACATCAATCCGTCTGCTTCTCAAATTGTATTGTTTATGAACCTCATAAATTGCTGTGTCATACCCTTCTTTAAAATCAAAAGTGTCTCCTGAATGTGTTTGAAATGTTTCAAGAATATGATTTTCTTGATCATCTTGAGATAGGAAAACTTATGGTTCATTCTTGTTCTCAGTTACGTTATTTATTTCAACATCCTCGGTCGGTTCTTCAGAAGTTGAACCTTCAACAAAATTTTCCTGGAATGGTGGCCTGAGGTTTTGGTCAGGGACATTTTTCCTAGTATTTTGGTTTTGATTTCTTCTGAAGTTTGGGTTTCTCACAACATTTTGATTATCACCAGAAGACTTTCTTTCGATTGTCTCTACTCTGTCTCCCAATATTTCCATACCTTTGATGATTGCATCCAGCTTTCTTTCAAAAGCTGAAGGTTCTTCATTCATAGGCATTCTTCTTTCGGCCCTAGCTCTAGCTCGTTTTTCTATGAGGTTTGCTTCCACACTAACCACTATGCTTTGCATCTCTTCTAGGGTTTGGGGGGCTCTTTCCCTAAGTGAATATGCTATGTCAGAGTCAAAACCATCAGGGAACTTAACCAATACTGAATCCGGAGGGGGTCTAAGGTTTTGCGGAACAACGTAGTAGGCTTCGTTAAATCTGATGATATAATCTTGCACTGTTTCATTAGGTCCTCTTTTCAATTTTTCAAATTCTGACAGGATCTGAAGAGGGTCTTTCTTCTTCTCCCATCTATTCAAAAATGCCCTATACAAAGCTGGTAAATCAGCAATACTATTTGGAGCAAGGGCTCTAAACCATGTCCTGACTTCCCCAGTAAGACTCTGAACAAAAATTCTCATTCGGACATCATCAGCATCAATTTCATAAAATTCAAAGTAATCAGTCATCCTTTTGGTGTGTTGTTGAGTAGTATAAGTACCTGAACCGTGATCTTATTTTTGATAATATTGGGGCAGCTGCCAGGTTTGGCCGGGTAACCTGTGAATCTGATGGATATCTATTGGCCATTGGAAGGTGTAATGGAATAATAGGTGGCGGTGGTCTGGAGGGAGTGAGTGGAGGGGTAGAAGGAGTAGCTTGGTTTTGAGGAGTTTGAGAAAAGGTAACTGAACTTGGAGAAGCTTCAGTAATTACAGAAATGTTTGAACTTTCTTCAAAGGTCTTTTCAGATTGAATGGAGTTTTGTAAATGTCTGTCAAGGTGATATGAAACAAATATGAATTTCAAATCTTCAAAAAACAATGGATCTAGAACTAATCTTGATAATTCAGTTTCAGAAAAATTTACAAATAAGGATGTTTCAAATCGCTCATCAAAAGAGATTTCATCTACATATATAATCTTCACGGGACAGGATGCAGATCGAGAAAGAATTTGAGAACTTCCAGAACTTTCTTGACTTTCTCTCTCAAATCTTTCTTGAATTCCTTGTCTTCTAAGAATTCTTGGAATCAGATTTGGATTTTCAAATATCGGTGGTGGATTAGGGTCAGGATTTGACCTAGTATGACGAACCCTTTCTGAAGCCAGTTTTCCTAGATGATATATGTTTTTTGATTTTTGGTTTTAATTGAAATGAAAGTACAACTTCTACAAATTCTTCAAGAAATAATGATTTGTGATTAAAATTTTCTCAAATATTTATTGAACTAGAGAGTCTGATTAAACATTTGAAACTAAGGTCTGCCAGGTTAACCAGAGATGATCACAACATTTGTTTACTTATGTAATGGTAAGAGAAAGCATTTCTTAAAAGTTGTTCATTGATCTCGATTCTCACTATACTCCTATAAGGAACAATATTAACACAAAGCCTACACTGTGTCCCCAAAAGATGGTCGCCACTATGTTATCACTCAGGTTTTCCTTAAGTTGTCACATAGAAAAGGAAAGTATACCCGAGGTAACCACAAACCAACCTTCAGATACAGAATCTAGCCAATCTGTATCTAGAGAGGGCTCTCGCTTTAAAATTTAGTTTTGTTCTTAGAAAGTTTTAGGCTAGTTATAAGTCCAAGAATTTTGTTTGATTTTGAATGGTGGAATCTGCCAACTAAGGGCAAGGTTGAATATTTTTAGTCCATTGGGTTATGGAGTCAAAGGATGGCTTTACTGGATTAATATTCTACGCACAAGATGGCTTTTGCAGGGCAAGATAGCCAAACATAGAACCATTTTTATAATTCTAAAAGTGGTTGGAATGGGTTTGAAGGGATGAAAGGCAAACTTAAGAATCTTTCAACATGTTCAAAAGAAAGAAATGGAATGATTACACAAAAGAGCAAGGAAGAATTCTTTACTATAGTAATCAAAATGTTTAAATTAGCTGGCAGTGACATTTAAGCACTTGAAAAATATAACTAATTTAGAGGAAAACATTTAGAATAATCACAATTGAAATCAGAGTATAATTAAGTAAATTCTGATTTATTCTTTTATGTCAATTATTCAGAAATGGACACGATGATAATATAAACAGATATAAAACTTAAGACATAAGATAGAAAGACTTATTGAACTACAGTCCGACACATGAATCCTGCAAGAAGTCCTGAGCTTCAAATTGTCATCCAGCAAGCCACAAATAAATTTCTCCAAAACACTTTTATTCCAAAAACATCAATGTCACAGCCAAGTAGTAGAATCCACACTCAATACTTTATTCGAGAGCTTATTTATACAAAAAATGATTTAAAATATCTCACCCTAACCTAGGAAATAATCTAGGGTGATTAATGAATAAGTTACAATAAAAAAGGAGACAGATGGTCTCGTAGATAGGACAAAAAGTAACTGCTGGTGTGCTGTTTCCTTCCTTTGTGGAAGTGCTGGAGGTAGGTCCTGCAAAAGGGCTCGATGCTGTCCTTTTGAGTAATTATTTTTTGACTGCTTTGCTTGTCTGATACTCTTTATTTCTACTGATACACTTTCAACTGCCAAGCTGATACTCTTTAACCTTTGCTCATCTATTTATCCTTTACATGATAGTAAAAGGAAAAATTCTCTACCTGAAGATCAATTTCACAAAATTTCCAATAGGTCTTCCCACCATTTGTCTTTTGTTATTATGGTTCTTTTGAGTTTTCTTAATGTTTCATCGGCCTCTGTGTATCTGAAGAAAGTGGGTCAGTTTGGGAACAAATACCTTACTTCATACTCAAGATGAAACAAATTCTTTAACCTCTTGTAGAGATTCTTCCCTGTTGGAAATGTTGATTCTGATGAACTGATAGAGTGAGCAGTTGTATTATGAGCATGTATATCCAATCTGTTAATATAAGTTCCCAAGTCCATTATTTCATCTTCTGAAATCATAGGACTGGGCAACCCACTGTTCAATAAAACCTGAAACTTTTCTTTGAAGGCATTAATTTCTTCCTGAATATCTGAGAATTTCCTTTCCAGATTTTTCATAAGAGTTCTTTTGGTAAAAACTCTTTTTATTTCTAAAATAGTACCTGTCCTGTCCTCAATTCCAAGCTCTGCAAGCTGTTGCTTGGTTTGGTGTTCAAAAACTGTATAAGTTGATTTGCTTGCTCAGGTCTGTCCCTTAATTCTTCTCTTGTTTTGTCAATTTCTTCCATAGCTACTTTGACCAAGTCATTTTGTTCAAAACTTATTTGAACAAAAGACCAAATACTCTTTATTGAACCAATAATATTATTCCAAAGAATTTCATTAATTTCTCTCAAAGGCTTTTCTAATGAGAGATCTTTTTCTAAAGCTTTAACCAATTTTTGCAGCCTTTTGATTTCCCTTGTATTATCAGCAACAGTCTTTTTTGACATATCATATTTTTGTTCCAAATTCACTAGCTGTAATTTTGTAGATTGAAGTTCTGTGACTCTGAGTTTTAAACTTTCCATTTGTTTTGCTAATTCATCATAACTTAAACTGGAAGTATTTACCTGTGATGGATCTGTTTGTTGATCTACTGTTGTTGTACCTGTAGTGGCCTCTGTTGTGGATCTCTGCATGATAGCTTGCTTTTCTTTTAATGCCTGCTCCAGTTCTTTCTCTGTTTCACTCAGTTGCTCAGTCATTTTCAGGAGCAATTCCATCATTTCTTCTTGTGAATTTTCCTTCAAAACTTCTTGAGTTTGCGGATGCCTTGAGGCTGGCAATTTCAATTTCTTTCGCAGTGCAGCAATATCATCATCCTTCTTTTTAATCAGAGCCTCAATGCTTTTTATATCTTTTGGATTGTGACCCAAACTGATGATTATTTCTTCCAGAGATTTTATTCTGTTATCCTTTGCCTGAGAAGAAGCTTTCTCAATTTGCAACTGGGTATTTGTATTATTTAAATAATCTTGCAATCTATGAGCTGCCATTGCTTTATTAGTAAGGGTAGAATATATCATTTCCCCGGTTTCTTTATGTAATTCTATTTGATCTAATGGATGAATGTCTTTTGCTAGGACCTCAAAATTGGTCCTAATGTAATCAGATGTTGTCTTGGGTTTTGGCACTTTGGATTTGAAATGGCTCATCATCATTTTCCCTTGCTGAATGTCAAAAGCTGACATTAATCTTTCTTGATTGTGTGGAGCCATTCTAAGATACTGATCATATACCTGCATCCTCAATGGGTCATTCCTTGCTTTTATATTAATGAAAGTCTTCTTTATATCACCTACATCTGTCTTTGGCTGTTTAAAGGAAGACACTTCAGTGCTCAATTGCTTTTGTAATTCCTTTCCTTTATGACCTGTGCGTGTTTCACTAATTGAACCAGTTAGTTGACTATCCTCTCTTTCATCATCAATGATTTCATCTATAGATTCCACTTCTGGAAGTGGATTCAGTTTTTGCCTTTTAGCTTGATGTTGTTGTGAGGATTCTTTGGGAGGAGTGGGATCTGCAACCCGTCTTTTCTTGCTTATTTCCATATTACATGGAGTCCGCAATTTTGAAACTTCAGGGTGATTAACTTGAGTAGGAGAAACCTGTGTTTGATCTGGTGCCTCGGAAGTTTGAGTCTTTTATGTCATAATGAAAGTTTCAATGACTTGTACTTCAGGTTATTTCCCTTTGCCTTTAGACTCAACTGCAATTGATGGACTGTCTTCCTGTAATCCCCGTTGAAGATTTCCTGCTGAAGAAGTGCCAATATGAGGTACCTGCACTTGCCCAAAAGATTCTATGTCAAAAAATTTCTCAAGATCTTTCATAATTTTGTTCATATTGACTTCTTCACTATCCTGCTCAACTAATGTTCCTTCCACCCACTCATCTTGATTAGCATACTGTTCTATTTCTGGAATTCTGTGGTGAAAGTATGGTGCTGATTTGTTCTTCATTCTTTTGTCACAAATAAAACTAAATGGGTCATAGGGAACCCAACGGAAACTCTTTTGTAACTTGAAGTGGTTTTGTAATATATTTTCTGCTTCTTGTTCAGCCTCTCTAGAATTGCAAATAAAAGGACCTAACTGACTTTTGATTCTGAGTTGGGCTTTCTTCTTAGCGCTTCAAAAATGAATAATATCAGAATTGTTCATTTGCCTGAAATACTCTAAGGCAAAAAGTCTCATAGGCACATATTTAGGAAGCTTGAATGGACAAAGTTCGCATCCATATATTCTGATTTCTGAATAATCTTGGTACAAATACCAGCCCCCAACTTTGTATGTCCTGGAAAGCTGTAAAGTTTTCTTAATCTCGTTGCTGAGCCTTGGAGGAGCAACTCCTGTCAACAAGGTAGTTGCAGGATGTATGAAAAGATCAATGAACTCAGTATAAGAATAGGGAGAATTATAAGAAGTGTGAGTTATGGCAGACCAAAATATAACAGATTTAGGGCTTCCCTTGGCATCAAGCTTTTGAATAGGAAAAGGGAATTTCTCTGATTGGTAATAGATGATGAGATGGTAAATGACTAAGGAATATTTAAATACTTTCTCATTATCTAACCTCATGAACTGGTCATGGATTTTATTTGCAATGAAAGATGCAAAGTCATATTTCACAGCAGGAGGTTGTCCAGGAGTGAAGATGGATAATAATACTAGGGTTAATTCATCAACATACTCACTAGTATTAAAACCCAGTACAAAGGATATCATGTTCAGGATGAGCTTGCCTAAATTAGTAAAATAAACAAAACCATAGGGAGGAGGGCCCTTAGGTTGATGTTCAAGTAACATAAAGGTCTGGCAAATGCATTTCAATTTTTCTTGGGACAATTGGGTAGACTTTTCAAGTAGTTCTTCCATGGACAAGGGAGTAAGATTTTGATCAGGTTCAAAATGGAGCATTGTATTGATAGCTTGAGGAGTAATGGGGAAAATGATACTTTGGTTTGGGGATAACACTGCTCTTTGAGTTGGATCATAATTGGAATGATAGTAGTGGATAATTTCTGGGAAAATACGGACTGAGGGGATGAGATATCTTGGGAAATTGGATTCCCATAACATAATGACATCCAAACCTTTCGAATAATCATCTCTGCAGCGACAATAACTTCGAAGGGGATTTTCATCGAACACTAAGTCTTTAATTTGAAAGTCTTTATCCACTAATGGTAAGTATTCCAATTCTCTGTGAGGGGCGTTTAATGGGGCTACACTCAGGGCTACCGAAACTTCCATTTTGGTTCTTGTGTATTCAAAGTGGAAATTTCGGGGGTTTTTCACAGAACGGGCACAATTTCAGTTTTGGAAGTTTTATTTTAGTTGCAGGAACTAAAACAGACCAATATTAACCTTTTCTTCAGACTATGGCGTGACTTTAACACTGGAATGCGGATTTTTCAAAGAGTTCCAACAAGAAATCGGATAAATACCTGTTTAATGGAAAATGTCGAGATTTACAGGCACTGGTTAATGGCGGATGAATGCTCGGGCACTAGTATAGCAATAGCGTTCAACAATTTTGGTCGACAACAGTTTAACAGCGGATTTTTCAAATTTTCAGTGGAGGACGCAGTCACTTTCACCAGACGAAATGATAGAAAATACGCGGAGTTTTGTTTTATTTACAAATTCAACGGGATTTTTTTATTATTTTCGGGAATGACGTCATTATGGTACGGGAGGACACGTCATCAGGATCTGGCGGTAAGCGGTAATTTCCACACCGCTTTCGGGAGCAAGTGGTTTTCCGCGGGGAGGCAGCGAAGCGATTCAATGGTCGACACGTAGCCATCGCACTGTTTCGAAACCACCACGATTTCGCGAGTTAACTTTCGTACAGAGGTTGGCCAGCGGAATCATCGGGGACCGTAGATCTTCGGCGGAGTGATCCAACGGTGGACCGAACAGGGAGATGGTATGGGAGTTAATGTGCGGGCCCGACGGGTTTTCAAAATAATTAACATTTAATTAATTATTCCGGGCGGCTTTTGATTGGTGAAAATGTTGGTTATTAATTAATACGGGTGATTAATTAATCCCATGGTTTAATCGGGGTTGTGGCAGGACTTTAGTTTTTTTTTTTCCGTTTATATAAATATACGATCAAAACCCTTTTTCGATATTTTTTATTATATGGTAATAAATAAATGCGATTTATTAACCATAGGGGGCGGGAATAGTTTATAAGGATATGCTTTTAGCCAAAGGGGTTTATTAATGTGTGAATTTGATTTTATTGTATGGGTTTAAATACTTTGGCTAAAAATCTATAGTAAGAGGGTTTTGGGGATATTATCATAAAAGGGAGTTAAATATAATAGGATAAGGTATTTTATTAAGGATTTAATAAATAAATTAGATGTTAATTATGACAAAGGGACAAGGAAAACTCAAAATACTTTACACAACTAAGAAAGTGAAGATTTCTAAACAAATTATATCATCTCAACTTCAACACTTAAACATAGAATAGTAAGTAATTTTGAGGGAGTATTATGGAAATTTGCATGATTTTCCTAAGTAAAATAGAATTTTACTTAGGAAAAGATTAAAAGGGAATGATTATAATGATAAATAACTTCAAGTACTTTGGTCTTTTTGATCATTAGGCCGAGGGTCCGGTCCCTCCAAAAGTCAAGGAAATGCCTTGAGCCCCCTTAATCTTCAAATTCCTTAGCACTTTGGGGAAATTAGTAAAACTTTTAGGGGGAAAATGATGTGGGAAGTTAATCATTTTGACTTTGCTTTCTGTGAATTTTCCAATGTATTTTCTGCTTCAGTACTTGTGATGAAAGTTAAAGATTAAACACATTTAGCACCATCATTCATCATATGAAACTTTGCAACACCATCTACCTACCCTATCTACTTTACACTACCATTTTCTCTTCTTTATTAGGGTGCAGTTAGACTTGCAAACCCTTCTCAATCTTCTTTTTCTTTTACATGGAAAACCTATCTAAGTCTACACTTATTACATCCAAGGGCTCAGTTTAAACTATTGAGCACCTTTTATTAACTCTACCTATCTACTTATCTGCCAAGATTAAACCGTTTGGTTAGATATTTATTCTCTATTCTACAACATGAAATTGAAAAAATGAATGAGTCAAGTTTAAACAGTTTGACTCTTTATAAATTGTGGAAAAAGTTTAACAAGCTGCACACAATTGCTTTATTACAGAAAAAGAAATAGTAGTGGCATTTAGACTTGCACACTTTCCTGGTCTATTTTTGTTTGGGGTTCATTTCTTTCACTTTTTTGACCATTTTATTCTTTCTACCCTTTGATTTTTCTTTTAGGGTATACCCTCTTTACATTTTTTAAAATTTTTTGATTTTTTGATTTTTCAAGAATATGGAACACCTTTGCACAAGAAAAAGGTTTGAACATATTGCATAGTTCAATAAGACAATCATGAAAAATGACACCTATTGGTATAGGAGTCTAACACCCCTCAGAGTAATTCAAAAGGAAAATTTTAGCAGAAGAAAACATTTATGTCGCGACAAAGAGTATCGGTTGAAAATCAAGGGATTCAACGTCCGGCATTGAGGATTTTAAATCCTAATTCAGGGTCCAGAAGGCAGAAAGTACAAAAGCAGAAAAATAAAATGCTCTCAAGGTTTTATTTTAGCTGAATTTGCTTCAGGAAAGGACATAATGTTCATGTGGATGTATCTCTATACCGGGTTCTTGAAGATATTTCCTACTCAGTGCATTTATTTCTGCAAGCGGATAGTCAAGTACATTCAGCATTTCATAGCCATCAAATAGTATGGGTGCGAATCTTTTCACCATTTTGTTTTAAAAAAAAAATTAATTGTTGTCACCTACTTCTTTTATTAGTTTCTCTCCTGCTTCTTCTATAAAAAGGAGGAAGAAAGACATTGTAAAGGTTCCAAACTTCTATTAGAAATTGGTGCAGTGAAAGGCGTATTGTATACATTTTGTAAAAGTTCTAGTATGAAGGTTTAGAGCTTGTAGGGTCTTAGTGAGGAGGAGTTATATCTGTCTTAGAGGATTCTGGTCTTTGGTATTCCACGGTATGTAACTTTCTCTAATGTGTTTAATATAAATTTCCATTTCATCCATCTTCTTGTGTCATGTTACTGGAGTGCGAGTGGCTCACTGGTTTGGTAAGGATTCATCCTAGTTGATTCCCATACTTAAATTAGTCAAGCGCTTTAAATATGGCTCAGGCATGACATATTGTTCCATGTTCATTTCATTCATATTTCTACCATATTAGTTGCTTTGGGAGGGTGCTTTTAAAACGCCATTGTCATGTGTGGATTCTTAGATTGGTAAGCCCATGCATGGTTTTTTTGTGTATCTAGGTATCAATCCAAAGTTAATTAATATTTTCTTATATTTCTTTCACCGCATACACTTTCTGATATTTGATTTCTGTGGCATATTATTTGAATCAGCCCTCTTTACCGTAAGCTGTCTCTGAATTGTCTGTTCCTTTATGCTGGAGTTTTGCATGCTGTTCCTACATTATTCTTATCTCTGTATCAGCTTCTGAGAGATTTTGGTCCCATCTAAATCCATTTCCTTGTTTTACAAGAGATAGCAGGAGAGCTTTTGGATTGACACCCAAGATTATATCATGTGCTCCTTGCTATGATAAGATGTCCTAGGCACTGGTCTGTGGCAACTCTAGGCTGTCTTTAGGAGCGACAACAATTGTCGACAACATCTTTCTGGCGCCGTTGCCGGGGACGAATTCAAGAAAATCAATTTCCTAGGCCTCCACAAATCGTATTCACTCTCTAATCAGGTGAGAACAGAGAGTTGAAGAGTTGTTTATCTCTCACCTTGGCGACTCCACACTGTTGTTTATTTGATAAATCTATTTGTAGTTCTGGCTCCTTGAAAGCCACACCTGAGGTCAGAAAAGTCACAGCCAAAAGCACCTTCAGTATCTGACCCAGGAAAGACAAAATGACTCCGCTGGTAGAAGACTCTGAACTGGTTGAGAAGATGCAGTGATCACCTTTGCAGAAACATGGATCCAAACATGGATAGGGATACAAAGCTAAATGCTTTGAATGATCAAATATATGAATTAAAGAGAATTTTTAATAAAGTGATGAAGAGGTATATGGCTAATACGAATACAAATGATGATTATTTAGAACAGCCCATGCCTCTTCCAGAACAAGGACAAACTTAGGACCTAGATAACAAGCAAGACATGTATGATGTTTTGAAACCTATGGAAGATGAAGAGGAAAGCGATCAAGAATTGCCTGAATTCATACCTATGTCTTGTATTATGATGGTCAGAGAATATCACAGCCTAATAGCAAAGGTAAATAGGGAATGTTGCTTGGAGGAAACGAGAGACCACATAGAATATGTAAAATTTGATGTGGAGGAAGAAATCACTCATGGACCTTGCAGTCTAGCCGAGTATCATCAGGTTCATGAGGACTGGCCTGAATCAGAGAGAGATCAAGAAACATCAGAAGATCCCCAAGACTCCCCTGCAAGCATAATTGAGGATATTCTGGAGGAGGTACAAGAAGACAACCTGCCTCCAAATCAACTAGTATAAGAAAAACAAAGCCACTGCTCTTCTGCACAAAGGAACACAAAACAATTTTATCCTTTGATGGAAGAAGAGGTTGACCAGATATTAAATCAGCAGCCTGCCTCAGAAATTTTCTATGGAACACCCACTCTTGCCCATTCATCTTATGAGTTTGATTGTACAGATCTAGAAGACTCCTCTGTGGATCAGGACGAAGAAGGACCTACTGAGAATTCGACAGGTTTGATTGGTGACATTGCTTACGATTATGAATTTCCTAGTTATGATTTATTTGATGATGATTGTTTCCAGAGAGAAGCTGAGTCTACAGAACCATCATCAGTAGACCCATGGGAGGAAAGCCAAGGCCAACAATATCAGAATAGTAATGAAACCAGTCAGCCTATCTAAGATACGGATGGGGAGAGCTATGATAGTATAATAGTAGATGAAGATTCCTTGAATCCTCATTCTGCTTTACCACAGATCATCAACGAGACTGGAAACCAGCAGCTTTCCTTTTCAGAAGATGAGGAGATAAGAAAAGAGGAAATTCCTAAGTAGATTGAAATTAAGGGGCCTTCTCCTAAAAATGAAGAAGAGATGAAACATACCCCTGCTCAAGAATACATAGATCTTTTCATGGAGCTCAGCTCATCAGAGCAGAATATATCAGAGCTCCAAGAGGACAGCACTCTCATATATGAGGAGTCATCTAGTTCGGAAAATGAAGAAAATGAAGGAGGTTCTCTTCCTCAAGAGAGTCTTGTTCTTGATCCAGTGGAAGAAGAAGAAATCCTGGATGAAGCCTTCCTGCCAGATATTCATAACCAGGTATCATTTCATGATCCTTACGATCATTTCCTGAACACATTTGAAAAAGGATCTAGGGTCTTTTTGAGCAACATGTTGCAAACAGAAAGGAATTTTTTCAAAGCTGCCATCATGGAACAAAAAGAAGAGATACCACTGCCTTTAGAAATACAAGAATAAGGTGATCAGGCTTTCAAGAGCCATATTGAAGATGCGGTGGAAAATGCAAAAATCAAAGCTGCCCAGGATGAAGACAGCCTACCAATCACGGAAGGCCTAAAAGAAGAGCTGGTACATCATGTGTTCATTGAGCCTGTGGAAGAATATATGGGGGCCCTGATTTGCTCAAATTCTCCAGCATTGATCTTTCGCCAGGGCTAGATTCATCAGGAGAGGCCACCACTAATGGTGACCACGGTTTTGAAGAACCACATGCAGAGAACCCTGTGGTTACCTCTGATAAGCAGTCAGTGCTCATATCCTTTTTTGCTACTGCTTGACTGGCTGCATTGGCATTATTGTATCACCTAAAAGCGCAAGAGGTTTCCAAGTAAAGTAGGGTAGGTAGGAAAAGCTAAATAAAGCTCAGCCTATGAGCACGTAGTTAGTTGTTTTAATTTTTGCAAAGTCCAGCGAGCCAGACAGTCTAATCCTGGCTTGGCTATTTCTAGTTTCCATTTTTCATCTTTTCTTAAGTAAGGTGGGTGTTGTAATGAATTATCAAGTGAAAAGTGAGAAGTGTTGGGGGTCAGAGTGTGCACAAAAGATGATCAGGTGGTCTACGAGTTCTCGACACGTCTAGGATGAATGTGCCGTCCCCAGTTGGAGCCGATGTTGTCCATGTCAGCTCCTCATCTAAATTTTCGGTCTTCAACTTCCCCCTGAAACTTTCAAGTTCCCTATCTTAGCTTAATAAATTCATTTTGCTGACTGTTTCCTACCATTGCTTTTCCCCGCTCTAAAATGCATTTAAAAGAAAGAAAAAGGGCCATAAACACGTATCCGAAAACATATAAGGCCGAAGCCCTTTTTCGTTCAATCCCCTCTCTACCTTCTCCTCCACGTGACTGAGAGCCGGATACCCAATGCTAAACCTTCAGAGCGCTATAAAATATGTATATCGGGTACAATGCTAGCCGTCAATCTGTACAAGATCGAACGGTTTCCGCTGATTGACGCCGCACTCATAGCTCATCCACCAACCGTTAGATCGAACCATAAATCAACGTATCACATCTTTCCCACCCTGGTGGACCCCGCGATCACTGCTCAAAAACTGGCCTGTTTATTCCGCACCGCTTATCCAAGGCAGGTGGTATTCCACAAATCGCAGCGATTCCACACATCGCGCGACAAGTGTCCCGATGTACGATCCCAATACCGCCCTATTTCGCACGTTAATGTTTGGCCCAGGAGACGCAGTGAAATTTATGTTAATTGTCAGATCTATAAGCCTTCATCCAACGACGGTTGTTTTATGAAGTTGCACGAGTTTTAACTTAAGTATATGGTGCTCCGAGCCTGCCACTCCATCGCTCTCCAACGCTTTTTGGACCGTTCATCTCGTCCTGTGATTGTATGGCCCAGATCATTTGTATGACCGACTGTTGACCGAGTCTCCCCCATGTCACTTACTCTACTCCACGTGTTCATCGCATTTTCCTCCACCATGCATACATTTCGTTCATAGGTTATATTACAATGTTTTACATTAAAAGCCTCTGCCAACCTGTATCATTCCATCGTTCTGCCATGTCTGCACCACCATGTCCATGGATCCCGTCATGTCATCGTCCCTGTGTCCGATTTTCTGTAACATGTTTGTGGGTTTTGCAGGTTGTAGCGATGAGAATCGCCATTAATCTCTGCCTCCATTACAGAAGTCAAAGATGCATTTAAGTATCGACTTGCAGAGGAAGTATTTATGAAGGAAATCCTTGGGTAGTTGCTGTGACATGACTCTCATTAAAACAGCAAGGTTCAAAATCTGTCAAACCCCTCAGAGTAATTCAAAAGGCAGATTTTAGCAGAAGAAAACATTTATGTCGCGGCAAAGAGTATCGGTTGAAAATCAAGGGATTCAACGTCCGGCATTGAGGATTTTAAATCCCAATTCAGGGTCTAGAAGGCAGAAAGTACAAAAGCACAAAAAGAAAATGTTCTCAAGGTTTCATTTTGGCCGAATTTTCTTCAAAAAAGGACAGAATGTTCATGTGGATGTATCTCTATACCAGGTTCCTAAAGAGATTTCCTACTCAGTGCATTTATTTCTGCAAGCGGATAGTCAAGTACATTCAGCATTTCATAGCCATCAAATAGTATGGGCGCGAATCTTTTCACCATTTTTTTTTAACAAAACAATTAATTGTTGCCACCTACTTCTTTTATTAGTTTCTCTCCTACTTCTTCTATAAAAAGGAGGAAGAAAGACATTGTAAAGGTTCCAGACTTTTATTAGAAATTGGTGCAGTGAAAGGTGTATTGTATACATTTTGCAAAAGTTCTGGTATGAAGGTTCAGAGGCTAAAAAAATGAATGAAAACAGTTTTTTTTGGGAACAACACTTAGGTAACAACACTATTAGGGAATAGCAGACTTCAAAAATGAGTAATTTTCTATGAAAATGATCTCTTGAAGGCTCAAGACTTGTTTTTAGCAATCATTTGTTGTGGAAAAATTTACTGATGGCTAACACAACCTTATTCTTAAATGAAGCGTTCTACCCTACGTCTTTTTTTAGCAACATTTGGAGCATAATTTTCAGCCTGTACATCAATATATAAAATTTTGTATATTAAAAAAACACATGTAAACAAATTTGTACAATTGAATGAAAAAAATATTCAAATTGATGGCCACCTCGATGTGGTTAGCTAGCATCTTTCCCACCCTGAGACTGTTGAGAACTAGAACAACCCTGCTGAGAAGTAACACGACCACCGATTGGTTGAGAACCAACATGACCATCCATTGATTGGCCTCTGGGGGAATAATTATCACCAACATCATGCAATCCACCAGCACTTACTGATGGCCCTCTAAGGGAATCTGAACCACCACCAACCTTACAAGACGAGAGAGAAGCTTCATAAACAAATATGAATTTATAATCAATTCAAAAATACATTTGTACATATAAATACATGCACATATTTATTAGTTAAATCGCATGAACCATACCACGATTGCATGAACCATGGGCATGCTCCATTGATGGAGTAGAAACCCTTCTCCTCTTGGCTCCTAAAAAATAAAAATGAAAATTATTAACAACTAATTTAACTCACAAAATTGATAAAAAATCAATTCCATATGTACACACTTATATGTATATGTATGGAGATTTAAGATTATATTTAAATACCATGAACATCCCTTGATCCATGATCCCCCTCTCTTGTAGAGATATGGGATTCTATTGATCTTCGTCATTCATACTCCATGATATATATATTTACAGTGGAAATTTACAATTATTTTTTTAAATTACTATTTAAAATAAATTCAAAACAAATTTCGGAAAATTAATGTAGTTTAGTGTACACAAATTATGTAAAACACAACTTTCAAAGCACTAATTGATGTCTAAAACCCAATTTAAGCAAAAAAATTTATAAAAATGTTAAGTTCACCAAATTTCACTTTACATGGTGGGAGCACACTTGGTATAAAATTGAAAAAAACACATGGTCATTAAAAAATAAGCGTGAAACTCCATTTAAACAAAAAATTGTTGAAGTCCTCGCATTTTAATTTTATAAAAATGTGAAGTTCACCACTTGTTGCAAATGTGAAGTTCCCCAAGTTGCACTTTACATTATGTGGTGGAAGCACACTTGGTATATAATTGTAAAAAACACATGCTCATTAAAAAAGATGCATTTATAAGTACAAAACACACACATATCCAAGATATGTTACAATGCCCATCAATAAATTTTGAAGGAGAGTGTCTCAATACTAATTCATATTTGAGAGATGAATCTTGAATTTTTGAAGAAAAGCGTCTCAAAACTAATTCATCTGTGAGAGAAGTGTCTTGAATTTTTGAAGAAGAGCGTCTCAAAACTAATTCATCTTTGAGAGATGAATCTTGCACTGGAATTGCCCCATATAATTCTAATTCATATATTAATTCATCTTTGATAGATGAATCCTGAATTGGCATTGCCCCACGGAATAGACTAGGAGACATATTATTCACATTTGTATAATGTCTTATATTAAAAAATTGAAATTGGCTAACAATATTGTTTGCTGTTCCATGCAGTTCTTTTAGCCTCTCCTAAACTTGGTACACGCTATTCATCTGGTTGCACAGAAGTTCAAAATTGGTGAAAACTACAATTCCATTTTATCCATACTCCATAGTTGTTCCCAAGCCTTCTATCAATGCAATATAATATGCCTTGTTGTTTTTTGTTCTTCTTAGTATATTCATTTTCCTTTGGACGACTTTGCTAGTTACAATATTGGAAAGCACATATGTAATCACTTCTTTCGTTGGATTGGGATAGCAAGAAACATATATGCATAATTTCCATTTTTCAACCATATTTACTGGGTTTTTTTATCCTTGAAAAAAAACAAATTCAATTAAAATATATTACATTGACATTTATTTCAAATGCATGGGAGAAATGACACATGTGCATGAGATAAATGGCATGTGCATGGTTTATCTTAAAGTTTGACTTAAAGGTTATGGTAGAATTCACATCTAGAAATGAGATGCGTTAAAGATTGTGTTGCCTAGAGTTTAAGGGAGTTTTATGACACATATACATGGTTCATGCATGGTTTTCATGAAAGTTTTCCTTAAAATTGATGGCATAAATCACATCTAGAAATAACATGCCTTGAGAAAGGATGAGATCTAGAGGCTACCTAGCCCTTCATAGACTACGAACTTGTAGAAGTTAAGAATCAACCAAAAAATAAAATCCTATGGAAGTTCAACCACTTTAGGTTCAGTTTTTAGGCCTTAAAGTTTGCCTTGAATTAATGGGGGAAAGCCTTGAGTTTGGGGGATACTATCCTGTGAGAGTTCAGCCACTTTAGGTTCAATGTTTAGGCCTTAAAGTTTGCCTTTAGTTAATGGGAGGAAGCCTTTAGTTTGTAGGAGAAATGACATTTACATGGTTTGCAAAATTATTTTATGCACTTACTAAAAACATGCTTTAAAGTTAATGGGAGAAAGCCAACATGACACATGCTTTAAAAAATTTTCCTAATAATTTATGGGAGAAATGACACATGTACAGATTTTTCCTTAAAGTGGTTGTGGTTTATGGATATTAAAATGAAGAAATTCTATTTAAATATGTTCTAGAGATTGACTATAGGGGCATTTACTGGATATATGTCACCTTTAGAAAATATGAGATCCAGAAGCTACCCAGCCCTTTATAAACTCTGCTTCTAGAACTTATAGAAGTTAACACTACCTGGCCCTTTACAGACTCTGCCTATAGAACCTTGTATAAGTTAACACTCAACAGACAGACTAAAATCCTATGGAAGTTCAGCCACTTTAGGTTCAATTTTTAGGCTTTGAAGTTTGCCTTTAATTAATGGAAGAAAGGCTTTAGTTTTAGAGTACCCTTATAAAATGCTTTAATGTGAAGATAGTACTTTACCTACAAAACAATGGAAATGAAGACCGTGCTTATATATTAGAGTTATGTTATGACAAATTAGTTATGTCCTTAATAATAAGTATGATTTATCACTTATCAAATTTTTTAATAACTTATAATAATGTCATTTTTGTCTTGTACTATCATTCATCCCTAATATGTGCAAGAATTTTACAATTTCAACATAAACCTATGCTATTATCAAAAATTAGTTTTGTCCTTAATAAGAAGTATGATTTAGCACTTATCAAATTGTTTAATAATTTATAATAATTGATATGTACAAGAATTTTACAACTTCAACATCAACCTACACTATCATCATATCACTGTAGCCATGTCAATCTAGATTATTTATATCCATTACATCATAAAACACTCCACTTTTAACATTTTAAAAGAATAAAGCAACATGTAAGGTGTTAATTTAGGTACATTAATACACTCCACTTTTAACGTTTTACAAGAATAAAGCAACATGAAGGGTGTAAATTTAGGTACATTAATAAAATACAGCCATGTTAATCTAGATTATTAAGATCCATTACATCATATTTAACACAATCTAGATTATTTATATCCATTACATCCTAAAACACTCCACTTTTAACATTTTAAAAGAATAAAGCAACATGGAAGGTGTAAATTTAGGTACATTAATAAAATACAGCCATGTCAATCTAGATTATTAAGATCCATTACATCATAAAACAATCCACTTTTAACATTTTACATTTTACTCACCTTGATTTTGGGAGATACTATCCTATGGAAGTTCAATACAGCCATATCAATCTAGATTATTAAGATCCATTGCACCATAAAGCACTCCACTTTTAACATTTTACATTTTACTCCATTTGAGTTTGGGGGATCCTATCCTATGGAAGTTAAGCTACTTTCATTTTTTAGGCCTCAAATTTTGCCTTGAATTAATGGGAGAAAGCCTTGAGAAATGACAGATGCTTTAAAGTTAATGGAATAAATCCAATGACACATGCTTTAAAGTTTGCCTTAAGAGTTTATGGGAGAAATGACACATGTACATGATTGGCCTTAAAATGAAGAACTTCTATTTAGATCTATTCCAGAGATTGACTATAGGGGCATTTACTAGATATGTCACCTTTCATAAAAGATGAGATCCAGAGGCTACCTGGCCCTTTACAGAATCTACCTATAGAACTTGTAGAAGTTAACACTCCCTGTCCCAATTATACCCTATGAAGTGTGTAGAGGACCCGTGGAATCACTCACACTACTTTACGTAGACATAATGGTGTATAAGAGTGTACTAAGTTCAAAAATATGGTCATATTGTTGGATATCTTTCCCAAGAGTCTAAATGTACTCCTTAAGTATATGTGGGGTCTATATAACCATCTACAAAAACAAGTGATTCTTTCCAAGCTAAGGATAATGTATGAGCCATGTGTATATGCACATTATCTAGAAACCATAGGCAAAAATAAAGGGTACTTAAGTGGTTTGAAGAAAAAATAGCACCAAGAAGCTTTGAAGGAGGGGAATAAGAACTGGAAATAGGAAGATAAGAATAAAATAGCCACTACACATTCTTGCATTGGTAGTAGAAGTAATTCTAACCATTGCAACATTGATGGTCAGATTAAGGAGAATTATTGGATGTTTGGTAGTTGTTATATTCTTTATGTGAATACCCCCACACACTATATACTTTTCTAATCATAGTGGTGGGAATAAAATGGGAGGAAAGGACCCCCACTTTAGGGTTTCATATAGACAAAAAATTCCCCACACACAGGTGTTCAGGGGTAGTGCCCCAAAAAAATGTTTTTGGGAAAAAAAATTCTCCTTTATGATGGTTTTCATCACATGGATTTTTTCATTTAGCATTTTTCTAGTGCATAGTAGTTTACCCCATGGTTCTACAATTTCAGTTAAAGAACTAAATTTTTATCTGATCCAAGGTAATGGATTGGTAGTTTATAATTGTCGTGGGATATATACATATATACATACATACATATGTGTGTGTGTGTGTGTGTGTCTGATGGTCTAAAAATTAATATACTAATAAAAAAATGGTCTTTTCGTTTTGGGCTTCTCGAGTAAATTATATGTTAACGCATGTGTTTTACATTGAATAATTTTCATTTTATTAAGAATCTATTTGAAACAATTAACTATATAAGGTTAAAACTTGTGTTTTGTATCAAATTATTTTTGGTTTCAATGGGAAACTTTTATGGCTAATGTTTTTTTCTCGAAATGTGATAGACCACATTAAAATGGGAGATATATCGCAATGATTCCTATGGTGTAATAAAATAGCTGAGTAGTTTAAATATATAGATGCATAAATTCAATGAGCATAGTTTTGAGATATATAAGTCCAAAATGGAATAGTTGTTGGTGAACAAATATTAGTGGATCACTATGGATATATCTGCTTCATTAAAATGGATTTTTCTAGAAGGATGGAATAAGTTGGAAAGAAGGGAAAATATCACAATTATATGTTAATGCATGTGTTTTACATTGAATACTTTTCATTTTATTAAGAATCTTTTTGAAACAATTAACTATAAAAGGTTAAAACCTATGTTTTGTATCAAATTACATTTGGTTTCAATGGGAAAATTTTATGGCTAATGTGTTTTTCTCGAAATGTGATAGACCCCATTAAAATGGTAGATATATCGAAATGATTCCTATGGTGTAATAAAATAGTTGAGTATTTTAAAGATATCGATGCATAAATTCAATGAGCATAGTTTTGATATATATAAGTCCAAAATGGTATAGTTGTTGGTGAACAAATATCAGTGGATCACTATGGATATATTTTCTTCATTAAAAGGGATTTTTCTAGAAGGATGGACTAAGTTGGAAAGAAGCGAAAATATCACAAATATATGTTAATGCATGTGTTTGACATTGTATATTTTTCATTTTATTAAGAATCTATTTGAAGCAATTAACTATATATAAGGTTAAAACCTATGTTTTGTATCAAATTACTTTTGGTTTCAATGGGAAACTTTAATGGCTAATGTGTTTTTCTCGAAATGTGATAGACCCCATTAAAACAAGAGATATATTGAAATGATTCCTATGGTGTAATAAAATAGTTGAGTAGTTTAAAGATATAGATGCATAAATTCAATGAGCATAGTTTTGAGATATATAAGTCCAAAATGGAATAGTTGTTGGTGCACAAATATTAGTGGATAATTATGGATATATCTGCTTCATTAAAAGGGATTTTTCTAGAAGGATGGACTAAGTTGGATCTATCGAAATTAAAGTTCTGGTATGAAGGTTCAGAGCCTGTTGGTTGTAGTGCTAATAATTTAAGAGAGAGACTTGCATTGGGTTGATGTGCCCCAACAAATTAGACTTTTATGGTGTGTAACAATTCCGTGCATTAAATATAATGTTGCATTGAAATTTAATTATACTTGATTTAAATAACTTATATATAACTAAATTATTATTTTAAAATTTACAATTCTCGCAACAGTTAACCTCCAAGGCTTCCACAAAGACATTTGGAGATAGTGATTGAACATGTGAGGCTTCTATTGCACTCCCATTCATACATAATTAGATTAAAGTACACCTTATTGTCATAATTATGTTCAGGACATAAACATTATAGTTGCAGACATAATTTTAAGGGAAACATGTATGGGTAGGAATAGGAAGGGTCATTATGATTTTGATAGAAAAAAGGTAAATAGGAAATGGAGCTTGATTGGAGATTAGGAATCAAATCTACAAACGGGTGGGAGAAATGTAAGTCTATCTATGATGAAATTACCTAAAAGAGAAATGTGTGTGATAAGTGGCAATTGTTAGTGATTCACAAATGTTTTTAGGATCATTGTTACTCCATATATGCAGGATGGAACTAGTATCAACCTTCTTCTCCACCTGTTGCAAAGTATTTTCCAACCACTCTGACTGGAATACTTTTCAATCTCTAGTTTTGACTCATGAACAAAATGAGTCAATTTGAATTTGAATCTTAACTTACTGATGAATCCCAAAGGATCATACTTCCATTTGAAACTATTACTGAACTGGAAGTATTTTAAGCACTTATATGCTTGCTAACCATCATTCCTATTATTGCAAATAAAAGGCCCTAACTCGTTCTTGATTTTAAACTGAGTTTTCTTCTTTGTTGACATGAAATTAACTTCATCTGAGTTTAGGATCTTTCTGATGTATTCTAATGCAAATAACCTCATTGGGAGGTATTTGGGAAGTTTATATGGAATAAGCTCGCATCCATACACCCTGATTTCAACAATATTCTGGTGTAAATACCAGTCTCCTATTCTAATTTGATCTGACAATTGCAATACTTTATTTATCTCTGCACTTACACTGGGTTGAATGCTACTGCTTAGCATGTTCAAAACTGGATAAAAAAATGAATCAATGAATTCTTTGTAGTTGAATTCTATGGAATCCTTTCTGATCAAGGATGTCCAAAAGACTACAGATTGGGGGTTACCCTCTATGTCCAATTTTTGTAGGTTTACTGCAAACCTTTCAAATTGGAAATATAACAACAAATGGAAAAAAAACTAAAGAGTATTTAAATACTCCTTCCTCTGGAAATATGAAAAGTCTCTCATGGATTGCATCTACTAGATATTGGGCAAAATTAAAGGTTGAAGCTAGAGGTTGACCTGGGCAAAATATGGCCAAGAAACCTAGGATAGAGGCATCTACATGTTCATCAGTAAAGTACCCTAAAATACATAACTACGTTGTGACAATCTGTTTGGTTCTCTCTGAAAATGTGGAAGCTGAGTATGGAGGATTATTCTTTGGGATTTATATAGATGGAGGAAGGAAAGTTTGGAATATTTGGAACCTCTTAGGAAAGTCCAGCTTCAGATATAGTTCAGTGAGGATTTCAATTGAGAATGGGGCTTCATCAGGATTGGGTTGGATCTGTAACATATGATTTATGGATTCCACAGCGATTGTGAATAAAATCTCTTCACTTAGGGTTACTAGAGTTCATTCATTGGGTAAATATCTTTTCTGGCAGAGTCTGATGATTTTTGGAAACTAAAAGGTTTGTGGGATAATGTATTTAAGAAAATTGGAGTCCTAGAGGTGGATATCATCTGCCTGTTCTATGAATTTCTCGTGGCTCAAACAGTGTAGCTCTAAAAGGTTAAAAATAGTGACTGTATCACTCATTTTGAAGTATTTATCCATCAGGGGCGTGTGCTCAACATATATTATTGGTGGTTAAAGAGGATTTACACTTATAATACTCTAGGTGGCCATTTAACTTGTTCAATTATCAATTATAACTTTCTTTGCTTAATTTTATGGTCTCGGGAGGCTTAGGATTACCTTTAAAAGGTTGAATTCGGTATTTTGAGGGGGTTATGGCTACAGCACTGGTTTTATTGGTCTACAAATCTTTAACTCTAAGTCTACAATGGCTCTAGTAGAAATAAGCTTTAATTCTGGTCTGGATTGGCCTCAAAACAGGTCGGCAATGGTTGTTTTGACTTCTTCTCAGCAAATAAAAAACTTTCGCAAATACACAACAATAAGTGAATAACTATTTCGGGTGGGCTTTATTTATTTTTGACCGGAGGTGGTTAACCATATAGTTTGGGGTTGAATTCAAACATCAGTTGTTTTATCCCAATGGGCAGAAACAGATAAGTGATTATCGCATGATAAAAAGTTGTAAATTGGTTTTAAGCTAGGGGACATGATAAGACGTGGGAATGATGCGTGCCAGGAGAGTGGGGGTGTGAAACCACCCATTTTGCACCCCCCTCCCTTAGCTTTAAACTTTGGACTGTCGGGGGTGCGAAAACTCTTATTGGTCGTTGCATCCAATCGGCAATCATCGGGCGATTGGTAGAAGTGAGGGGTTCTAATAGGTGGGACCTAAGATAATTTATGTGATGGGGTATTAATATAAGTGGGTCGTGTTAAATATGTTAAAGTGGAAGGGTTAGCATGTAGTGGGGGGGTTAATGAAATACATAAAGTGGGGATATATATATATATATATATATATATGCTAAAATGATATAAAGGGGGTTGTAAAATATATATGCGGGATGTTAGAAATATACTAGGGATGAGTTAAAATAATACTGGGGAGGGATTTTTGCAATGGGGCCCGATATAATATTTTAACCATTTAAAAATATGCAAAGTGGGTTTCTTCATGTTTTAATTGAAAAAAAGGAATTAGTAAAAGGGGAAGTTAATTTTCAAAAGAAAATGTGTTTTTTAACTAGGAAAAAGGGTTTTTAGAAATGGGAAAGGGTTAGAATAAGGGGAAAGGGGTATTTTACAAGGGGAAGGGATTTAGGAGGATATTAGTGATATGAGATGAACCAATTGATGCTTTCCAGGACTTGTGAAAGTAATCTACCTACCATTTATTTACCCTAACATTTTTTCCTTCATTTATTGGGTGCATTTGAGCTTGCTGACCTTTTTATTTTCTTTTGATAAGAAAAATAACCTATTTCTAACATTATAACTTCCAATTGCTAGATTAAATTGATAAAATCATATTTTTCTCTACCTAACTATTGATCTGTTAAGATTAAATGGTTTGGCTAGATTTTTATTCACTAATTATCATTACATGAAATTTAAAAGCATGAATGAATCAAGATTAAGTTGTTTGATCATCATGAATTGTGGCATTTTGGACAAGCTGAACACAATTTTATTTGCATAAATTAAACTAAGAGTAGTGGCATTTGAATGTGCAACACTTTCAAGATCTATTTTGTTTCTTTTTGTGGGGTTCATACTTTATATTCTTTTTTTATCTTTCTTTCTTCTGGCCCTTTGATTTTTCTTTTAGGACATACCCTCTTTCCATTTTTTAATATGGGAAAAAATTTGTAGAAAGAAAAGGTATGTACAATATTATAAGACTAAACATAGCCAATTCAAAATTATGACGCCTATTATTATAGGACCCTAACAGTGGCTCCACTTGGGGATGACACTTCCTTCTGAAATGTCAAGAACTTTCTGATCAGTGGCCTTGGAATTTGGACTTTGCTTGCCTTGGAACTTCTTTTTGTAATTTTCTTTATTCAAATTTATGATGTTCTACCTTTTAAAGCTTAGAGCCTTCTCTTCAGGCTTCAACTTTAGAAGAAAATCATCCAATCCAATCTAAAATTTACAATGATATTTACAATGAGAAAAGTGAACAAAGTAAAATGAGCTAATGGTTAATCTAGAGAAAAGTAGTGCTTCAGCATTCTACCATTGACTGGTCCACCTGGTAGATCTGTTCCATCTAAATCCTTCAAGAAAAATGCATTATTACCTCTATAACCATAAATGATGTAAGGGCTGTGCCATAGAAAGTAAAATTTCCCATGTTTCCCTTTATCTTCTCTTCTTTAACCCCATTTTAGTACTTTTTCACCTATGAAAAAATCATCTTCTTTGGTCCTTTTTATCAAAAAAAAAAATTTATTTTGTCTTGGATTACTTGAGATTTGACATAAAATTCTTCCCTGGTTTGCTGCAAATAAATATTCTGATTTATCCTCCTTCGGATGTCATTTGGTTCTACTTGTAGTTCTTGAATCATTTTCATCACTGGTGCTCCTAAAGAGGATGGAGAAACAAACTCCATCCCATATACTAATTGATATGGAGAGTTACCAATAGCTTTCTTTGTAGCTAGTATGTTTGCCCATAAGGCATTGAGCATCTTTTTATTCCAGGTTTTCTTGTTATCTTCTAACAGTTTCTTGATGATGTTGACTAGGCTTTTGTTTGAAGATTCTTCTAGTCCATTACCTTGAGGGTAATAGGCAATGGAATGGCTAAGGGTGATATGGTATTTGTTACAAAATTCTATCATTTTCTTGTACTTGAAGGCAATATCATTATCAGTAATGATCTTTTCTGGGCATCCAAATCTAGAAAGGATGTTGCTATCAAGAAATGATATAATGACATAGTATTTGGATTTTATAGAAGGGATGGCTTCTATCCACTTGGTAAAGTAATCAGTGGCTGTCAAAATCCATTTATGCTGGGCAGATGAGGGTGGGTGAATTTCACCAATGAATTCTAAACCCCATTGTTGAAATGGCATTTCTTTTGAAATAGGTTTGAGGGGTAATGGTAAGAGTTTCTTCTCCCCTTCAAATATCTATAATTTGTGACAGCAGGTCACATACTTTCTAACATCTGAAAAAATATTGGGCCAGTAAAAACCTACCCTCAAAATATTATCAGCAGTTGTTTTCCAGTAAAGGTGTCCTCCACAGTCTCCTGCATGACTTCGCTAGCTTCATCTTTTAATAAATAGTTTAATAGAATGCCACCATGATCTTTCCAAAATAAGACATTATCTAAAATAAAATATTTCATTACTTTCAATTTCAAGAATCTGCTTTTAGTTCTAGATAAGCCAGGAGGAGCTTATAAGTTGAGTAATACAAAAATTATGTCTGCATACCGAGGTGAATTTGTGAAAGCTTCACTGATATGTGGAGTCGCCATCTCCTCCTAATCATCTAGTTGAGCAATGGAATTTATATCTAAGGCCTGAAAGTTCGATTCAACCATAATTTTGGCTAAACCTTGGCCTTTGATCAATTTTGTAGGATTTATTTCAATGTCATATTCTAGTATAGTGGCAATCCATTTCCCTCTCTTTCCATCAGGCCCATTCTAAGTCAGAATGTCCTTTACAACTGAATTTGGAACATATGCAATTATATGAGAGTATAGAATATACACTCTGAAATCCTTTATAGCTTTCACTAAAGCAAGTGATTATTTTTCCATAATATTTTACTTTAGTGTTGCATCCCTCAAGGATTTACTGAAAAAGGAAATGGGTTTTTCATAAACTTCATCATTATTTTGCAACAAGACTACTACAATCGTGTGTTCTGAAGCAAATGAAAAAATTATTGAATTTTTTTTGAAATTAGGACTTATTAGGACAGGTGTTTTAGTAAGTGATTCTTTGATTGCTTCAAAATACTATTTAGCCTCTACTCTCCACTTAAGTGCTGAATATTTTTTCAACATGTTATTTAACTCTCTAATTAGTTCTGCTAAGTTAGAGATGAATCTTCTAAGAAATTTTATTTTTTCTAGAAATGCTTGTAATTATTTGATGTTTCTAGGATAACTGATGTTAAGGATTGCTTATATATATTAGTGTCAGTATCTGCATACATCCACTAGGGATCAAAACACATTTTACATGTGCATATTAGGTGTCCCACTCTAAAAAATTTTCAATCATTCCATTAGGTCATGATCTAAAATTGTTCCACTGGTGGTTTTCCTTATAAAGTGTCCCGTTTTCCTTCATAAGTATATGCCTACTGACCCTCTTCCATGTCTTCATCATGCTGAAAAAAATTCAAATCTCATTTCACTTTTATCCAAAATCACTCATTGAGTCAGTTTATTTCATTTCTAATTAGGTCACTAGGGTTTCATTAGGTAAAATAATTGCATTGTCTCATTTTCAATAAAGGGCAGCAGAAGGTGTGAAGGTGACCCAGAATAAACTCATGATTTTCTTCATACAGTTCAAATGTAATAAGTATTCAGTCTCCCAAAGGATTCCAACTCAGAAATCCACATGCCAACAGATCAAATGTCAAAGGGAGTTGTCTTTTCCCAAGGGTGCCCAAGTCATCATTTTCCACAAGCACTAAACCCTAATTTGCTCTCCCACTAAGCTAGGGTTTGTTATGGAAACGAGAAATTTGAGAAGAAGAGCGATAAGGTAGTTCATATTAGTAATTATTAGGTCATTCCAACTCATAAGATCATGGCTCCATCATTTTTAAAGAAATCATTCCAAGGGTCAAGTCATTTTCCACTCATAGGACCAGTTTTTCTTGAGATTATGTTTCTCACCAAACAGAGATAAATTTGGCAAACGTGAGAGATGTTTTTGTCGATAATAGGTAAAGGAAGAAAAAACTCCTTCATTGTTTACACAAGTCTCATGGTTTTAGATCCATTTCAAAAATACAGGTGCCACGAGAAAGTTTCTGCGCTTATAGAGTGACTTTGGGAAAATCAAGTTTTCTCATATATGGAGTGTCAAAATGACTTTCTTGATGAGTCAAATGCTAACAAGACAGAGATATATTTCCAATGAGATATCATGAGCTCAATTCAAAGTTGAGGAAGGCCTTCAAATGTTTCTTGCACCAACACTCTGCATTTTTGCACCCTCATTAAGCAGGTTTTGACAAGTCTTGGAAAAATCAACTTTTGACAAGGTAAACCAACTCCAATCAGGAAAATAAAGGTATATTTGGAAATTATACTTCAATATATTTCCAACGAGCTATCCTGGGCTGAATTTGGACACTGGAAAGGCCTTCAAATGTGGTATGGAAAATAGTGTTGCAGTAGCGCTGCACTTTTGTCTTGGCACTGCATTTTTGCCCAGCGGCGCTGCATTTTGCCCGAAAACCATAGAGAAAATTACATTGGCACTGCGCTACTGTAGATTGGTGCCACGTTTTTGTCTTTACACTATTTTTTTGTCCAAGGAACTACGCTTTTGCCGAGTTTGCTCTACAAGCTTCGAAACTCATCCAAATTTCTTCAAACCTTCAGCAAAGACTCTCAACACCTCTTGGCAAGTAAGTAACATGTAATTTCCACCTCCTTGCAGTATTCAAGAGAAATTTCATGGTGTTTTTTATTTCTATGGAAATTTATAAGTTTTTCTAACTACAAGCCCTAAATTCACTCTTTATTCCCAACTTGGTGCCCATCAATCTCGCATTCCCTTCCTACATAATTGTAAACCGTATTCCTTTCCCTACAACACCATATCCCTTTATTTAAATCCTCTTTCCCCTAAACACTAAGTCCTAGGCATCTCAATTACCTAGGCAGCCCTATCAACCCTGTAATAAAATTATAATTCCCAATCCCTTAAACATTTTGATCCCATATCACCTCCCTAAATCCAATAACCCTTGCCCTCATCTTCCTAAATTTTCCAAGACCTATCCCCACTTCCTAGACCTAGGTTACCATTTACATTCATTCCCTTCATTTTCCTAAGCTAGCCATCTCATATCTCACTCTGTTCATCTCATTACATTTACCCTAGGGTTTCCAAAGCCTTCAAATTCAAAATGTCTAAAAAGGAGGATAGAGGTGTTATTTAGGAACAAAATTGAAAGGACGAAGCTCAAACAAGCCCATGGAAAAATTCAAGCTTTGACCGAGAAAAAGGAGAATGAGAGGTTATAAATACTTTCTGAGGTGTCTCTTCATGCCTCAAGCTCTTGATCAGCAAGTAAAATTTCAATTTTGGCAATTTTTTGGCACATTTGGCACTTTAGTGCATTTTTGGTTTTTTGAGCAATTTTGGCACACAGAAAATCTGACAAGGGCATTGCAGTTTTTATTGGAGCCTCCAACAGAAAAATGGCCACCACCATCATGTTCATAATAATGAAGAAATCAACCCTAGCAAGTTTCAAAAAATTTGGAGGAGAACTGGTCCCTAAAAAGTGCAAAAAACCACCAAATTTTCATGTTTCTGCCTCCTTTTTGACCTTCGCGCTACGCTTTTACCAGTCTTGGGAGATGCACTTTTTGATAGTGCATATAAGAATCATTTTGAAAACTGGAGGAATATTTAGAAACTAGAATTAGAGGGATTTCTAATGAGCTATCATGGAGCTGATTTGGACACCGGGAAGGCCTCTAAAAGTTGCTTGCAAAAGAGGCTATTTTTCCTGTCATGGCGCTACGCTTTTGCGAGGAAAATTGTATTTTCATCGTCTTCGGCAAAATTTGAATTTTTGACTTTCTATATTTGGAAATTAGAAATTACTGATGTCAGAGGTCAAGATAAATGTAAATGTCAATTTTTTATTATTATCTAGGGTAGATACATCAGATAAATCCTCTAGAGGTCAAATGAATTAGTTTCCCCTCTTTTAGAGGCAAATTTTTGGGTCTTCATAGTCTTCAGATTCTTGTTTGGGAGTAGGTGAAATTGATCCCTATCTCATCGATTCGACTCCTTGAGGCTAGGGAGAGTATTTTTGAGGTATATATCAAGTATTTTCTTAGTCATTTGTAGAGCTTAGACTCATTTGGAGCTTTGGCATCTCAAGGACACAATTTTGTATTAGTTTGGCCTAGACATTGATGATACATTTGCAGTTATTTATTTCGGATCCATGTGGTATGAATGGTTTGACAAAGTTTTTATTTTGTGATCATTTGTATGAATGTATTGTAAACTCATAAATCATTGTCATGTCTATGATATGATTAATTTCAAGTTGAAAGGCAAAATTCATGTTTTCATTCTTTATTTTGGGAAATTTTGCATAATTTGTCTATTTTCTTCAGTTTAGGGAGAATTTATCTTGTATTATATTCCTAAGTCCTCACCAGTCTCCTAATATCACCATAATCATCCTTTAAATGTCAAAACCTTCTACCTACCTTGCCCCATAGAACACCCTGCAAACTTTGACCTAATTTCCTTGCCCTAGTTGTTTGACTCCTCCCGATCCAGCAAAACCATACACAATCAAAATCAATACCCTGAGATACTATACCTATCCTATTATATTCTTACCTCAGTCATTTTGACTGTGATTTATATGGATAGAGCCCTCTCCTGGCTTAGTGGGGCTAGCTACTTGACTAAGCGTGGTTTTAGGTTACCTCGGAATTGCCTCTGTCACCCTGAGGTTCAATCTGAGTGATAACACTATCCTAGCTGGATCAATTCTAATTCCCTCTTTTGAAATTATATGTCCCGGGAGTTTACCTTATTCTAATCAAAATATTGTCTTTTTAGGATTCAAGGAAATACTAAATTTTCTTCATTTAATGAATACTCTTCTCAAGATAAATACTGTGATATTATTTAGATAAATAACAAGAAATTCATGTATCTCTTTTTCAAAAGCTATATCCATAGCTCTTTGGAATGTAACTCTAGTATTCATCAATCCAAATGGAATTTTCAAATACATGAAAGTTCCCCAGGGAGTAGTAAATGCAATCTTTGCTTGATCTTCATATTGAACTAGGATTTTGTTGTATCCAGAAAAACCATCATGTAATGAAATTATGGATGACCTTACTACCCTCTGCAGAATGTGGTCCATTTTGGGGAAGGGATAGTTATCCTTTAATGAGACTTTGTTTAAGTTTTTGAAATCAACACAGAGTTTGATTTCTCCTGTTTTCTTTCTAGTGGGGACTAAATCTCAGATCCAACCAGAATACGTAATGGGTGCTATGATCTTAGCCTCATACATCCTCTTAACTTCTTTTTCTATCAGTGGCATAAGAACATGGTTAATTCTCCTAAGCTTTTTTTTAAAAGGTTTATGATTTTATTTGATGGGTATCTTATGTTGGATTATGTTGGTGTCATAAGACTTGAGGTCTTCATAACTCCAGGCAAAAACATCTTGAAATTCTTTAAAAACACTAATGTATTTCAACTTTTCTTTTGGAGGTAATTTCTTTGATATGTTGATAAGCTTGGTTTTTTCTTGTGTTCCTATGCTACATTCCTCTTTATTTGATGTTAGGGGCTCCAATTCTGGTTTCCTAGTTACATCATTGGAATCAAAAAGATCTTCTAATGGGGCTAATCCCTTAGGGAAAAAGTTGTCTTTAAGGTTTAAAATTTCTAATTCATCATTCGTTAATTCTTCTATTTCTACTATTTCTAATTTGTCTATTTGTACTTTAGAAAAATTTAGTTTTTTCTATGTTATTTACATCATTTCCATCTGACTCGTTATTCATGGTATAATCTACTATACAGTCAATTTCTCTATTACATTTTTCAAATTCTCCTTCACAATTCATAAAAATATATATTTTTGAGTCTTGTGAAAAGATCTGCCAATACTTAAAATTGTCAGGTATGGTTGGCGTATGTCTTACCTTAGAAATGTACTAATGATTTGGTTGAAATGGTAATCTGCATGTGCTGGAAAACGTGGCCAAACCGTGTGTCTGCATATTCTACTTTCTTGGAATAACAAAAAAGTCAGTTTCAAGAAAACAATTTATCAAGTCTAGAATGGTTTCTCTATGTTGGCTAAGTCTAGGATTATTCACAAGATACTCACCCTTGACTTTTTTTTATGATAAGTTCTGAGTCTCCCATGACAGAAACTCTTTTTGCTCCAAGTTTTCTTTCAATTTTCAGTCCTAACACTAATGCTTCATACTCTGCCATGTTATTAGTGCACTAGAAATTCAAACTGAAAGCATGGTCTTCGGAATGATGATTCTCTAAATTATAGATCCATACTCCAGATGTTACTCCTAATCTATTTACAGAGCCATCAAAATCTAAATGCCACATAGATTTATGAGTTATATTGTCACTGTCAATTTATTTGTGTTCCTCTTCTTTTACAACTGTGATTTTTTTATTGCCAGTGTCTGAATTACATAGGATAATGAGTCTAGATCATAATTAATGGCATATATAGGGATTTTTTTTGGTTTTTATGAATTAGTTACCATGTATTTCATCAAAATTTCTCTATATAGCCTCTTTTTTTGACCAAACACAGAGATGGTAATCGTGTGATCATGTCCTTAATGGAAAAATGCTCAAAAAATTAGTTTCTTAGAAATGGTCCAAACTAGAACAATAGGAAAGAGCTTGAAAGAGCGATCCTGTAGTCGCAAACGGCACTGAAAACTGATGTTGTATGAGAAAGTTATTCAACTTTGAATTTTATCAATTTCAAGTACAAAAGGCCGGTTTGACAGTTTGACTTTATAAAAAAATTTATTAAAAAAAATATTCCACAGAATATTCTACAGAATATTTCGTAAAGGCAACCAATGGCAGGGCACCACGTGGCCAGCTCGGAGGCCGCCACGTGGCCCCAAGAAGTCAAAGTATGGTCGAAAGTGTTTTGTATCAAAATTTGTTGGCGCAGACCGGATTCGACCCTGGGTTGAGTCTGTGGCAACTGGGTGGCCCAACCGGCTGAGCCATGAGTATTTCTTAATACCATTGGGCATAATGTTTTATATAAACTTTGATTTTGTTTTGGGCTGGGCCCAAAAGGGGGCTAGACCCCTCTGCATATAACCACAATACTAGAACCATGGCCGAAATGAATGGGTAGATAAAACAGTTTGTAACGTATCGTCACGTGGACCAGTGGAAGGTGTGGGGCACCGTTTTATATTAAAGTTTCAACATTAATATTCCAAGGTTTATGCAATGAACAGCGCCGAAAGTTTGGTCTTATGGGTAAGACCTTATCCTTTAGCCCTAGAGTTTGGCAGTAAAAACGGCGAAGCACCCAAATTTAGTGCCGCCCTAAATTAGTGGGCTCATCTAGCAGTCCTCTCACTTTAGGACGAGCTATTCTAGCCCTAATTAGACAAAAACTTGTTTTGACCATAACTTTGGCTAGGAGAGTCCAATTGGAACAATTATTTTTTTTTGTTTTGGGGGTATTGGAACATTTTGAAGCTGTTGGAATAGGTTGCAGAGCCATCAGGGTACTCTATCAAATGTTTTATTAGCGAATTTTTCTTGTGGAGCCACTAGGGATTAGTGAATGATCAGCTGTATTGGGCTATATTCATCTGTTTGAGGTGAATGAATAGTCAATTTTTACTGTTTCCAGCACTCTGATTCTGATTATGTAGCTATTTCAGCCTATTGAGGCTTTCTTCATGGTGTAAAACTATTTTTGAGAATTAATAGACAAGGGAAAAGTTCATTTTGGGGCCTTTTGGACCTAGCATATGTAGCCCAAGAGAGGGGTGAACTGCTTTATCAGATGCTTGTTATTATGGTGTGAATTATTGCTACTTATTTCCAGAGTTTGATACATTAAACAGTAAATTTAAATAAGTCCTCTTAACACATAAAGACTTATACAGTGATCAAAACATATTTGTTCCATTCCAAACCCCATTACTTCCATTGCGGAACACCTTAATATGCTTGTTCACCCATAATATTGGTTAATGAATACTTTGCAATCAGAAAACAAATAAATTCATTTCCAGATCGTTTCAGTGTTTACTTCATATTTCTTTAGGCAGAGCCAATAAGAGGGTCAGAAGCTTCTGGTTTCATCCTTTCTTTGAAAGGTGAAATAACTAGTAAAAGCCCCTACTGTCTATCTCTGTATAAGAAATATTTAGTTCACACATTTCAGATCAGATTGGTATCAAAGTTGTTTGCACATTTAGAATTATTGGAAATGGATACCTTGCACCCTTTATTCAACTACAATCCATTTTTATATCAGATGGTATTAGAGCTCGAGTTGAGTATTTGTTATTGTGCAAAAGGTTTTAAAACAGTGTAAGAGATTTACTGTTTTATTGGTTGCAAAATGGTTGCATGTATGATTTTTCTTGAGTTGAAAGGATAGCTGTTGTTAGCTAAGTCTTGGAAAGGATTGAAGACTATTTTCCTTACCCAATTTGCCTCAATATTATCTCTGGAAAGAAAACTCCAATAGTTTGTGTTTTATGGCTGCTTGAATGAGAAGGGGTCTTTACTGACATTTGGTTAAAAGCTTGTCGTTTGTTTGAAAGATTTGAGGACTTTTCTTTAGAAGTTCCTTTTGGTTGTTTTGACCATTTACATAATGTAAACTTCTTCTACAAGTGAAGTTAACACCTTCACGAGATTCTTCAATGATGACATGAAGAATGAGTTCTTTAAGGTGAAGGACATGGTCCAGATTCTCATTGAGGATCAAAGAGAAAGCGTTAAGCTTCATGCACAATTGTTGGCTACGAAGGATGAGAAGGAAGAAATTCTCCAAAGGTTGTATGACATGGAGAAAAAACTCCTTCAAGCTCCAGAAGCTTTGTCCAAGAAAATTCTTGAGGAAGAGGTTAATTGTTCCAACTTGTCTTTAATTTCCTCCATTGAAAAGTGTGTTGCTTCTTTTGAAAAACATACAAGAGGCATCGGGTCCAAACTAATGTTTAGGATGGGCTATCAAGAAGGCAAAGTTTTGGGCAAGCTTGCACAAGGCATGGTTGAAACTATTTCAGTTGTGGAGCGACCCAAGAATGTTGGTCTTGGATATGTGTAGTTTTATAGCAAAGAATTCAAATCCTTGAATGCACGTAATGCAAATTTTAAGAGAACCTTTGTTCCAAGTTCTCAAATTAATTTATGTCAAAATTGTCTTAAGGATGATTGTCATTTTTTTAAGCCATCATTGCAGCAAGTAGAGGGTAAACATGTCGCTTATGGTGAGCCTTCTAGTTCCAACAGTCTTCAAGACAACAACATTGATGAAAGTCTGAAAAGGAAAGTTGTCTCCTCTACTAGTTCATCGTCTTTCAAAGAAAAAAAGGATGGAGATTACATGCAACAAAAGAGGTATAATCATTCACATGATCAATTTGATTATGTTTCAGTAAATAATGATAATTTTTCTTGTTCAAATGAAAAGAAGTTTTGTTGCACAATTTGTGGTGGATTTAACCATGTTGCTTCAAGTTGCTGGTTGAAAAAGAAAGCACACAGGAAGCAAAAGAGGCAAGGTGAACATTATTTTAAGTCTTCTTGGAAGTTTGATCAGTGTAGAAATAGTTTGTTTTCTACAAATTACAGTTGATGTTCTGCAAATTTTAAGAATTTGCATCATGACTTTGTCAGTTTTAGCAATGATCGATCAATTAATTCTAGAGACAATTTATCATTTTCTGTAAAGCTCCATTTGATGAAATCGGGTAGATTTCAGTTATTCAAGGGTGGAAGAGTGGAGAATTAGTCTCCACATTATCAGTTTCACTAATCAGAAAGCTTTTGTGGGTCCAAAAGCTTCCCATTTGGGAGGTGTGATCAGGTGATCATGTCCTTAATGGAAAAATGCTCAAGAAATTAGTTGCTCAAAAATGGTCCAAACCACAATGACAGGAAAGAGCTCGAAAAGACGATCCTGTAGTCGCAAATGGCACTAAAAACCGATGTTGTATGAGAAAGTTATTCAACTTTGAATTTTCTCAATTTCAGGTATAAAAGGCCAGTTTGATAGTTTGACTTTATAAAAAAATTTATTAAAAAAAAATATTCCACAGAATATTCTGCAAAATATTTCGTAAAGGCAACCAATGGCAGGGCACCACGTGGCCAACCCGGAGGCTGCCACGTGGCCCCAAGAAGTCAAAGTATGGTCGAAAGTGTTTTGTATCAAAATTTGTTGGCGCAGACCGGATTCAACCCCGGGTCAGGTCTGTGGCAACTGAGCAACCCAACCAGCTACGCCATGAGTATTTCTTAATACCATTGGGTGCAATGTTTTATATCAACTTTGATTTTGTTTTGGACGAGGCCCAAAAGGGGGCCAACCCCCTCCGCATACAACCACAATACTGGAACCGTGGCCTAAACGAATGGGCGGATAAAACAGTTTGTAACGTATGGTCACGTGGACCGGTGGAAGGTGTGGGGCACCATTTTATATTAAAGTTTCAACATTAATATTCCAAGGTTTATGCAACGAACATCGCCGAAAGTTCGGTCTTATGGGTAAGACTTTATCCTTTAGACCCAGAGTTTGGCGGTAAAAACGGTGGAGTGCCAAAAGTTAGCACTGGCCCTAAATTAGTGGGCTCATCTGGCAGTCCTCCCACTTTAGGAGGAGCTATTCTAGCCCTAATTAGACAAAAACTTGTTTTGACCATAACTTTGGCTAGGAGAGTCCAATTGGAACAATTTTTTTTTCTTGTTTTAGGGGTATTTGAACATTCTGAAGCTGTTGGAATAGGTTGCAAAGCCATCAGGGTACTCTGTCAGAGGTTTTATCAGCGGATTTGCTTGTGGAGCCACTAGGGCTTGGTGAATGATCAGCTGTACTGGGCGATATTCATCTGTTTGAGGTGAATGAATAGTCAATTTTTAATGTTTACAGCACTATGTTTCTAATTGTGCAGCTATTTCAGCCTATTGAGGCTTTCTTCATGGTGTAAAACTATTTTTGAGCATTAATAGAGAAGGGAAAAGTCCATTTTGAGGGCTTTTGGACCTAGTAGATGTAGCCCAAGAGAGGGGTGAACTACTTTATCAGATGCTTATTATTATGCTGTGAATTCTTGCTGCTTATTTCCAGAGTTTGATACACTAAACAATAGATTTAAATAAGTCCTCTTAACACATAAAGACTTATATAGTGATCAAAACATATTTGTTCCATTCCAAACCCCATTACTTCCACTGTAGAACACCTTAATATGCTTGTTCGCCCATAATATTGGTTAATGAATACTTTGAAATCAGAAAACAAATACTTTCATTGCCAGATCGTTTCAGTGTTTACTTCATATTTCTTTAGGCAGAGCCAATAAGAGGGCCAAAAGCTTCTGGTTTCATCCTTTCTTTGAAAGGTGAAATAACTAGTAAAAGCCCCTATTGTCTATCTCTGTATAAGAAATATTTAGTTCACACATTTTAGATCAGGTTGGTATCAAAGCTATTTTCACATTTAGAATTATTGGGAATGGATACCTTGCACCCTTTATTCAAGTACATTCCATTTTCAGATCAGATGGTAGCAGATGACATGTCTAATTGTATTGATCCCTGTAATTACCGCCCCCCCCCCCCCCCCCTGCCATGATCTAAATAGTAACATTCCATACTTTGGAGGGATATCAACAAGTACAATATCCATGAAAATACTCTTTCCTGGGTACTGGACTAGATTTAGACACAGATCTTTAATCAGGTCTAAGCATTTGACTTGACTAGAATCAAAAGAGAAAAGGTCCTTGTAGGGTCTAGTGATGTCTAAGTCTAATGCCTCCATGATTGATTTAGGGATTAAGTGATGTGATGCTCTTGAATCCAACATAA
Source organism: Pinus albicaulis (assembly GCA_034641835.2). Taxonomy (NCBI): domain Eukaryota; kingdom Viridiplantae; phylum Streptophyta; class Pinopsida; order Pinales; family Pinaceae; genus Pinus; species Pinus albicaulis. The sequence continues at coordinate 171,234,889 of CM076569.1, forward strand.
CATTGTGCAAGATTTTATTATCAATGTTTAAGCTAATATAAAATGGAGGAGAACCCCCTTGTTCATGTTTTACATTTACCTCAGGAACAAATAATAGTTTAGGTTGATCATCATTAAGGTTTACAGTATGTTCACCTTCACCTATGTTTAGTGTTTCAATGATTTGTGCTCGGTATAAATCATTTTTCACCAGCCCTGTTAAAGAAACTACTATTATTAACTTGGATAGCTCACTCTTGATGTTGAATGAAGTTTGATTTTTTCCTAATTGAATGATTTTATCTTTACCAATATTAGTTTGAGTGATTTTGTCTTTTTTATCAAGAGTTGGTAATTCAGTTTGTGTATCTACTGTTCTGTTTTCAAATTTCTTGTCTGGAACAGTTTGAGTAGTAGTTGAAGTTTTAGCTGTAGTTGAATTTTGTGTGGTGGTAGGTGTGGTTTCTACAATATTTGGACTTGAAGTATTGTGGGTTTATCTAGAGATAATTTGTAGAGTTTTGATCACAGGAGATTCTACTATTTTCCTAGTTTGAGTTTGGATTGTTTTCTTACTAGGGGCTTCTATCTTCTTTTTACTTCTAAGGCTATACTGTCTATGAAATTCATAGATAGCAGAATAATAGCCTTGTTTATAGTCAAAGGAATCTCCAGAGTCTAGTTGAAATTGTTGTAAATGTACAACTCTTGTTCTCCCTGGGTAAGAAATATGACATCTTCATCATTTATTCCCATTAAGTTTATCTAGGTGTCCTGGTATTCTTCATTTTGATGCGAACTTTCAACATAGTTTTCTTGGAAAGGTGGTCTAATCTTTTGATTAGATGCTCCTTCCCTTAATTTACCAGTATTTGGATTTTTCGTAAAGTTTGGGTTTCTAATTTGGGGACCTTGTTGTTGATTTTCCCACTGAGGTTTTCTTTCCATGTTTTCTAATCTATCCATTATTATTTCCATAATTTTAGCTAAAATATATATTTTAATATCTGACGTGGATGGTTCTTCCTTAATGGTTACTCTTCTTTCATTTCTCATCCGAGCTCTTTTAGCTAATAAGTTAGCTTCTACACTAACTGCATTACCCTGAATTTGTTCTAAAGTTTCAAGGTTTCTTTCTCTTAATTGGTAGGACATGTCAGTGTGAAAACCATCTGGAAATTTTATTAAGGCCAAGTTTGGAGGAGGTTTGATATTTTCTGGAATTGCATTGTAAATACTATTAAACCTAGTACAATAATCCTGAACAGATTCATTCAAAGCTCTTCTAATGTTTTCATATTCAGAAAGTATCTATAAAGGGTTCTTATTTTTTTCCCATCTATTACTGAACAATTGGTGGAAAGAAGCTAAATCAATAGTATGGTTAGCAAGTAAAAATTTAAACCATTTCTTAACATCTCCTGCTAATGTTTGTGCAAACAATCTCATTTGTACATCTTCCTCATCAATTTCATGTAATTCAAAGTAATTAGTCATTTTATTTACATGTTGTTGAGAAGTATATTGACCAGTATGATCAAACTGAAAGATTTTACTCTGGTAATCTTGTGGCACGTTATGTAAAGGGGTCTATAAGGCCAAAGGATCATATCTGGCTGCCATGGCTAAGATTCTAGCTTGACTAGGAGGTAAATTAGTTATACTTGGAGATGTACTTGAAGTTCTTGGAGATGAGCTTGAACTGTTTGAAGATGAGCTTGAAACACTAGAAAATGTACTTGGAACACTTGAAGATGAGAATAAAACTTTAGGTTGAAGAGGAAGCTTGGGGATGAATGATTATGTGGAATGAACTATGGTAGATATTATAGAGGAGGTGGTACTAAATAAAGCTTTATTTGCAGTTTCTAAAGGTTTTGTAGAATGCTTATGGGTAGCAGCAATTAGAGCAGCTAATTCAATAGATTGTTGAAAATAAGCTTCATCAATGTCTTTTAACAAATTTGCATCTAACGCATCAAGCTTGTTAAAAGTTTCTAAAACATGTTGATCTGAATCAATTTGTGTAGTTTCCTTCTTCTGTTTAAAAGATTGAATAAAATTGGGGTCCATTACAATATCTTGTATTGAGTTTTCAGATTTGATTCTAAATAAATAATGTTCAAATGATAAATCAAATTGAATATCTTGGATGCTTGACAATTCTTTAGGGAGTTAATTGGCTTTGATTAATTGACTGCAATTTCCTTGAATTTCTACTTTTCTATGTTTTCTTAAAATTTCGTCAGGATCATCAACAATTATAGCAGGTTTTGGATCAGGATGAGCCCTGGTATAGTATGTTCTTTTAGAAGCTATAATTTTAACTTTTAATAAGAAATATTAACAATCCTAAATAAAACTTAAGGTGAAAAGATGAGGAAAAGTGTTTACTTAAAGATTTATTTAACTGAGGACTGATTTCCCCAGTGGAGTCACCAGGATGTTAACTCTCCAAAATTTCCCTAGGGTTGTTATGTTTTGGAAAAAGAAATATTAGAGGTAACTATCAAACACTTTTGGAAATTAGGATCTAGCCTTCCTAATGCTCAGAGAGGGCTCTCTCTTAATGATTTAATGTTGTTGTTTAAATTTATTTTAGGCTAGTTATGTAAGATTGATTTGGTTTGATTTGAGTTGTTGGTGGAATTATTATTTAGATGGATAGGTGCCTATCTATTTTCCATTCAGCTATGGAGTCAATATATCAAGAAAACATAATAGAAAAAAATTATAAAAGAAATGTTACAGGGCAAGGTATCTGAGCAAAATCAGATCTTTAAGACTGAATGGTGAAGTGATTTTCAATCAGGGTCAAGGAGCAGTTAAGGATTCCTTAAACCGGATAATGAAGGAAATTAAAGGAGGTCAATCAGGATTAGAGGGAAATTAAGGATCCTCTTAACCAGATATCAGAAGAAAACATAAAAATGGATAACAGTTTAAGACAGAGTGTACTTAAACAAATTCTGTAATAAAATTCCAGTTATACCATTCAAATTTGGAAAACATGCAAGTTTATGGAATACTTAAAAAAATAACAAGAACAATTGAAATATACTTCACTGAAGTAGCTCAACACAAGAATCTTGTAAAGAAATTCCTTTATTATTTTCTTGTTTGTCAACTTGGAAAAGTTACAATAAACCCTCTGGTAGTGGATTGATTCAACTATAGAAATATTCAACAATCCACCCTCAATACTTCAAATTGATGAAGTATTTATATAGAACTTAATACAAAATATCCTGTCAAATACCAAGATTTATTCAAGGGAAATAAAATATCTTCATGCGAGAATATAAAGACACCTATTGAACTAAATGCAAGTTGTCTTTATTTTATTTGATTTATTGTTTACTTCTTTGATATTTTCTATCTTTCATGTTGGCTATATCTTCTACATTGTTTGTCTTTCACATCGCTTATCATCTGACTTCATCTTTAACTCTGTCTTTCATCTGTACTCATCTATCTTCATCTGCCTTTGATTTGACTCTATGAATTTCCTTTTACTTGAATGCTCTGTTTACTATTTTACCTAGTCTCTCTTTTATCTGTTTTTGTTGTTACATTTCACAGTAAATCACACCATTTTTCCATGCCTCTTCATCTAGAAGTTTGATTTTTTACCATCCTCCTATAAATCTCATCTACCTCAATATACTTGGAAAATGTAGGCTTATTGACAAAAAGGTGATTTACCTCATGTTGGAGGTAAAAGAGATTTTCAAAACTTTGAATGAGTACTTTGCCTGTGGGAACTCCTTTGATTGTTGTTATGTTGGAAGTCTCTTTGGCTACTTCCCTGATCTTCTTATCATAGTCTTCATGTCTTATTACTTTATCATTAATCACTAATGGATTATGTAGACATTTCTCCCTCAAAACATCAAATCTGTTCATGAATGTGTTTACTGCCAATTCCATTTCTTGGCATTTTCTTCAAGATGTATCATCAAGTTTTTCTTGGCAAGAACTTTCTTCACCTCCAAAATATTCTTTGTTCTATCTGTTATTCCAAGTTCTTCCTATTCCTGCTTGTTTTAAGAAGTCAGAAATTTTATTATCTTAGTGGCATCCTTTGTTCTATCTCCAAGTTCTTCTTTCACCTTTTGAATGGCTTCACTAGCCTCTTTGATCAAGTCCTTTTTTTCAAATATAACTTGTATGGAAGGCCAAATATCATTAATTGAGTTAATGATATTGGTCCACAAATGCTGTTTAGCTTGGCCTAAAGGCTCTTTTAGTGATAATTCTTTCTCTAATTGCTGGATTCTTTCAGTTAATCTGTTGGTTTTCTGTGTTTCAGCCTTGTGCATTACTTGAGCCAATTTCTTTTTATGTTCTAGATTTTTCACTTGTTATATAAGCTTATTGATCTCAGTAGCTTGTATTGACATATCTTGCATTGATTTAATAAATTTACTTGGGTCATCATTGGGATGGGTTTTTGGCAGTGCTAATGTTGTTGCTGATGTAGTTGTTGGCACTTCTGCTGACACTCGAATTGTTGTAGGCAATGGGGCTGATGTGGAAGCCATGGGGATGGAAGTAATGGGAACTACTTCCATACTATCCTGCTTCTCCTGCACTAGTTTTTCCATTTCAGTTTCCATCTCTTTCAGTTGGGCTGTCAACTACATGATGAGATTCATCATTTCATCCTTCTTATTTTCTCTTTCCAAAACTTCTTTAGTTTGTGGATGCTCTATTTTAGGTAATTTAAGTTGTTTCTTCAATGCAAATATGTCTGCATTCTTCTTTTTTATGATCTCTTCTGCTGCTTCGATATTCTTTGGATCATAACCAACCTCCATGAACAATTCTTCAAGTGATTTGATCCTATTATCCTTTGCCTGTGAAGAAGTTTTCTCTAGTTTTAATTGTATATTTATATTCTCTAGAGAATTTTGTAGCTTCTGTACACTTAAATCCTTGTGTGTCATAGTGGAATAGATCATTTCACCTGCTTGTTTATGAAACTCAATTTGATCTCTTGGATATACATCTTTAGCTAGAACTTCAAAGGCTATTTTCTTGTAATCTGCTCATGATTTTGGAGTGTGCAGTGTTGGCTATAAAAATTTCATTTACATCTTTCTAGTCTTGTAATCAAAAGCTGAAAGTAATCTATTTTGATCACAACGAGTTTGTTTCCAATACTGGGAAAATGTTTCATTTTTCAATGCTTCATTTCTCATTTTGATTTCTTTGTATTTATGCATTATATCTTTTTCTCTCTCCACTGGTTTTCTTGATGATGAAACCTCTATACTATCTCGTTTCTGAATGACTTATGCACTGGAGTTTGATGGTAGCTATGTTTCTTCTGAAACTGTTGGAGGTGCATCATCTCTGACCACTTTATCTGTATCAATGATTTTAATTGTATCAACTATTTCTTCCTGTTCTATCATTGGATTTAGTTTGGCCTTCTTTTTATACATTAACTTGAATTTCGTATCAAAAGTAGTCTTTAAAGAATAAGAGCCTTCCTCTCTTTCTCTTTTTGAGTTCCTATCTTGTGGGGATGGAGTATGCAGGATAGAACTAGTATCAACTTACTTCTCCACCTCTTGAAAAGTATTTTACAACCACTCTGACTGGTTGGAATACTTTTCAATCTCTGGTTTTGACTCATGAAAAAAAGGATTTAATTTGAAATTGATTCTTAACTTACTGACAACTCCCAAATGATCATACTTCCATTTGAAACTATTACTGAACTTGAGATATTGTAAACACTTATATGCTTGTTGACCAACATTCCTATTATTGCAAATAAAAGGCTCTAACTGATTCTTGGTTTGAAACTGAGTTTTATTCTTTGCTAACATGAAATTGAATTCATCTAAGTTTAGGATCTGTCTGATGTATTCTAATGCAAATAACCTCATTGGGAGGTATTTGGGAAGTTTATACGGAATAAGCTCGTATCAATACACCCTGATTTCAATAATATTCTGGTATAAATACCAGTCTCATGTTCTACTTTGATCTAACAATTTCCATACTTTATTTATCTCTTCACTCACCCTAGGTTGAATGCTACTGCTTAACATGTTGAAAACTGGATAAAAAAATGAATCGATGAAGTCTTTTTAGTTGAATCCTATGGAATCCTTTCTGATCAAGGATGTCCAGAAGACTACAGATTGGGGGTTACCCTCTATGTCCAGTTTTTAGAGGCTTATTGCAAACCTTTCAGATTGGAAATATAAGAACAAATGGAACAAACCTGAAGAGTATTTAAATACTCCTTCCTCTGGCAATTTGACAAGTTTCTCATGGATTACATTTGCTAGATACTAGGAAAAATTAAAGGTTGAACCTGGAGGTTGACCTAGGAAAAATATGGATAGGAAACCTAGGATTGAGGCATCTACATGTTCATCAGTAAAGTACCCTAAAATACATGACAACATTGTGATAATCTGTCTGGTTCTCTCTGAAAATATGGAAGCTGAGTATGGTGGATTATTCTTTGGGTTTTCTACTGATGGAGGAAGGAAAGTTTGAAATATTTGGAACCTCTTAGGAAAGTCCAACTTTCGATATAGTTTAGTGAGGATTTCAATTGATAATGGGGTTTCATCAGGCTTGGGTTGGATCTGTAACATCTGATTTATGGATTCTGTAGTGATTGTGAATAAAATCTCTTGACTTGGGGTTACTATAGCTCTTTCATTAGGTAAGTAGCTTATCTGGAAAAGTCTGATAATTTATGGAAATTGAAAGGTTTGTGGGAGAATTTATTTGGGAAAATTGGAGTCCTAGAGCTAGATATCATCTACCTGGTCTATGAATTTGACATGGCTCCAAAAATGAAGCTCTAAAAGGTTAAAATTAGTGACTCTGTCATTGATTTTGAAGTATTTATCCAGTAGGGGTGTGTGCTCAACATCTATTATAGGTGGTTGCAGAGGATTTGCACTTATAATACTCTGGGAGGCCATTTAACTTGTTTAATTATCAATTATTACTTTCTTTTCTTAATTTAATGGTCTCAAGAGGCTTAGGATTACCTGGAAAGGTTGAACTCGGTATTTTGAAGGGGTTATGGCTGCAACAAGGGTTTTCTTGGTCTGCAAATATTTAACTCTGAGTCTGCAATGGATCTAGTAGCAATAAGCTTTAATTATGGTCTAGATTGGCTACAAAATAGGTCGACGATGGTTCTTTTGGCTTCTTCTCGGCAAATAAAAAACTTTCGCAAATAAACAGCAATAAGGGAATAACTATTTCAGGCAGGCTTTATTGCTTTTTGAGTGGAGGTGGTTAACCATATAGCGCGAGGTTGAATTCAAACATCAGTAGTTTTATCGCAATGGGCGGAAAAGGATAGGCGGTTATCGCATGATAAAATGTTGTAAAGTGGTTTTAAGCTGGGGGATGTGATAAGACGTGTGACTGATGCGTGGCAGGGGAGCGGGGGTGTGAAACCACCCATTTCGCACCCCCCTTCCTTAGCTTTAAACGTTGGGCTGTCTGGGGTGTGAAAGCTCTTATTGATCGTTGAATCAAGTCGGTAATGATTCGGTAATTTGTATAAGTGAGGGGTTCTAATAGGTGGGACTCGGGATGATTTATGCAATGGGGTATTAATATAAGTGGGTTGGGTTAAATATATTAAAGTGGAAGGGTTAGCATGTAGTGGGTGGGGGGGTTAATGAAATACATAAATTGGGGATATATATATATATATATATATATATATATATATATATATAAACTATATGCTAAAATGATATAAAGGGGGTTGTAAAATATATATGCGGGATGTTAGAAATATACTAAGGATGAGTTAAAATAATATTGGGGAGGGATTTTTGCAGTGGGGCCCGATATAATATTTTAACCATTTAAAACTATGCAAAGTGGGTTTTTGCATGTTTTAATTGAAAAAAAGGAATTAGTAAAAGGGGAAGTTACTTTTCAAAGGAAAATGTGTTTTTTAACTAGGAAAATGGGCTTTTAGAAATGGGAAAGGGTTAGAATAACGGGAAATGGGTATTTTACAAGGGGAAGGGGATTTAGGAGGATATTAGTCATATGAGATGAACCAATTGATGCTTTCCATGACTTGTGAAAGTAATCTACCTACCCTTTATTTACCCTAACATTTTTTACTTCATTTATTGGGTGATTTTGAGCTTGCTGACCCTTTTATTTTCTTTTGATAAGAAAACTAACCTATTTCTAACCTTATAACTTCCAATGGCTTAGATTAAACCAATGAGCTCATTTTATTCTCTACCTAACTATTGATCTTCCAAGATTAAATGGTTTGGCCATATCTTTATTCAATAAATATCATTACATGAAATTTAAAAGCATGAATGAATCAAGATTAAACTGTTTGATCATCATGAATAGTGGCATTTTGGACAAGCTACACACAATATATTTGCATAAATTAAACTAAGAGTAGTGGAATTTGAATGTGCAACACTTTAGGGATCTATTTTGTTTCTTTTTTTGGGGTTCATCCTTTATATTCTTTTTTTATCTTTCTTTCTTTCAGTCCTTTGATTTTTCTTTTAGGACATACCCTCTTTTCATTTTTTTAATATGGGAAACAATTTGTAGAAAGAAAAGGTATGTACAATATTACAAGACTAAACATAGCCAATTCAAAATTATGAAGCCTATTATTATCAAACCCTAGCACAAGAAATGTTGGTCATATGACCTCAAAATGTATACATACATAGCATAATCTAAGTATACCTAGTGATGTTCATGATACCAGGTCAATTCTTGGGCTTGCATGCACAATAGCATCATCCAACGACTAGGCACACCAATGGTATGGTGCTGCAGCCTCATAGGTAACTCCTCTATCTAGGCATCTGATATCCCAAGAGTTAATCCCTCCACATGCTGCTGCAACTCAGCAAGAGTCTTGGCTAAATCCAAATCCTAAAGGACTTCTCTTCTGACAGTCCTCTCTGCTGGTTCTCCTGCCTGTTATGTACGAACCACTAGTTGACCGGTACCTACATATGCATACATAAAACATCTTTAGTTTAGTCTTGGAAACATAAAAAAACACAAAAATATGTGAAAAACCGAAAAAATAAAAAATACGGTGAAACATTTTACCTATATCACCCCATTGAGTGCCAGATGGTAAAATAAAATCTAGATCTCCATGGAAATCCATTCCTACATATGGATGCTCCTTTATGAAGATATTCTGTCTTCGAAGCCAATTGAAGAATGCAGTGGAAAATGAGATTGATGACTAACTAGCATTTCTAGCCATCATCTTGAACCACTGCTACATATGTGGATCTCTAGGACTAATTAATCCTAGTGTCACATGTTGTGGCTACCTAAATGGAACTCGTTCCAAAACGAAAGTGATCAAAATCGAGTTGTAGCTGAAATTATTGACCTTTCCACTTTTTACCTTGGTTAGTTGTTCTTTCATCTGAAGGAGTAGTGTTCTAGCCTAGTTGAACATAGTTGGCTCGAGACACTCAAGCACATATTACATGTATGCTCTGTTCGCGACATGTAGTTTCACGATGCCATCTAGCTTTGTGATAGTGAATAGGAACATTTGCAAAGGAATATCACATACATATTTTATATTTATCTTTCCATCTTTGCTAGGCTTAGTTCCTAGTTGACAAAACTGTCGAATGTAGTCCTTCACTATTTCACCTCAATGGATGGAGCCCGCAAGGGAAATGGGGGCACCGTATCTCGACAAACCTGTAAGAAATTAAATTTCATCAACCAATATTGGGAGCACTTTGTCCCCAATGTGAAATTCTTGTAGTGTTGGGTTCGATGAACGAATCAAGAACTGTAATAGTTCCATGTGTTGCCTCATCCTTGACAATCTAAAGTACTTGAGAAACCCACAATCTCTGAGGGCTCCCACAGTGCTTGGATCATTTAGGGCAACCATATCCTATTCTTCATGTTCTCTTTCTCACCATGTAATTGATATTCTGATCCGATCAAAGTCTAAAATCACACCATAGGTGTAATTAAGTTCCATCACATGAAAAAAATTGGAGAAATTTTGGGCAGAAAACAAGATGCAAGTTTTTTAAATGCGCCCGACGCACTCCAAAATGGAATACAGAGCGTTGCTAAGAAACTGACCTTCTTTCCAACCTCTCTACAACGCAATTTTCGACATCCAAGGGTGTGTTGGTCCTAGGGCATTCTATATTTACCCTAGGAGCCCCAAACCCCTAAAAAAATTGCATGAAACTTAAAAAGAATGAAACCAATAGAAATAGGAAGGTAAGCTCTCCTACCTAGTCCGAACGTCACGAGAAATGGTCCACAGAATTTGTCGCAATCAGTTGTTGAAGTTCAAGCATAAAACTAGCTCAGAGTAGTGAAATCTGAATGGTAACTGTGAAATGGTAAAAATGACTTGATAATTTCTTATTTTAATAGTATTTTTTATTATAATATGCATATTTAATGAATTGACTATGGTTTTTTCCCCTTTTTTCTATTTTAAACAGGTATTGTTAATCCATTTGGTGGTTCTTTGAACATGTTTACAACTGTTTATAGTGAGTTCATCGTGCATGATCGTGAAATGCAATTTTGACCATAAAGCACACTTTTATCTCTTTTTCGAGCTTTGTTAAACATGAAAAAGGAACCCCCTTGGAGTTCTCTTTCAGCTCTCTTTAGACTCCCAAAACATGGAAATATTTCCGACCACTTGTCCTTTCAAGCTCGTAAAAGGAATTGAAATGACATCTACTTAGTATAATTTTAACCCCTTTCTTGACTAAGATAGATTATTGTTGAAGAAAAAGAAAAACCCTAGTCGAGCATGGCTAGGAGATTCTCTCAGGTATTATTTTATGCTTTTTCCGATCTGAGGGACTATTATATGAAAAAAACTTGTGGATTTTCTTTTTTCCCCTTTTTCAAACTCTCTAAACATGAAAAAGGATCAATTTTTCACTGTCGTTAGACTTGTTACAACATCAAATAGCGACAGACTTGTCCATCATGACAAGATCAAGTTTTACCTTCGCTAGACTCGTTAAATCATCAAATAGTGAAGGATTCACCTAAAGGGTGGAATTATATATCAAAAATATGTTATCATCCTCAAGCTTGTTAAAAAATAAAAAGGTACTAGTCAACAATGACAGGGAAAAATTGGAAAGGGATAAAAAACTTTATGGTAGCAAGTCACTCTTTAACATGACACTTATTCACTTCATCTCCATGATTTTTGGGTTGGGTAATCTGCTTGATGGTCTATCATACCTATGGTCTATCACACCATCCATCACTTTGGTTTTGGGTCAATGCTGCCAATTCATTTAGTGTCACTTATATGTTCAAGAGAAGTCATTGAGTTATTGCTCATCCTTTGCAATACTCATAAACCTTCATTTCATGACCTCCATCAGTTACATTGCTTCATCAGTTACATTTTGTCTCCAAAATCATTACTCTAGTTATGTGTCGTTGATGGGGGAAACATCAAGGCCCTCCTGCAATGAGTTGCCTCATGTTGACATCAACTCATCATCTATGAAGTTAAATTAGAAACAAACTTTCAGTACCTTGGAGCTTTCTTACATCAACGATAGATTTCTCGCTTCCCGCTAGAGGTTGAAATCATAGGCCTTTGAATGAAAGAATTTGTATGGTGTTCAGCATCAAATATTTTATTCACACCATGCAGAATGTATTGCAGTACCTTGAGATCCATTATCATCAATGGTGGTTTCTCTCACATTTGTTAATGGTTTACATCATTGGATGGAAATCATACGGTGTCTTCCCATGTTCTACTTCAGATCACATATTTGCATGGATAGACTTGAACATTAAGTGATCGAGTGAATCAGATAGAAGACCCCAGATCTAGTTTCATCCATCTGGGATGCGATTTCAGGAGTAAGACTAGATCATCTGTACGAAATTCATTAAACAGATGGTCATCCTATCATGGGTCTATATCTGTAGATGAATTTATGATGTTATGATATTTTATGTGTTGAGTATGGGTATGCCTCCCTCAACAATTCATGTCCAAGATGAAAATATATAATGATGTAAAGTATTGTAATTGATGCAAGTCACTGTCCGCTACAAATCCTACTCATCACATCGTAAATAAAATCAATCAAAATTATCATTTTTGACTTCATGATTTAGGGGGCGGTTGTTACAGGTCAATTTGGGCATCATCCAAAAACAAATATTAGTATCCATTAGGGTCTATCATACTATAAATTAATTGCTACATGCCTTAAACAAGTCATTCCATTGATGTTTTTCCTTCATGATAGTTTCACTGATTATATTCCATTTGAAGTGCCCCGTTGAGCCATAAACACACCCCTAAAATTCAGTAACTTCTTTGCAGAGCATCTAATCCAATGCAAGGCTGTGTTGCAGAGGATCTAGGCCCACTTTAAGGTGCGTTGGTTGATTGGGAGCGAATTTTTCATTGGATTTTGGGAATCGTCCCAACCTCTAGTGGCTTGTCGAAGTTGTTCCAACTTTCACCTCATCTAAAAGCTTTGAATATGGATACCATGAAGCCATTAAGCCTCCTCTTATTCCTATTAACAAGGAACCTCTTCACCCATTTTTGGAAAATCCATTCAATGTTTCATTTATGTCAATGTAATGTTCCAAAATTTTAGCCTTCAAGCTCAATGGAACATTAGAGTTAGTAGAAGAACTATCTGGTGAATAAATGGGTAGAAAAGCCCATAAGTCTCCAAAGGAGGATAAAAACACTCCAAATGTGAAAGGGGACACTCTTTCTAGCACAATAAGACACCTCCATGTATGAACAGGGTTAAATTGAAGCTGCTTTGACTAAGTGAACAACCTAGTTTTAATGGAGGAGGAATCCAAGGATGAATAACACAATTTTGGAGGGAGATGCAACTTGGGAAGAGGATGGCAGCATTATTCTTCGTGTCTTAGTTTCTTATTCTTCTCTGCCAAGAGTTGTTGCTGCTTTTCTGCTTAGCAAAGTTGCAGTGATTTTTGGTAGTGGGTGTTCCCGGGCGGGAATCCCACCTCTTTCCTTTCAGGAGCCTCATTGGGAGAGTTTGTATTCATCATCCACATCAGTTTTTTAGGTGAAACTTCAGCCATCTTCATCAGCATATCTTTTTCGGAGATTGTGCAGTGTTGCTGGGTGCAACAGTGGAAGGGATTGGAATCCCGATTTCTGAGCTAGTTTCTCTTTCCTTCACTTGAGAGATCTGTTTGGGGAGCTCCAGAGCTCATTTTAGATAAATAGTATTAGAAAAAAAATTCCCACACCCTCCCAGCATCGTTTCTGCTAGGGAGTGAGTTTATTTGGAGGAAGTGTTCATGGCATGGTTTGGTGGCTCCATTGCTGAGTTTCCTTGTGATTGAGAGGTTCATCCTTTCATGGGAGGAAGTATTTGAGGGATATACATCAGATTAGACATCTCTTCAGCCTTCTACACTCATGTGTTTTAGTGTTGCAGTGATTATTCAGTCATTTCCTGAATATCATATTTTGTATGCAGAGTGTTTGATAAGAAACCCTTGCCGGGTTATCTTGTATTTTATATAAGGAGACTAGATCTCAGTTCTTAATGTATATTTGATTAATATATGAGTAGATCTGTTGTTATGATATTTTTTGAGTTAATACCCTCATAATATTGCGCAGTCCTTTGAAGCAGCAACTCTGGTAAAATGCAGTTATGGGGTTTTAGCACTTGTTGGCAATCCTAGGTGTGGGAGATCTGTTTAACCCACCTAGTTTTCTTTATTTCAGCTCATTTCTTGGATTTAGGTTTCTTATTGATTAATATATGGGATCTAAGAGTCCATTTCACTGTTTTATTGCATATGTTGCTGTAAATGCATTTTTCATTGCATGATTTATGAGCTGTTCCTAATTGGGAATATTACAGTGGTGTCAAAGCATGATCTCTAGCTCAGCCTGCGAGATCGAGCTATTAGAGGAAGGAGATATGGATAGAAGCCAGAAATTTTTAGTATGTGACAGAAGGAAGGAAGACAAGCTTGAAAATATTCTTCCAAAATATTTGCAGAGCTTTCAAGGAGAGCTGGAAAAAATAAGATTGTAGATGAGATCTCCAAAGAAGGTTGAATCTAGAGCTAAATCTAGATTTACATATGGTGAGAGTGAGCATGTAGCTACCCACCATAATGCACAGTGTATTCAACTGCCCAGAGCTACCTTGAGATGGATGGGAGGAGGAAAAATTCCTAAGAGAGTGAATCTTAGTGATTTGTTGCAGGAGTATGAGTCTCAAAAAAATAATTTTAGAGATCATACTGATTTCCAGGAGTTTTGCAAGATCCAGATGGAGAAGAGCAAGCAGTAGGATGTAGATAGATTTCTTCTATCTACTTTTGCCGGATCACCTACATGTTCAGTGGGAGCTTGGGTGTAGGAGCTAGATTCCTATTTGCAACTACACCACATTTCTGAAGATGAAGCCATCAAAGTTGCAGCACTGCATTTTAGAGGTAAGGCTCATGCATGGTGGATTTTTGAATCTTGTTCTTTAAAGAATGCCAACAATTTCTCTTATGCAAGATTCATAGAAACATTGATGGGGAGGTTTGGTGAAAAAATTCCGAAGGCATATGAGAAAACAAAACCCTTGCATGTTATAGAGGAAACCCCACTTCAGAAAACCATGGAAGAAGCTGACATATTGAATTACACATTTCCGAAAGCAAGACCTCCAGTCCATATGCTTGAACAAGAGGGCATGGGGATCTCTTTTTTACAAGAGAATCCAACTATTGAGATGTTGCCTATACATAGTGAGGATGATGAGGGAAACAACGTTGTCATATCTAGAGCACATCCCGTGCCTCATGCAGAGGAAAGAGGAGCACATGCTCCAACATGAGGGATTCTTGTATCCTTACAAGAAGTTCCCCAGGATCTCATACATGGAGGTCCAAGCACAATCAATGAGCAGCATGATTGTGCAGCATTGCAGCTGGAAGGAGGAGGTAGGGAGGAAGAGCAGCATCAGTTGATGAGGAGCACACACCCTTCTCTATTTTAGAAAGATAGTGCAAAGAAGAGGCAGACTGATTTGCACTATAATAGCAAGGGCAAGGTTGCCCAATCACATGAGCAGTCTACTTTTGACATTGATGTCTCACTACATGGAGGCATTCCACCTGGGAGGCCACTTGATCTAGAGCTGATGGAAGAAATCTTGTCTTTGATTTCACCACTCTTGGATTTTGGAGAGGTGAAGATTTTGGAGGAAGACTTTGGCATGGGGGATGTCAAAGTAGCAGGCAGTAGCATGAGTGGAGCTTCACATGCCAGATCACCAGCGCTGTCACTGAGGAGGATTGATCATTATTGAAGATCTCGGATCTTGGTAGAGTACTCCAAGGATCTTCATGCATGAATGATTCTTGATGACCCAGATGGAGATGACAGATATATGGTGGATGATGTGGTCATCTGTTTTCATGGCAGAGTCTTCTTGACTAGAGCTTCTAGTCTCAAGGAGAAATTGCTACATGCAGCACATGAGGATTTCTCTTCCATGCATTATGATGCATATCTTTATTTTGCAGAGGAGTTCACTTGAGAGGGCATCCATCATGACATATATCAGCATATGGAGAGATGCATAGCCTGGATGGTGATAGAGAGGATGTCACAGCCACCTTCCTACTCATTGGGAGTGAGGGAGAATTTCGAATTGAGCCATTTCAACTCAAGATCTCAAGTACATGATGGAGGAGGTATAATTTTACATTTTTTATTATACTTCTTTTCCTTATTTGAGCAGCATGATGTATCAAGAAGAGTTTCTTCTTCTTGCATATTGTATGATGATGTACTTGAAGCTACTTGTAGCATTGATCTTGGCTATCCTTTTGATGAGCTGTGGGGGAAGACACATGTTTCTTGGTGTGCACCATTGACACCATATTGTAACTTCATGCTTTTATACTATGAGATGACTGTGGGAGTAAAAAAGTGGCTGGCGAAGCGCTTGTTATTTCTTATTTTGATGCAATCAAATAATGCACTGTGTTGGTTCCATAAGAGGGAGCATGATTCACTCTCCAGTTGTCAATTGGAAACTTGTTTTTATTGTATCTTGCTTCCATGTATTGCTGATGTTTTTTTGCTCAAGGGAAGCTTGTATGAGGGAGAGATGAGGTAGCAGCAAGGGTTATTGTTTCTATGGTTGCACTTGGGATAGTATGGGCAAAATTCTTCCCATACTTCTCATGATGTTTCTGAAGAGAAGAAAGGCACATTCATGGTGCAAGGAGGCTACCCTTCAGTCTTGGAGGATCATGAGAGACTTCCATGTTGGAAGATGATCTCCTCACATAGCAGCATGATGGTGGATGGCTTTGGCATGTGGAATGTCAAAGGGAGAAGTCATGGAGCCTTATTCCTAAGGCCTACAACACTGTCACATGGGAGTGTGTTCTTATTGATGGAGTGTTCCAAAGAGTATGTGTGCCCCTTCTTCTTGTAGATTTCGGTGAGGGAATCCACAGGGGGAAACTTATAAATGGACCTCACTTTTAGCTCCCACATTATGCATGGTAAGAAATAAATTGATGTGCTTGTTGATTACTCTATTGAGTATTTGTACTTTCTCACCATATGTAAACAGTGCATTGCTCCACATGAGGGCAAGATTATTTATGGGTTTCATGGTCACTTTAGGGCCAAATATTGTGATGTTGATAACCCATCTTTACATGACTTTGGGCAAGTTTTTTATTTCTTTGATTGTGCACAGATGGTATATATTGTAGCTTACTACTTCATAGCAGGTGAGCTAACATGCATAGCTACAAATTATGGGGAGGACAACTTGCCACTTGATGCTCTACATCAGAAGTTGAAAGAACTGTGTTGTATCCACCAAAGAGACCAAATGTATCATCAAAAATTGCACATAACCTTCAGCAATTTTCTGATTTGGATGCCATGTGGTGATGATGTTCCATTCATCTTGAATGGAATGGTTTGGGTTGGCATGTCTCATGATTTTGGAGGAAGAGTCATTGGAGGCTCAAACTTCTTCTTGCCATTGGAGGGAAATCATGTTTCAGCCCAAGATCAGCATTCCCTCTACACTTATCATGAGTGGAGAGGAGGAAAACATGGGATAGGCCCTCTTTCCTATCATGTACATTCATTCATCCCACCTACATTTCAGGAGCACAAGGTGGAGGAGACTTTTCATGAGTTACCATGTTGGAGGGTGACTCACTTCATTTGGATGATAGCATGGGTGAGGGAGGCACTCATTCACCATGATGATCATCACTCCTACTTTGTGGAGGCAATGAGATAGCTAGAAATTTTCCATTCATACTTTCCACCTTTGATTGATGTAGCCACTTTGGTTTTGCACACTTGGGAGGAAGCATTGGATGACAATATATTTGCAGATTCTCTTGTTTCATTGATGGAGGCTATTGATGGAGGCCACATGAGGGAGAGGGAGGAATTTTGTTCTCCCTATGAATTTTCTTGAGGACAAGCAAATATTTTGGAGGGGAGGACTATAATGTTCCAAAATTTTAGCCTTCAAGCTAAATGGAACATTAGAGGTAGCAGCAGCACTAGCCGGTGAATAAATGGGTAGAAAAGCCCATAAGTCTCCTAAGGAGGATAGAAACACTCCAAGTGTGAAAGGGGACACTCTTTCTAGCACAATAAGACACCACCATGTGTGAACAGGGTTAAATTGAAGCTTCTTTGACTAAGTCAACAACACAGTTTTAGTGGAGGAGGAATCCAAGGATGAATAATGCAATTTTGGAGGGAGATGTAACTTGGGTAGAAGTAACCTACTTGAGTGGGGAAAAGGGCAAGAAAAATCATATCTTATATAAGGAAGAGGATGGAAACATTATTCTTCATGTCTTAGTTTCTTATTCTTGTTTTCCAAGACTTGTTGCTACTTTGCTGCTTAGCAAAGTTGCAGTGTTGTTTAGCACTCGGTGTTCCCAGGCGGGAATCCCACCTATTTCCTTTGAGGAGCCTCATTGGGAGAGTTTGTATTCATCATCCACATCAGGTTTTTAGTCCAAGCTTAAGCCATCTTCATCAGCATAGCTTTGCTGGAGATTGTGCAGTGTTGCTGGGTGCAGCAGTGGAAGGGATTGGAATCCCGGTCTCTGAGCTAGTTTCTCATTGGAGGAAGCTTTACTTCACTTGAGAGATCTGTTTGGGGAGCTCTAGAGCTCATTTCAGATCAGTTTTATCATACCACACATTTCCCACACCCTCCCAGCGCTGCTTCTGCTAGGGAGTGCGTTATTTTGGAGGCAGTGTTCATGGCATGGTTTGGTGGCTCCATTGCTGAGTTTCCTTGTGATTGAGAGGTTCATCCTTTCATGGGAGGAATTATTTGAGAGATATAAATAATATCAGACATATCTTCAACCTTCTACACTCATTTTCTTTAGTGTTTCAGTGATTATTCAGTCATTTCCTGAATATCATATTTTGTATGCAGAGTGTTTGATAAGAAACCCTTGCTGGGTTATCTTGTATTTTATATAAGGAGACTAGATCTCAGTTCTTAATTTATATTTGATTAATATATGAGTAGATTTTTTGTTCTCCTATTTTTTGAGTTAATACCCTCATAATATTGCGCAGTCCTTTTTTTATTGCGCAGTCCTTTGAAGCAGCAACTCTGGTAAAATGCAGTTATGGGGTTTTAGCACTTTTTGGAAATCCTAGGTGTGGGAGATCTATTTAACCCACCTAGTTTGCTTTGTTTCAGCTCATTTCTTGTATTTATGTTTCTTATTCATTAATATATGCGATCCAAGAGTCCATTTCATTGTTTTATTGCATATGTTGCTGGAAATCCGTTTTTCATTGCATGATTCATGAGCTGTTCCTAATTGGGAATATTACAATCAAACTACCTTCATCTACTTATAAATAGAGCATTGATCATAGTGCACAAGAGAGAAAGAATTTTTATTAAGTAGAGTTATGCTGGTGAGATCACAACTCTTGGAGGTATCGTGCATGTAATGTTATGATGCTAGAGTGTGATGCTAGGCGTGATGAGGATGGGACTAAAGCTGGAGGAGTGGCATCGAATCGATAAAATGGTTGTACTTATCGTTCTACTTCATAATAAATACATTTTTTCCTTTCCTAATGCATGTGTCAATGATGTTATATTTTTATTTACAAATGCAATTGATTCAATTTGTTTAACTTGAATATATCACTATGCCTTTATGTTGCTTTTCGTCTTCTGTTTTCCACTGCAGGTATCAATCAAGTGAGTTTATTTAGATTGAGAGTGACGAAAGTGATGAAGGGAGGCAAGGAAAAGCAAACAGATTACAAGTAGATTTTCTTCCCTTATCTATTCGTTTTAAGGAAAACGTTAGATATTTTTCTTTTAGTGTGACAAAGGGAGGCAAGGAAAAGCAAACAAATTACAAGTAGTTTTTCTTCCCTTATCTATTCGTTTTAAGGAAAAGGTCAGGTATCTTTCTTTATATTGTTCTAAGTGCACCACCACACTTAGGGAAATCATACTTATCCATAGCTTTTATTTCTATAAAACAATGGTCGCATGCAAAACTAACCTATAACTAAAAAAAGAAGAAGAGAGGAAATAAGAAGAGTGAAAATAAAATTAACCTGAAGCAAATCAAAGAAAATAATAGAAAAAAGAAAAACACTAGTCCTACTCCTAACGTAAGTAGAGCATAGGAAAAAATCACGTGAAGTGATACTTCCAATGTAGCCATCGATGCATTGGTTGTCCAATGTGGGCGAGGGAATGCATGTGAAGAAATGTATACAATTAAATTAAAAAAAAATATATATATATATATATATATATAAGACAATTTAAACTAAAACATTCGATTTTTGAATATACTCATAGAAAATTAAGAGCAGAAAGCGCATGGAATACATTCTACAGTTGTATCATGGTGTCATGACACATTGTGAGTCAAAGAGTTACAAAAAAAAACTTCCGAACAATGAAGGCGAGCGAACATAAAGAAAGAATAAAATTTTCGTTTTTCCATAGTCTTCACATATTAATCCCCCAATGACTGAGTGATGTAATCGTGTAACACGGATGGAGGATGCGAAAATTGGAAATCAGAAGTGGAAGTAACCTCATGGCTATGAGAACCTGACATAACCATCAACTCGAGCTAAAGTGCCTCAATATTATGAGGAAGTTCCAACTAATCAAAAGATAGATCATCAAAGATTAGTGGATTTGACAAAGAAAGAATCAAAATCGTGACCAACTAATTCAATGAAAATGTCACAACAACCATGATTAGAAAATTCAAGATTACCAAGGAAGGCATCCTCATGTCCTGATGAATCCTAGAGAGGGGAACATGGAAAATGGAAAATTCACCCTCTACATTTTCAGAAATAAAAGATGAGAGATTGGGAGGATCAAGGGTAGAAGATTCATCCTCTCTGTATCTGGATGAAAAATTGACATCCCACATATTATGTGAATGAACTGAAGTAGTCACATGATTAGAAATTACATTTTCACAAAATCCAACAGAAATGAAAGAATCATGGAAAATGTCAGGATGATGCGGGAGAGGTGCAGAAGGAAGAAAATATCCCTTCATCGCATGTTCTTGTTCAACTATGGGCTTCCACACATACTCATCATGAATGATATCGTAAGTTGGCTTCTCAACACCAACTCCATCCAACATAAGATCCTCATGAACATCAAGAAAATTATTTTAAATAGGTGAACGCATAAAATCATAATCCAGAGGATTAGAGGGATGAATGGATGGAGGAATAGGATATAACACTTCATCATTGTAATATTCCAAATTAGGAACAACTACACTATTGGGAATATCTCAAGATATTACCAATGTGGAGATCAGCAATACATAAACATGAGATAGAAAATAGCAGTGAATGCATTAATTCAGAAAATGTTGAAAGCTCCACATAACCATTACATTAGAATATAGCAGCAATAATGTATACAATATCATGAGGAAAATGAGCTCTCAAGCTAGGAAATGAAGCCTCAATGAAACATATACATGAAATATGGAGAAATACTGCTATTCAAGAGAAGCCCTGGCTATGACTACGCAATCCGTGAAGGAGGAATGCTGCAAATAGTGTCAATACAAAAATATGACAATAGACATCTCAAATAAAAGAGGGGGAGAAATATCTCAACCCATGGAAAAAACAATACATAATCCTCAAAAGGATTGGTAGAAATACTAGAAATGGAAGAAATACAACAAA
This sequence comes from Pinus albicaulis, assembly GCA_034641835.2. NCBI lineage: Eukaryota > Viridiplantae > Streptophyta > Pinopsida > Pinales > Pinaceae > Pinus > Pinus albicaulis. The sequence goes on from CM076569.1 coordinate 171,256,160, forward strand.
GAAATGTCATGGTTAATACAACCATGCATATTTATTAACTCAGAAATATAACTGGATGTAGATAGCTGATGATGTTGCAATAGATGGTTGAATCTCATCCAAAGGATCTTTAGAGTGAAAGGCTAATCCTCTCACCTAAGAACTCACCCTCCAATCTTGTGGAGAAAGTCCCCACTATAAATACACTTAGAAATAACGCAGTCTAGAGAAGGGACTACGCTGTTGGTGAAGAGAAATGATTGGCCTAATGCCAATGATCTGAAATATGCTCCTAGATATCCCTCACTAACCTCCCAGAGGAATAGAATCTCCCTCCTCTGACAGATGAGCCAAGGAAATGGTGTATGGTGTCCTCCACTGCAACACCCCAGTAACACTGCGTTATACTTGAGCAGAAATAATGCAGTATCTAAAAGGAGAAAATTTGGCCTTGAGCCAAGAGATATGGAGAATGAAGAACAATCCTTCAAGAGGCCTCTCAAGAAGGAGAAGGAATCCTAAACAGGGATTCCTCGGAAATTCTTGTTAAACAGCAAAAGAATGCACAATGTCTGAATAAACATGAAATGAATAATCTAAAGCATGAGAAACAACGGTTGCCTTGCCCTCCTTTTAAACAAGTGAAAACTCTCTTTCCATGGGCCCCATCCATTAGGATTTCTTCCACCAATTATCTTCTTCTTCATTCACACTGCGTTGTCTTCCAAAGTAAGCCACTCCTCCTATGGCAGCGCTGTTGACTTGGTCAAACCTGACCTTGTCTTCATGCATTTTCCCCTTTTCACACTTGAGGGTGCAAAATCAAGCTACTCTGATGATCCTTTTTAAATTATGAAGGATCTTATTCCTAATCATGGGCCCTTTACCCATTTTATTCACCTCCTAGATGAAATAAACAAAATCTAATGTTCCAATTACCTTCATGAAAAATTTGGAACATTATAGTCCTCCCCTCCCAAATGTTGCTTGTCCTCAAGCAACTACAAGGATAGAACTGAGAAACCTCCACCCAAGGCATGGAGTCTGAAATATGTTGAGGAACATCTCCTCCCATGTGGATCCTCCATCCCTAAGCAATCATCCATACAAAGTGAGTTACCTCCCAACATGGCAACTCATGAAAATCATCTTCCACCTTTGGCTCCTGCAATGTAGGTGGGATGAAAATTTGATCTTGGTAGACAAAATAGCCTACCCCACGCTGTCCTCCTCTCCACTTAGGATAAGTATAGAGTATATGCTGATCTTGGGCTGCAATAATGTTTCCCTCCAATGGCAAGATGAAGACTAGACCTCCAAGGATCTCTTCCCCAACGTTATGAAACATGTTGTCCCAAATCATGTCATATGTGATGAGTTGGAAGTCACCATCATATGGCATCCAATCAATCATATGGCTCACCTCAAATGGAAAAAAAAAAATTCTGTAGTGGCCACATGTCCTCTCATGCTCCCTTTAGAACATGCAATGCAAATAATGTGGGAGATCTCTCCCCCAAGGGACACATCCAACCAATGTGCCATTCCCCCAATCATGCTCTCAACAAATACAAAGACAAAAAAAACATAATGAACCATAATGAGAACCATGCTTGCTGTCATGTGTGGCAAGGGAGAAGGAAAATGGTCCCTCAATTGTAACCAATGTAGTTTAACCCTCAACTGCAAAAGCGTATGATAAAAAGTGTGGCCTCTCAACCACTTGCTTGCGGTCCTACTCTCCTCAAATGTATGGAGAAAGTGAATGATGCATGGTACAAAGTGAGTAGGTCCTCCAAAATACATTTCCTCCCCAAGTCCTCCTAGGGAGTGGTTACCAAGAGTGATCATGGCCTCAAGTAGACCGTGGGGTCTAGACAAAATAATGCTCCTCTTTGGAGCAACATCCTGTACAAATATGGTTAAGGGATGAATATACAAATCATCATGCAAATAAACAGTACTCTCACCATAAGTCTTGCTTATGCAAATGAAGTGGCTCAAAAGTGAGTCGCCTCTCATCCTCAAAGAGAAAAGAGGTGGTTTTGCTAACTCCTCCATTTGCACATGATCTATTCATCTCCTCATATGCTGATATATCAATATCATGCAAGTAAAATTATCCTGGGAATACTCCACCAACAACCTAGAGCTCCCAGGAAAAATTTCTCCATGCCATGAGAGCTCCTCCTTCCTCTACATGAGGCATTAGATAGTCTCTAGCTCGCACAACATTGTTTCCCTTAAATTCTTCAATATAGATGGGCAACCCTCTAATAATGTTGCTGCAAATATGGAATCTCTCCCAAAGTGGGAGTAATTCCTGATCATCAAAGGTTGGGGAGTGTCTCCTTTGCACCATGATAGTGCCATCTCCTACTCTTGCAACATCATATAAGAAGTGAGAGCAATTTTGCTCTTGCTCTGCAAAGAATAACCCCAGCAACAAATTTTTTTACTTCTTCCTCATGCTCTCATCATAAAAGATATGTGATGAAGACATAGTGAATGATATGAATGTTGCATCGCCACTATGCACCCATACTCTTTGCTGCTCCATGATGCCAGCATCCTGCCACTTCCTCTCCATCCTCATACCCTTGGAAAGAGTGTATTCCAAGTGATGGCCAAACTCCTTCAAGAGTAACTAGCATAGCCAAGCCTCCTACTGCCCAATATCATAAATCTACAAGTGTAATATTCCTACTTAGCCTAAGCTAAGAGAAATATTCAATTTTGTTTTACTTTATGTTGCATGAATAAATGAATAAAGGAGGACTTGTAAAACTCCTAATAAAACTGAATAAATCAGGGTCATGTCAATAATCACTTGCAGGTGTGGAAGGGGTTTGAGTTGTGAGACTCGGTCAACCTTGACCAAATTTACAGCACTGCCTAGGTTCAATGCATCTCCTAAAGGGACAACACAATTTTAGAAGGAGGCCCCTCATGTGAAAAGGGCTAACTCATCAAGGTGGTTTATGGTTTGCAAAGGCTCTCATCTTATAAAATGAGAGGGAAGGCAACAAGAGAAGGTTGTTGATTGATCATATTCTTGAGTATTTTGTCTTCTTATACAAATACTATTCTCTGCTGTTTAGTGGAGAATTGTTCTTGGAATTCCTATGCAAGGATTTCGCCTCTTCCTTTGAGGATTCTTGGATGAGTGCTTGCTGGATTGATCCACTATCAGGCTTGAGGCCAAGCTCTACTTACATTGGCAACACTGATCCATTGAGGGTTTAGCTGCCTTTGCAAGCTGCAGCAAGTGGGAGTCTAGATCTGCAAAGATCTAGTGTATTTTGGGAGCCTCTTCTCATGTAGTGTGTCTTTAGCCCTCCTGGAAGAGTGTATCTTCTCTTTGTACTTCAGATCTACAATTTTTCAGTGGTTATCTATGTCATTTGATCTACAACGCTCTTTCCATGAGTAGACTACGTTATTTTTGTGTGAGGTTATTCATGGTGTTTTGCTCATAGTTTAGATCAGAGATCTCTAGTGTTGGGCTTTTCCTTCCACTTGGTGATCCATAGATTAGCTTTCTGGTCCATTTTCTGTTTAGATATGATCAATTTTAATGAAATGTTATATTTAGAAATTTACTACAGAAAATTCTAGATCTTCAACTTGTTTCTTAGATCTACTCTTATTTATGCATGCTTTTGTCAAAATTCCAAGGGGATCTTGAAGAGGAAACTATCTAGTTTCCAGATTTGAAATAGATCTAATGTTTTGTCCACATATCTACCCTAGATCTAAGTTGTAACTTCCAGCTGCTAAAACTCCTTAAAAATAACACTGTTGAGCCATTTATGCAAATGTACATGTATTCTAGGTCTCGTTTCTGAAGATTTCTTGTTGTATTGTCTCATTCATTCTACTGTGTATTGAAAGAGCTTCATTATAATGCTGATTTGCTGCTATATTAATAAAATATGAACCTCCTTGCTAATCTCCTCTTAATATCTGATAAAACTGTGCAATTCCTGAAGCAGTGTTTGCATTGGGCTGCAACTTTCCTCTTTGGGTGCTTTTTAGCTAGTCTAGTTTGTGGGAGATCTGTTTATTGTGTCTAAACTGGTTTGTTTTAGATGAAAATCCATACATAAGACCCATACAGTATAAATAAGAGGAAACAAGTCATGATATATGTTTCTGTTGCACATTTTTCCTTATACAACGTTTCTCTTGATCACATTGTTGAAATTCCTGAAAAAGGAATATTACAGTGGTATCGGACCTCCTATCTTAGCACAACCTGTGCTTGCCTTGGAGCACCAGCCATGTTGCATTCAGAATAATATGATCCTATTACTGAGAGGGAGAAGAGGTACCAGAATAGAAGTCATAAAAAGTATGACTACACTACTGATGATCCTAACAAGGGTCAAGACAAGGGGAAAGCCCCTTAAGCTATGAATGATAAAGAAGCATAGGAGTTTGAAAAATATCTTTTGGAGACCATGCAAGATCTTGCCAAGGAGATAAAATGGATGAGGGTGGACATAATGAGGGAATCTCTTGGGAGATTTCAGTTGGGAGAAAGCTCAGATATGTCTCATCATGGGAATGGTCAACCAATGAATCTGCCACCAGCCCCACAAGCTTCACAATGCTCCACTATGCCAACTTTATTGGCTATGGAGAATGAACGACCACAATGGCAACCTTCTCTTGAAGAATACTTTGTGGAGTATGACTCTCAGAGTCAGAGATTCAAGGATAACTTGAGTTTCCAAGACTTTTGTGACATCAAGGGCAGAAAAAGACCAAGGCAGTAGTATAGAGATGGTGGTTTCTTTCATGGTAGACACCACACCATGGGCAGATTATTTTTGACCAAGTTTGATGGATCATCCTCTAGTTCTGCCAAGGCTTGGGTAGAAAAGCTGGATATATATTTCCAGCTGAACAAAGTCCCTTAAGTTGAGGCCATCAAAGTTGCAGTGTTGCACTTTGAAGGTGAAGAACACAATTGGTGGTTCCATGGATTGTCCACATTGGGACACATCAATGTGACTACCTATGCTGAGTTCACTAAAAGACTGGTGGAGAGGTTTGACAGAAAGGATCCTGAAGCACCCTTCAAAAGCCTTGCAAAACTGAAGCAGTCAGAAGATGCAGAGACTTACATCTCTAAGTTTTTAAGATTATCAGTCATGGTCCCTGATCTATTTGTAGCAAGGAGAGTCTACATGTTCATTGATGGCCTGGAGGAACCCTTGCATGGGTTGGTTAAATATACCAAGCCCATCACATTTCATGATGCCATCGAGAGAGCTAGAGATCTTCAATATGCCTTGCCAAAAGCAAAGACAACTTTCTAAAGAAAGGCCCCTCACTTTTCTGAGGGGAAAGAAGGAGAAGTTGCTTCTCCCAAGGAGATCTCTTTGAAGAAACCTCTTGATATTGATCTTAGGAGGGAATTTAGGAAGAAGAAGTTGTGCTTCACTTGCCAAGAGTCATGGGTGCCTAGGCATAGGTGTGCTACTGGAAGAGCACACTAAATAGAAGTCTTCTTTGATTTGGAGGAGGAAGATGATGATGAGGAAACTAGGAAGGGTCACAGCACTGATGATGAGGAGGAAAAACAAACACCCACCAGAGATGGGAAGGGAGCCTTTGCTCCAACCAGTGGGGCTCTTGCTTCTTTGAGAGGAGTGCCTAAGTACTTGACCCTAAGAGTACAAGGTTCAGTTATGAATCAGAGAGTATCTGTACTGATTGATAGTGGGGCAACCCACAACTTTATTGATGCTCACCTTGTGCAAAAGAGAGGAATCCCCACTGATAATTTTGAGGGATTTTCTGTCTTGGTTCCGAGAGATAGAACCATGTAGTGCATGCAATATGTTACATCACTCTCTATCACTATGGGATCCTACACCTTGGTGGATCACTTCTTTGTAGTTGACATACCAGACACCAACATCATCTTGGGAGTCCAATGGTTGATTACCTTGGGGAAGGTTACCACTGATTGGAAAGCTTTGAAAATGGAGTGGGTGGACTTGAAGAGTGGGAAACCACAAATTATCCAAGGCATGCACACTTATCCTTCACCTAATGTTTCCACACAAATAACAGAGATAAATTTGCACTGTGGAAGTAGGGATCTCATAGTCCCTTCTCTCATGTTCATGAGGATGCTACAAGGGACATTCTCATCTTATGGAAAGCCATCTGGAATGCCCTCAGACTCAGATATTGTGGGGGAAGCCTCACAAAGTGTTGCTCCAAATCTAGATCCAGGAAGGATTGGAGCCATAGAAGACCAAGATACAGCGTTGTGGGAGGAGAAGAATGGGAGGATCAACCTTCCAACAAACCACTTTGACATGTGTAATGTCAAGAATACAATTAGAAAAAAGACAAGCACTACCATGGATGAATCATCGGCGCTATTATTGTTGGAGAGTCTAGATCCATATTGGAGATCTCAACTCCTTGTGGAGTACTCCAAAGATCTTCACACCGGGATGACACTAGATGGCATGAAGCAATATGGAGGCTATTTGGTCAATGAAGGGGTCATCTATCATCTTGGTAGAATACTCTTGTCTAAAGCCTCCAAGCTTAAGCAAGAGATACTACAAAGGGCACATAAAGAGTTCCTTTCTAGCTATATGCAGTCAACAAAGATCTACAACCTAATCATGAGGAGTTTTGATTTGGAGGGCATGAAGGAGGAACTACATCAGCACTATGGTTGGGAGGAACTACATCAGCACCTTCAAGAGTGTAGGAGTTATGAAGAGTTGGGGCAGCCAAAGGACTATATATAGGAGCCATTTCAGCCATCTCTTCCTTCTCTTGAAAGAGGAGAAATGTCCATGCCCAACTCCATGTGTGTGGGAGACTTGAATGGTAAAGAATCTGATCTCATGGAGCATGTTTAATTTTTTTATTCTCTTACCATATGTATGTAGGCCATGGATCCTAAACGGAGTGATATTACGTGTAGATCTCATGGCATTGGTAAGGCCAATAAAAATTCTGAATCTGGTCACTCCCTTGAAGTGTAAAGGGAGATCATTTTTCATGATGGGTTCTTCCCAAAGGCACCAAAAATATCTCTCATTTTCAGCTATGATGAGATAACGTGTGCAACAAGTAAGTGGTGGGGGGACCACTTATCAAACATATATCTACTACAGGAAGGAGATACTCTACGCTGGTACCTCATGTGGGGTCAAGATCCACCTCCCTATGCTCAACTTTCAGTTTGTTTATATGTACTCTTGCTTCCATACTTAGATGATCTAGTTGTATTGTTTATGGGGTTGTATGGACAGAGGATGAGTAGTGTATATGTACCACATGGTTTGGGACTTCAACCTGTACTTCATGATACATGCTTTAGATGTAGCATTGCTTCCCCGATGCTTTTTTCTGTTGATTTTTTCACTCCTGAAGGGATGGACTATGCACACATTATTTTGGACTTAGAGGAGAAATTCATGATGCTTTGGCTTGCTAAGCACTTGGGTTATGATGAATATTTGATCCTTGATGATGCCAAAAATGAATGAGGAGAAGAACTACAACTCTTACCCTATCAGTTGCTTCAGGACAAGCAACATCTTGGAGGAGAGGACTATAATATTCCTACTTAGCCTAAGCTAAGAGGAATATTCAATTTTGTTTTACTTTATGTTGCATGAATAAATGAATAAAGGAGGACTTGTAAAACTCCTAAGAAAACTGAATAAATCAATGCCCATGTGAACATAGATAAATTAGGGCCATGTAAATAATCACTTACAGGTGTGGAAGGGGTTTGAGCTGTGAGATTGGGTCAATGTTGACCAAATCTACAGCGCTGTCTAGGTTCAATGCATCTCCTAAAGGGACAACGCAGTTTTAGAAGGAGGCCCCTCATGTGAAAAGGGCTAACTCATAAAGGTGGTTTAGGGTTTGCAAAGGCTCTCATCTTATAAAAGGAGAGGGAAGGCAGCAAGAGAAGGTTGTTGATTGATCATATTCTTGAGTATTTTATCTGCTTAGACAAATACTATTCTCTGCTGTTTAGTGAAGAATTGTTCTTGGAATTCCTATGCAGGGATTTCACCTCTTCCTTTGAGGATTCTTGGAGGAGTGTTTGCTAGATTGATCCAGTATTAGGCTTGAGGCTAAGCTCTACTTACAGTGGCAGCGCTGATCCATTGAGTGTTCAGCTGCCTCTGTAAGTTGCAGCAAGTGCGAGTCTAGATCTGCAGAGATCAAGTGTATTTTGGGAGCCTCTTCTCATGGAGTGTGTCTTTTAACCTCCTAGAAGAGTGTCTCTTCTCTTTGTACTTCAGATTTGAAATTTTTCAGTGGTTATCTATGTCATTTGAGCTACAACATTGTTTCCATGAGTAGACTACGTTATTTTTGTGTGAGCTTATTCATGGTGTTTTTCTCATAGTTTAGATCAAAGATCTATAGTGCTGGGCTTTGCCTTCCACTTGGTGATCCATGGATTAGCTTGCTAATCCATGTTCTATTTAGATCTGATCCATTGTAATGAAATTTTATATTCAGAAATTTACTGCAGCAATTTTCATATCTGCAACTTGTTTCTCAGATCTACTCTTATTTATGCATGCTTTTGTCAAAATTCCAAGGGGATCTTGAAGAGGAAACTATATAGTTTCTAGATCTGAAATAGATCTGATGTTTTTTCCATAGATCTACCCTAGATCTTAGTTGTAACTTCCAGCTGTTGAAACTCCTTAAAAATAACACTGTTGAGCGATTTCTGCAAATGTACATGTGTTCTAGCTCTCTTTTCTGAAGATTTCTTGTTGTATTGTCTCATTCATTCTACTGTATATTGAAAGAGCTTCATTATAATGCTGATTTTATTCTGTATTACTGAAATATGAACCTCCTTTCTAATATCCTTTGAATATATGATAAAACTGCGCAATTCCTGAAGCAGTGTTTGCATTGTGCTGCAACCTTCCTCTTTGGGTGCTTTTTAGTTAGTCTAGTTTGTGGAAGATCTGTTTAGTGTGTCTAAACTGATTTTTTTTAATATTAAAATCCATATATGAGACCCATGCAGCATAAATAAGAGGAGCCAAGTCTTGATCTGCGTTATTTTTGCACATTTTTCCTTATACAACGTTTCTCTTGAGCACATTGTTGAAATCCCTGAAAAAGGAATATTACAAAATCATCCAAATACAAACAAGCTACTGATATAAAAATGTTCTTGACACCTCCTAAAGGAGCTGCCCTCCCCAGCTGAAGCCACTGTTAGTCTCCTGTATTCCACAGTATCACTAGATGGTTGTGGATTTCTTTCAGTCTGCTGAAAATAATATTCCATGATTATCATTTATTTTCAGAAATCTCACTGGCTTCATCATTTTCAGTTTAACCTCTCCATTATATCTCATTTTTCCTTCTCTAGCACTCTCATTCTAAAAAAACCCATTTTTAAACCTCAATCCCCTCATTTAGCCTTGCCCCTTCTTAAAACCCTTTTTCCCTATGCTGAAAACCCTTCTCCTTCACTCATTCCCCATTTTCTCATTTTAAACAATGTAAAAACCCACTTTTTACATTGTTTTTAAAAAAATTTACCCTATCGGGTCCCACCTTAAATAGACCCTATTTATTTAAAAACCCAACCCCTTATATGTCTGAACCCCCACTTTAAACCCTTACCCTCCGCTTTCATATAACCCTTGCCCCCACCTTTATATTTAAGCGCCTTCACTTTAAAACTTACCCCGGGCCCCACATTATTTTAAACCCTCCGCTTCATTTAAACCCCCGACCTCGCTTTCCAAACTAACCCATAATACATTCTCACCCGACCACCGTCCGAACTGTTCCATCAAATCTGAAGGCCCACGATCATTATCGCAATCCCAAATGCCGATCATTTAAGCACCCCAGGGGGTTGTGAAATGGGCGGTTTGAGAACCATCCCATCTGCCATGTGTCACTCCAGCATTTTATCACATCCCTGCGACGTAAACCACCAAACCTCCTATGCCTCGTGAGATAAACCAGAAACCTCTCCCCCGCACGTAAATGAAAATCGTCCTCCGTTTACGATTCAAAACACCTAACCACCACGCCTATATGATAAGCACATTAGCTCTACGCCATTACGATAAGCCCCGAACCTCTAAGACAACCCTGCATCGTGTTTAACAAGCCTGGAAGGCTGTGGCCAAACGCGGAAAATGAAGAACCTCCAATATCCGGAATTTGTCCACAGTTTTCCCTACTGCCTCCAAGTCATATCGCTTCCTTGCAAAGGCCCTATGTTTTAAAATCAACAATTTTTTTATAGCTTTGCAGGTGACATATGTGTCGGGAAGTGCATAATTTACATTCTTAATTCCAAAAAATTTCTTAAACAGGGCTCTCTGGATGACGATCTAGAAGCCTTATTCATCAAAGGATTAGGAGCGCAAGAATAATCAAAAACGACATTGGATCATGATCAATAAAGATCATTCAAATCCTCCAAAGAAAACAAGGTTTATTACAAGTGAATGACAAAGTAAGGAAAAGAAGGGTTTACTGTGACAGCGATAGGTGAAAGAAATACAACAAAGTAGTCACGAGTTAGAATATAGAAGACAGAGTCAAATATTGGATGAAAGGTAGTCAAAGAGAAATCAAAGGTAAAAAGTGAGGTAAAGAAAGACATGACAGTAACAAACAAAGACAACGAAGAGATTATACAGATGAAGACAAATTAAAAGATGAAAGAGAAATTGGAGGATAAATCAATGAAGAAAACAGAGCCAAATGACAAGGTCACTCATCATTTTATTCTTCACAGTCATATTGGCCACCTACAAGCCATTTTACTTTAATCAAAGAAGCTACAGTTAATACTGCAGTTAGAGATATTTTGGCAGTAGTTTAGAAGGTATTGTAAAAGTTAATGTTTTAAGGCAAATAGTCAAAAATATTTTAAAGTTATCTCAGTAGTAAATTAGAAATTTATTGCTACAGTGGGTCAGTCAGAGATATTTTGGCATTGGGCCTTGCATGGTCTCAATTTTCAAACATCATTTACTCTGTAGTAAATAAAAAAAATTCACCCTAGATTAAGGCAACCTCCTCATCTGCAGTTAAATATTGCATGTATTTTTCATTATTATTGTTGGTTGGTTGGTTTCTAAGTTGGATTTTGATCAAGACTCTGAGTTGCAAAGATTATTTCACTGGAGCACTGTAACTGTTTCTGAGCTGGACATCATTAATACAAGCACGTTCACATGATTCTTGAGCTATGTTAATGGTGATGTTATCCCTCTTTGTTAATGTTTTCTCTTTTGTTTTTCCATATTGTACATCAATTTCTCTGATAATAGAACAAAATTTTTAGATTAAGATATGTTGTTTTGGCACCTTGAATATGCCTATTATTTTTTATCTTAATGTTTTCCTCTGCAAAGTTTAGCTAAAGAATTTAGGGGTGTTCTACTCTTTAGTTTCTCTTAGCTGTTACCTTAAGGTTTCCTCCTAAATTTTAGCCAAATAATTCAGGGGTTCCCTGCTCTTTAGTTTCTCTTAAAATGTTATCTTAAAGGCCTTCTTTGAAGTTTAGTTAAAGAATTCAGAGGCATTATGCTCTTTAATTTTACTGAACTGTTATCTTGAATGTTTTCTCTGTCTGAAAGTATTACTAATAATTATTAACTGCTCTTTAGTATTACTAGATTGTTGTCTTGAGGCTTTCTTAGTAAAGTTTAACTAAAGAATTCAGAGGTATTCTTCTCTTTAGTTTCTCTTGAAACTGCTATCTTAAAGTCTCTTCTCGTTGAAGTATAGTTAAAGGATTCTTAATTTCCCTTTAGTTTTACTAAATTTAGAAACTTGTTGTCATCTCATATTCATCTTACCTAATAAGATCCATTTTATATAGTTAGCTTGCCCTATGAAAACCCTTGAAAACTTGATGTACAATTTAACCTTTTTATGACTCCATAGCCCAATGGATTAAGCTTCCCACATTCTATCTTTCCAACCTACAATCAATCAATCAAACAAAACAAACAACCCCAAAACTTCACAACTAGCCTAAAATTAGAGAGAAAAAAAAAAAAAAAACATATGCATAAAGCTAAATCAATTAATCATAAACACATAGAGAGCCCTCTTTGAGCCCAGGAAGGGTAGGTCGTTGGAATCCAAACTGTTTTTATGTGGTTACCTACTACTTTTTCTTTCCAATCTTGCAAATTACAGGGAGCCAACACCTACAATGTGTCCCAAATAAACTAGAGAAGTCTTTCCGAACTCACACTTTTACATCTTAAGAAATAATTTCTCTTTCTTCAAAACATCAAGCACCCTTTTCACATGCAAGACATGTTCTTCTCTTGTTTTGATGAAAATGAGTATATCATCTAAATAGAAAATCACAAAGTCATCAAGAAATGGACGCAAAACATTATCCATAACACACATGAAAGTTTCCGGTGCATTACACAAACCAAATGGCATAACCAACCACTCAAAGAGTCCTTGTTTGGTTTTGATTGCAGTCTTCCATATATCACTTTCTGTAATTCTTACTTTATGATATCCACTTTGTAAATATAACTTAGTGAAAAAAATTTCTTCTTTCAACTGATCAAGAAAATCATCTATCCTTGGGAGTGGGTATCGATTCTTTACCATTATCTTGTTCAAAGATATGAAGTCTACACACATGCACCAAGTCCCATCTTTCTTTGGAATCAATACTATGGGTGAATTGCATGGCGAGGTGCTTGGCCTTATGAGTCCCTTGTCCAACATGTTCTTGATTTTCCTCTTTATTTCAGAATTCTCCATTATCGACATGTGATACATGTCGATGTTTGGAAGAGGAAAATCTTGTTGCAACTGAATCTCATGTTGAATCTACCTTTTTGGAGGTAATCCTGTTAGCTCCTGAAACATCTCATCATGTGCATTAACTACATCATATAAATCTGATTTCAACTTAGGATCACAATCCTCAACTGATTCATGATTAACATCAGCTTTAGGCTTAATCACTAGAAGAAAAAAATTCTTACTTGAATTCACCAGCCTCTTTATCTATCCTGCATTTACCATTGCAATATTTGTCTTCTTGTGATGTGCTCTAACAATGTAATCCTTGCCATATTTGAATAAATGGTATTTTTTCTCATGGTGATGGAAGATCGATTTCCTGTCATAAAAGTAAGTACTACCCAACACAATACCTGTATTATCAAGCGGAACCACATCTAATTCAACTGTGTCAACAAAATGTGCAGTTATTGCAAAGCGCAATATGCACTTCTTTGAAACTTGTAAATTTGCATCCTTACAAATTCACCCTAGTGGATATGGTTTTGGATGTGGAATGGTCTCAAGATTAAGTTTCTTGACCAAGTCTTTATAGATTAATTTTTCTTGTGACCCATTGTCAAATAGAGTTTCAATATTGGTATGTTTGGATATGACCCTCACATGAAACAATTCAATTCTCTTTTCTTCATTTGGAGCTTGTATGTGACAATTTGATGTACTTGTATTGGGTTTTGTTTCAATTTCATTCCCCTTCATGTTCTTCAATCCCATGGCTGTAATTTTAGATTCATCACATGAGTCCTCTCCTAAATCATGTTGATTTGTAGTTGCATTTTTCTGTTTCCCTTTGTTGTTCCGATGTTTGGGCCTCTTTTCAGGGTGTAATTTCCAACAATTTTTCTCTTCATGGCCTTCTCTTGAACAATTTTTACAAACTAATTTTTCTCCCTCTTTCTTCAAAGATGCATTCTTTTTTCCCTTACCTTTTGAGGTCTTTTCTTTGTTTTTCCCCTTAAAAGGTTTCTTCCTACCCTCATCAGTAATTTTTTTCCCTCTAGCTTCTAGATGTGTGGCCTGAACACAAACTTCATCTAGACTTGTAGGATTGAACATGAGGATAGTATGTTTTAGGTAGCTATGTAAGCCTCATATGTACTTGAGAAAAGTATCTTGGCTTTGCAAATCTACCCCTAATAAGAGAGATATTCTCCTAAATTCTTAGGTGTATTCTTCTACATTTTGTCCTTTCAATTGTCTAAATTTTTTCCAGTTCATTATGGATTTCTGCATATGAGCTAATGGATAAAACTGTTGTTTTATCGCAGTAGTGAAATCAGTCCATGATAAGATAATCTTACCATGCTTCTTGATCTCCTCCTTTGTCTTGGATTCCCACCAAACAAGTGTTGCACCTTCCATTCTCGATGAAGCTAGTTGGATTTTGGTATCATCATCATGAAGGTTTTGAATTCTCAAGTAGACCTCCAATTGCTTAATCCAATTATCAAGCTTTTCTTCATTGACTTCACCATTAAACATTGGCAATTCAAAATTAACATCAAGTTTTAGAAAAGGAATTTTATCAGTGTTCTTTGACTTGTGTGGCTGATGTACTGAAGATGAAGTAGAGGATGATGATGATGAGGGTGAGGATGGTGACTTTCCACTGCCTCCATTTCCTCCATTGCCCTTATTTGATTTGTCTTCATCATTTTGACCTCCTGATGATCCCTGACCTTCCTTGTGAAGTTTGGATCCTTCTTCTAGTATCTCATTCCTTTCTTGATAAAGGACTCTTACCATCTCAGTCATTTCAAGGAATGCTTTCCTGAACACTCTTTCTTCTTCTTTGGGATCCACCTTTTCATGGATTTCTTCTTCCTCTGGAGGCATTATTAATGCTATTTCAGCTTCTTTTGGAGGTGAATTAGGTGGTGGAGAATGTGGTAATATTGCCCTCCTTTGCTTTGGCTCACTTTGACAACCTCTTTCTTCCACTAATTTTCCTTCTCCTCTCTTAAGCTTGAGCCTAGTAAGCATGTGCACACTTGCAAACAGTTAAAAAAATATTTGCACACAAAACACCGGATAATAAATTCTAGCTCTGATACCAACCTAATCTGAAAGGAATGTATTAGTTTGTTGTCCTAAGTGTCCTTTTAGTAATAAAGACATGTACAATTTGTCTCCATTTTGTTTGCTTAAGGAATGAGTAATTTAACCATGAAACATAGATGAATTTATGAGTTTTAAGCATGAAAATAAGCCTAAATAACACTGAAAAACAATGTATAATAGAGAAATAACATCACACATAAGTTTTACACAGTAGGCATGATGAAGCAGTTCACCCCTCCTGGGCTACATCTGCTGGTCCAACTCCCAATGACATGTCCCTCTTTTTCATTATGCTTAAAATTGAAAATACATGTGTTTACAAGCCTCAAATGGTCGTTTTCTCTGCACCAGTGGCTCCATAATACTCCAATTAATCTAGATAGACTCTTGTTTTACCCAAATTGGTCGAAAATTGACCTCCCTAGCCATTTTCCCAATTTCAGCTACAATTGATCCACTAAATGTGGAGAAATACAGTTTAATTTCAATTAGAATAGCCAATTCTACCTAAATTGACTGCATGCTAAAAGTTCACCATATATAAACTGTTGAAATTTAATCCTGGTGATTAGGGGCGGGGTGGTCACAAGCTGACCCCCGCATAAACCCCGCGGTCATGGTTAAACTCCGCAGCAAAAGGTGGAACAGAACCCGTAGTGAAGTCGGAGTTCTGAACCGTGGCATTAACCATACCACTTAGCCCGCGTGTATGTGACAAGTTTGTAGTTAACGGATTGCAGTTCTATCAGAATGTTGAATGTTGGAGTTAACGTTTTAATGTCACATTTTATATCGCATGTGACCACAACAACAGTCCGTCGGAGATGTGGTTTGGTTAGCTGCCATTCAAATATTTGATGTCGCGGTTTTAAAATGTTTCATGTGACCACCACGATTAGGGCTGTCGGCGGTTCCCCCCCCCCCTTCGACTTGCAACTTTATAAAACTTAAATATTACTGATAAGCATATATGGTTAAGTCCTTCGATAGCGGAGTTGGTTGAGGTCTATGCAGGTGTGTATGGAGGCCACAAGGTCGAACCCCCCGGACCCAACAAAATTTTGCAAAATTGTCAAGGGGACACGTGGCAGCCTTCGGGTTGGCCACCTGTCACCCATCCAACGGTTCTCATAGAAATTCGTACAAACCCATCAATGACCCAGAAACTACCACTTGGAGAATCCCGGTGGGATTGAGAAAATGGAATATTCCAGGAATATACTATTTTTGCTGACTGTACCTGCATGCTGACTGGGCATCCTAGTCACTCATGTCACACAAATTTAGTTGTTTAGGAAAACGATTAGAACGCGATATCTTCCTCAGACGACATCGATTTTTTGAACCGTTCACGGTGTTAGGGTCCTATAACAATAGGATTCATAATTTTGAATTGACTTTGATTAGTCTTGTAATATGTACATACTTTTCTTTCTGCAAATTTTTTCCCATATTAGAAAAATAAAAATAAAAATGTAAAGAGGGTAAAAGTCCTAAAAGAAAAATCAAAGGACTTGAAAGAAAAAAAATATCAAAAAGAATATAAAAATAAATCATGAAAGTGATGCAAATCCAAATTCCACTACTATTTACTTTTACTAAAAAATAAAGATTGTGTGTAGCTTATTAAAATTCCACAATCCATGAAGGTCAAACTGCTTAATCTTGACCCTTCATGCTTTAAATTTCATGTTGTTAGATAGAGAATAAATATCTAGCCAAAAAAATTAATCTTGGGATATCAGTAGTTAGGTAGAGAATAATAAGGATCTCAACAGTTTAATCTGAGCCCTTGGAAGAAATAAGGATGGAATTAGTTAGTTTTCTATTTAAAAGAAAAATGAATAAGGGTTTGCAAGCTCAAATGCACCCATGTAAATGAAGAAAAAATGTTAGGGTAGCAGATTGGTAGGTAGAAGTAGTTTTCACAAGCATGGATAATAGATAATTGGTCATTTCATTTACTAATTTCCCTTCAAAAAACATTTCCCTTGTGAAAATACCTTCTCCCCCTTCATTTTTCCTTTTCTCCTTTTCCCCCCTTGCAAAAAGTCCCTTTTCCTAAGTTAAAACGCATTTATCCTGAGAAAAGTAAAAAAGCCCTTTATTAATTTCCTTTTATTTATAAAACCCATAAAAATACTTTAAACCTAAGTCTAAAATGGTTAAAATCTATATGTCAAGCCCCATTACAGATATCCCTCCCTAACATAAGTTTTTACATTAGAAACTTAGTGTATTTTTACATTCCATATGTACATTATTAACAAATTAACCTAATATATTAAATCCCTTATATACCTTTTAAACTCGTATTTATATAATTCCTTTGTATATTATTCCCAACTCATTATTTATTATATAACCTATGGTTTAATTCCCCACATGTTATATATCCCTGACGCATTATGTATTATCCCTGCCTATTATAACATTACACTTACCATAACCCTGTTGGTATGTATAAAACCCTGACCATTTACATATATAACCAATTGCATAGCGTATGCCGCAGGCCCCATGCCATCAATCTCAATACATCCTTCACATCATCTCTTCTGTTAGATCAACATTAACAAGATCTAACAACCAGCATAGCCTATCGCACATCCGATAGTGCGATAGTTAACACACCCCAAACCTTGCGAAAAGTGTGGTTTTTGGAGCTCCGCTCCAAGCTACGTGTCTAATTTTAATTTGATCGCACCAATCAAAACTATACCACCAACCACCTATTACGCTTGTGAGAACCACTGAGCGGTTTTCCCCTTGGTGTGCAAACCACTTGCTCATTTGAAATGACTGCCCATTAATGCAAAACAATGTTGGTTTAAAATGTATAAATATCGCCCTTTGATTAAGCCTCTTTTATCATTCTGTTACATTTTGTGCTGAATAAGCACTGTCGACCAATTTCTGAGCAACTAGATCACTGGACCAACCATATTTCAAGCCTTTTTACTTGAATTCAAGACCTCTGCTGCTATAAGACATCGCAGAGCCAAATTGAAGCATTTTAAAGACCTCTGAAGCTTCAGAAAAGCCCTCTGCTACCTCAGAAACCCTCCTACAAAGAAAATCTTCATTTTTCCCAGGTATTATTCAAAGAAAAGGTCTGTTCTTGATCTAAAAAGAAAATTAATCAATAATTGAATTAAATTAAGATTACTAGCAGACCAAGAAAGCCCTCTTGCCTTCCAAAATCTTTTTCTGTATACCTTAAGCAATATTTTCACAGATTCTGAGGCCTTAGACCATTATAAATCACAGAAATTGAATAATTGAAGAAATTTAAGCCTCTGTACACTTGAAGAAAGCCTCCTTTCCTTCCATTCCTTTCATATAAAAACCTAGACATATTTTGCATAAAATCTAAAGTCCTGAAATTGCTCTTTTGTTACAGAAAACATAGTTTGATCAATTGAGCAAGTTTATACCTTTGCAGACCATAGATAAAACCCTGATTTCATTCCAAATCCTCCTGCAAACTATTATAAACTTTCAAAGGTGCTCCTACAGGACTAAATTAGTTTTTATAAAGCCAAAAGAGTAATAAAATTGATAAAATCAAATAGAAAAAATGGCTTCCAAAGTAATAGCATCTGTCAATCCACTACAACCTCCTATTGTAGATGTAGAGCACATTCCCTTGGCTGACAGAGACTTCAAGATTACTGACACAGTCACATAATTTAACCTTCTTGAGCTCCACTATTAGAGCCAAGAAAAATCCATAGATCAGACTGATGAAGTTTTTATTTGGGAGTCAAATTTGCCAAAATATGTTGTCCCACAGACCTTCCAGTCTCTAGAAGTGATTAGACTTTGTCAATATTGCTATTTTCCTAATTAGATAGCCATAATAAACCCTAAAAAATAATTTTTATTTACCATTCCTACTGAGTCAATTAATCAGATGTTGTAGATACAGCCCAGGTCTGATGAAATCCCTTTATCCATTAAGGCCCTCACTCAGCTATACCTGAATCTGGACTTCCCCAAGAGGTTCCAGATATTTCAAACATTCATGCCTGCTTCTATAGAAATACCCAAGATAAATCCTCCATACCCTTCTGCAATTTTTTTTGAAAGGACAAGACATATCATTAGCATGTTGTCTTTCATTCTTGGTTATTTTACAAATGAACATGCTGATGTTGCAGTGCTAGGTTTTTTATCTACTTTCACACCTGGTCAACCTCCTGCTACCATTTTTAATTTTTCCCAATACCTTGCTGACAATATCCATGAATAGTTGGTCAAAATTCCTTTTGAAAGTGTTTTCAAGTATTCCTCATTCTTATTCCATATGTTTTTATACTTTCAGTCTGAGAAATTTGCTATAAACCTTCAGAAGCTTGATGTTGAAGGAAACCCACAATCAGTCATCTTTTGGACTTCCTTGATAAGGAAAGACTCCAATGAGTTCACTTATACAAATTTTACTGATTCTTTCATTCATCCTATGGTCAATTTGTTGAATAGCAGTAGGCAGCCCATAATTAGTGAGGAAATTAAGAAAGTCCTGCAGATGTCAGAGCATAATAGGACAGGTGATTGGTACATGTACCAAAACCATATTGAGATAAGAGTATATGGATCAAGTCTTGTTCCATATAAACTACCCAAATACCTCCCTATGAGGTTATTTTCCCTTGAGTACATAAGGCGGATTCTTAATTCAGATGAAATTAATTTCTTGGTAGCAAAGAAGAAGACATAGTTCAAATTGAAAAAGCAGGCTGGCCCTTTTATCTGTAACAATAGAGATGCAGGTCCTGAGGCTGAAAAATGTTTACAAGAGTTAAAATTCAGTAAAATTTTTATGTGGTATTATGATCCCTTTGGATTTATAAGTAAAATGAGAGTTAAATGAAAATTGACTCCCTATGTACATGAAAAGAAACCAGACATAGAGAAATTCTCTAATCAATCTGAATGGTTGGAGAATACCTTGGTAGAGGCAGAGAAGCAAGGTGATACTAGTCAAACCTTGCAGACTCCAACCCAAGAAGACAGGAATGCAAAGAGAAACAGAGAGGAAGGATCATACACTGCAGAGACAACTACTGAAACTGATTTTAAATTGAGATACAGTAAAAAGCCAAAGTTAAATCTTGCCAATAAAGAAAGTAGAAAAAATAGAGGTGATTGATATAGAAATAGCAGCAAAGGACAATGCACCTCCTATAATAATTGAAGAAGAAAAACATCCTACAACTTCAAACACTCAGCTTATTTAGAAGCAGCAAAGTATTGAAGTTTCCTCATCTAGAAAACCAGCAGAAAAAGAGATGGATATCAAAGAAAGATACAAAGAAATCAAATCGAGAAATGAAGAAATTAAAACTAAAATATATTCTCAATATCTGAAACAAACTCCTAGAATCCAGAATAGGCTACTTTCTGCCTTTGACTATAAGAATAAAAATATGCAGATGACATTTCTTCAACCCACATTCCAAACTCCCAAGTCATCCTCTGATTACAAAAATATAGATTTTGAAGTCTTGGCCCAAGATATTCATCCTCTGGACCAAATTGAGTTTCATAATCATGTAGGAGAGATGATCTATTCTACAATGACCACCAAGGCCATGAGTGTACAGAAGCTGAAAAACACTCTTGTAAATATCAGTTATCTGCTCAAATTGGAAAAAAGCATCTTCACAGGCAAAAGACAATAGAATTAAATCTTTGGAAGAATTAGTTATTGAAGTAGGATATGATTCTAAAAATGTCAAAGTTGCAGATGAATTGATAAAGAAGAAAAATACAGACATTGCTGCATTAAAGAAGAAGCTAAAGCTGCCCCCTACAAAACATCCTCAAGCAAAGGAAGTATTACAGTATCACATGATATAAATAAAAAATATGAGATGATGAATCTCATTCTACAGTTGAATGCTCAGATAAAGGAAATGAAGAATGAGATGGACAAGTTGGTCCAGGAGAAAGAAGCCAACAAAGAACCAGTCCCAGTCACTAGTATTCCTGTATTCACTACTGTTGTACCATCTACACTACCAGAATCACTAGCTCCTACAGTCCCCATGGCTACAACATTACTTGTCACTTCATCAACAACTTCAGCAAAAAAGTCGTCAACAACAACAACACAACATTCAGATGAAGCAAGTAAGTTATTAAAATATATGCATGACATTTCTATTCATACTAATGAGATTAACAGACTTAAATAATAGCTTAAAAGTCTTGAAGATGAAAAGAAACTTGCTACGATAATGCATAAGAATGAAGAACAAAGAGCAAATAGATTGAATGAGCAGTTGGAGATATTAGAAAAAAATCTAACATTGAAAGAACCCATGGCTCAAGTCAGACAATAGCTATGGGCCAATATAATTGAAGCTTTCAATGATATTTGGCCATCCATACAAGTCATTTATGAACAGAAAGACTTAGTCAAAGTAGCAAAAGAAGCCATTCAAAAGATAAAAGAAGAGTTTGGTAAGAAACTTGAAGAAGCTCTTGAAATCATCAAATTTCTTAATTCCAAAAATAGGTAAGAACTTGAAGAAATTGGAATTAATGACAAAATATAAACCATCCTAGAAGTTAGGAAGGTAATTTCTAAGAATAATTTGATGATACAACTAGAAGAGAAATGCCAAAACATGGAGGTTGCTATCACAAGATTTATGATGAAATTTGATGTCCTAAGGCAGAAATGCCTTCCAAATCCATTAGTTATTCATGACAAACTAATGAAGCGGGATGAATATGGCAAGAAAATGAGAGACGTTGCCAAGGATCAAGCCAATCTGCCTTCCTCACAAGGTATTCCAACAGGGAAGGTAATCTACAAGAATCTTGAGAATTTGTTTTACCTACAACATGAGGTGAAACACATATTTATCAACAAGCCTACATTCTCAAACTACACTGAAGCATATGAAATATTCAGGACGATGATGAAGATCAAATTTCCAGAGGTAGAACTTTGGGAAAAAATGACTAATTTACTGTGAAATCAAGTTGCACTAAGCATAGAGCAGTAAAAATAAAATAGAGCATGTTGTTTTTACATTTACAGCTACAGGTTTGAAGTTAAAATCAAGACAGTAAACAATGAAAGAGTATCAGGTGAAAGAGTATCAGTTCAAAGTCAAAGTTTAAAGTCAAATAAAAAATTACAAAGTAGAGATAAATTTTCTAGCGTAAAGGACACGTCACTATCTAGATGTAGCCTTTGTTGAACAACAAAGAGAGAAAACAACAACAGATTGAAGACATCAAACAGTAATTTCAATAAAAACAGAAATAGCTAGCATTAGTTAGA
Source organism: Pinus albicaulis (assembly GCA_034641835.2). Taxonomy (NCBI): domain Eukaryota; kingdom Viridiplantae; phylum Streptophyta; class Pinopsida; order Pinales; family Pinaceae; genus Pinus; species Pinus albicaulis. The sequence goes on from CM076569.1 coordinate 171,278,349, forward strand.
AAGTTGTCACTATCTTCTTACATGAAGATATTCTTGTTCCATGAATAATTCCTAAGTTAGTTTTAGGATATTTTGTAATGGTTTTTGTATAAAGACTTCTCATTTGGAAGTATTGAGTGTGGATGAGTCACTAAACATTTCTATAGTTGTACTATTCTGAACCTAAGGGTGATTGTACCAATTTCAAGTCATCATATTGGATTAAAGCAATAAAGCATCATATTACAGGATTCATGCGTTGAGCCACTACAATGAAGTATTTTCACTTGTTTCTTTGTCAATTTATTATGTTTTTCATCAATACTTGTATGTTGTTCTAAATCTAAATGATAAATCAGGAATGCTATTTCAGAATATGTTAAAAGCACTATGTCTTGAACTGTTTATCATTTACATGTTTTCCATTGATATCTAGACTAAGGAACCATTAATTTCTCCCTAGTTTCGATTGACCTTTGCCTTTTCACTTATTATCTGAATTTGAGAACCCTTAATTGCTTTATTTCCCTGATTAAAACCATTTTCACCAACAGCCTTGAAGATATGAAGTAACTAAGCTATCTTTCCCTATAAACATTTCCCTTTAGAACTTGACCCTGATATGATTGCTTGACACATTGACTCCATTAGCCCAATGGAATACAGACCTACATCTATCCATCTGAGTAAGTGATTTCACCACCAAATCAAATCCAAATCCAAAACCAATTTACCCTACATAACTAGCCTAAAATCAATTAAAATCTACAAAGATAAATCATATAGAGAGAGCCCTCTCTGAGCATTAGGAAGGCTAGATTTTAAGGCTTAAAAATAGGTTTTTGGTTACCTCTAATATTCTTTAAACCAAAATAAAAAATCTAACAACTCTTGATAATTATTAGAGTGATAACACACGGCGCTGTAATCGCAACGATGAGATCTACACGGTTGCTTAGGTCCGGTACAGTTTCGAGCACTTTCAATTTTGAGCAAAATACTTGATCTCCTGATCACTTCTTCACCAAAAACTTTTTTTATGGCGGTCCTTCTGTTCCTGCTGGGTGCTAGTCACTTTCTGGCACTTTCTCAGGAGCATATCCATTCTCCATAACTTCTACCATGTCAACTGGTTTATTTTAGTCTACCACCCAACCTTTGACAACGGAGCATGTCTATATTTTTTCTGATAATATTCCTCAAGCTAGCTCACAAGGTGGTTATATAGCGCCTATGGGGAAATAACCTCTCCAAGGAAAAAAACCTCTCCAAGGGTAGCAACATTTTCAAGGGCAACAACCTTTTCAAGGAGGAAAACCTTTTACTAGAGCCTATCCCACGGTTGTATGGAAAAATTTTCACTGTAATTATCAAAATTATGTTCCAATGCTTGAAATTGGTTATGATCAACCCTATGCGTCACAACCTTTCATGGGAACTCCTTACCCAGGGATAAATACTATGCAGAACCCTTTGTTTACTTAACAGACTTTACAACCTACATTACAAGTACCTTATAATCAACTTGCTCAACCACCTGGAAAATTTGGTTTTACCCAAGTCCAACAGCCTGTTCAATGTGCACTTCAGATTACCCCAAAGGTATTTGTGCCAAGTATTCAGCAAGCTGGTCTGAGTACTCCTAGTACTCCTATATAATCTGTTGTGCAAACTTCTGTTCAACAACCAAGTACACCTGTCCCAGGAGTTTCCCAAATTCCTATTGTTACGACCCTTAAAATTTCAACGTCGACTATTACGCAGGCTATTCCTCAAACTACTACACATGAAATTGGGCCTACAGTACAGTCTATTCCTCAAACCTCTGTGGGACAACCTAGTGCAACAACTATACAAACAAATAAAACTTTTATAGGTCAAAATTTTCAAGGACAAACCTTTGTAGGTCAATTTGTTCAAGGAAAACCTTTTATAGGACCAACTATTCAGGGACAACCCTTGGCAAGTCATCCATTTCAAGGGAAATTACAATATGGAAAAATGGGACAAAATCCAGTTTATCAGAGCCAAACATACCCTGGTTGTATGTATCAAATACAAACTCAACCTCAACTTGGTATGGCTACTCTTGGATACCCTCGAGGTATACCAATTCCCACTGATCAAGTTATCCTAGGTTTTCCTGGATATCCTCCTCTGGGTACTCGCATTATTCCTCAAGGTTATCAAATCGCTCAACAAGACCCTAAAAGGTGGTTACCTTTCATTGCAATTTTATATTTACTGAACTTGTATCGCCTAACGAATGATCCAATTTACTATCTTCCGTTTTGGCTAGCAATGCCAACTAAGTTGCCCAGTGAAATTCAAAATTTTGAAGGAAAATCCAGAGAAGACCCCTCAAATCATGTGATTACTTATCATATTTGGTATCAAAGAGGTCTACTCTTTCTCTATTTTTATTTGCATGTCCTCAACGAGGTCAGGGTATAAGGAGTTAGGGATCGATCTAGTTGAACCCTTGCAAGATCAGCCTCACAAACCTCGACGACCTCCCATGGCGAAATGAAAGAAAGAAGAGGGAGCAGGAGATCCTATCAAAATATTGCTCGAGGAGGTCCTCGAGAAATAGAGGAATCCAATGATGGATAAATTTTCCCAGACCCTTCAATGACTGCTCACCAACGACGCATCTACATCCAATAGCCACTCTAGAGGTGCCTATCCTTTCAAGGTACATGTCAACTTTGACATTCATGTATTTGAAGGCCACATAAATGCAGATGTTGTAGATAGATGGTTGAATTTTCTGGAAGGGTATTTCGTGGTCTATGATTTCTCCGACTGAGAAAAGATAATTTTTTCACTCCTCAAAGCCACCCCCCATGTCAAGGACTAGTGGGAAACATATTGTGAGAAAAAGGACGAGAGGGAACCCTAACAGAAATATGCTTACAGATATAATGAAAATAAACTAGATAGGGCACTTGTAGCTTATCTTTGAGAAGAGATGTGGTAGCTACAGGCCTCTGAACTGTGTTACAATGAGGCTTGAAGGCCTATTTATTATTGAGAAACAATGGAAAACCATAAACATCCAAAAACCTAACCCTAGGAGATGAAGCACCAAAACTATAGGCCCCGTTTGGGTAAATTGGTACATCAACTTCTCGGGGACGTAACTTTGGCATATGATCTCTATTTGATGCGCTCAATACCTCGTTAGAAATATATATTTTAGGAATAAAAATTTTGAGTGAGAAAAATTAGATAAAGACCCATGTTACTCTTTTTTTTCCCAAAAAACATCGTTTAGGGCCTCAAAACGGCTCCGGAAGTTCAGGACCCGAAAAAATTCTAAAAATAGTAAATTATGTTGAAACTAAAAAATTGAAAGAAATTATGGTGCGGGTCCAAATGGAATAGGTGGGTGGCCACCAATATCGACCTAGATCAGTGCATCCAATTCTTTGAGCGATGATTCGATCCGTTTAAGACTTTTTCAAAGAACTTTGATTGGCTTAGCCGCAAAGTGGTACATTGAGTTACCACAGGGCTCTTTCAACAATTTCAAAGCTTTAGAAACATCTTTCTTGACTCATTTTTAGTTGCTAGTACATTATGATAATGGCACAGAACTTTTGAATTTGCTTAAACAAATTACGTCTACGCACATTTCAGATCACATCCACAAGTGGCGACATAGACGCCGCTTAGTCAAAGTTTTCATTCCGGATCAAATTCAGGTTGAATGGTTCATCAAATCATTAATTTCTAAGATTACTAAAGATGTAGCTAAAGGAGGCATTGTAACATAAGAGTAGTTCACCGCTCAAGCCTAGTATCTGGACCTTTTTTACACACATTCTAGTACTTTGTGAAAAAATTATAGATTTACCATGCCCAAGTTAACTTACTACAACTCCTTCTGGTTCTCATGCCGCAACTGGTGTAATCGGTACAACTAATACATCAAAGATTAATAAGAAATCATATAAATATACTAATCCAATCATAACTCTACTGGATTCACCTAAAGGAGACCCTTCCCTATAAAATTTTGTCGAGATTCATGTCGTAGACTCATCTACAACCAAAGGTAAATCATTTGGAAATAAGAAGATAGGGAAGGGTAAGAATAAACAAAACAGCTCTCCCAAAGAGAAAGTAGAAAAATCCGAACCATTAGATGAAAAATGGAAACCTATTTATCCTTTTATTATTTGTGATGAGGGTCACTACACCAAAGAGTGCCCACATCAGGCTGAGGTATCCAAAATTTTCAAAGGTTTGCCTACACATGTTGTCCTTAAAGATCCTTTCCCATCACAAGACAAAAAAATGATTGGATCTTCTTCCAATTCATCGGCAGATATCCTGATGATGTCCCAGGTCATGGTTACCACACGATCTGAAGATTATGGATCTAAGAGTCCTATAACTAGAAAGGAAATTGAATCATCTAGTCAACCTCCAGTATCAATTCCTCCTGTTTTCGAACCATTACACATCGAGAAACCTAATCCTGATTTGGTAATTAAAATGCCTGCCAAAGGTGTACTTCAAAAATTTACTTTCAATCCACATGCGAGATCCGCTCAAAATTACAATATCGTTGAAGATCTCACCATATCCCCTTAAGTAATGTTGACCCTCAAGGTGCTGCAATCTTATCCAGATTAGAGGAAATTACTATTATCATCTATAGGAGTGATTGGTCCTCAAGATTATAATCTTATTTTCTTTGATCTTGAGAACTTTGTACCTAGATTCCCACACCAAATGGTTTTTCAAATTCTAGTTTTAGTCAAATCTAGGCGAGTTTTTCACACAGTAATTGATGAGGGAGCATCTACATGCATTATGTCCTTAGCCTGTTGGAAAACTCTTGGTTCTCCACAAATCAATTAGTCACCCACGATTCTTAAAGCCTTTGATGGAAGAGGTTTTCATCCATTTGGAATACTCTAGGATCTACCTATAGAGGTAGAAGGGAAAATTGTAATGCTTGAGGTGGAAGTTGTTGATGCCCCTCTTGACTACAACCTTCTATTACATCGAAGTTGGTCTTATGCTATGACAGTTGTGGTTTCATTAGTATTTCGAATGATCATGTTTCCTTATCAAGGAAATATTTTTAAAATCGATCAATTGTCTTACTTCGCTTCAGACCCTACCTCTACGAATACTATCCAGCATTTCGGAAAAATGGTTATCCCTTATGAAGATGTTGGGGTAGGACTAGTTAAAGATTCCTCTCTTATGGTAACTTTCTCTATAACTCCTCCTAACATACCTCAAACTCTTTCCAATATCAATACGATTACATCAGGCACAATTCCATTTGATGACACATGGAATGTGCCTTAATAATCTGAATTGGACTATTACGACGACGAGATGCCTTTAATTCCATATGAATCGGCATATGTAGCGGTGCAATCTCTTTCTGACATTTCATCAACTAATACTGATCAAATGAATGTGGTTAGTGAAGAGTCTTCTTCTTTATCAAGCTCAACCATAACATCATTTTATGATCCTTTTCAACAAATGTTTTCAACTGATGAAAATATCTGAGAAATCTTGTCATTGGATGAATTACCATGGGAATATATTCATCATCGATCTTATTTTTTACCTAACCTTGATAGACTCGAAAAATAATTTTCATCCATATTTTCGATTGATTATGTCGAGGAACCTCAAAATCCTATGTCCATTCTTCATTCATATTCTGAGACAAATTTAGGAAATATTTCTGCCACAATTCCCATTGACATATCAATCAAACCAGGGATAATTGAAAACATTCATATATGCTCTTCTTGCTCGATTGAAGAGATCAATATGTACAAAGCACTATGTTAGGAATTACGAGACATTATTTCCTGGTCTCATGAAGAAATGCCAGGTATTGATCCTAATATTGTTGTTAGTCATCAGTATTTTTCACTTGTTAGTGATGACTAGATCCATAGCTGAGTTTTCTAGAAGCTGATTTCCATATGTCAATTCGCCATCTAGAAAACCCTCATAAAACTTTTTTTTCGCCCTCCTGCTTTTTAGTCCACCCATGTCAAGGTTAAAACTCATTATCACTATCCTATCTAGCTTTAGCCCTACTGGTCTTCCCATCAGCTCTAAAAGGACAATCCAAGTCTGTTTCAAAAGCCTCCCTTAAGTTAAGGAAGTGGCGCTTTAAGGCATTTTACCCTTGGCAACCACCGTGCGTCAAAACCTCCATCCGATACAAGACTTCAACGAAGCAATCCTCCCACTCGCAAATGTAGGGGCTCTGATCACAAATTTCTGTCACTTGTTGACACCCCAAGTCTCGACACTCACATAGACCACAAGCCTCAAGCCGATTAGTGCGCCAAGGGTGATGGATTTTATGTGACATAGAACATAATCTGCCACGTATTTTACCTGAATACATTTAGAAGAACAACTGCTTCTCAATTTCAACATGAGCCTGAGATACATCTGCAGGGAAATGAGTTACTCATCAAGACTTTGCAGCTTCTTTTCAGCATGAAATCACAGTAGAAGAAAAACACCACTGTCAAACAGACTAGTAATTTGTCATGGCTAAGAACCTCCTTCATCTACAAGCAGAGGGTTAAGGCGCCTCCTTCATCTACAAGCAGAGGGTGATGGCTAATATTGACTTCAAGGATTGCAAAACTTACTATAAGCACAGGTCTGTTTTTTACTAGACAGTAAAACAGTGACTTTAGGTTTCTGAGTGAAAGTGATGATCAAAACAGGGCTAAGAACTGGAATGTGCAAGACAAAATAAAGCAGGGTTTTTGGTCTTATGTCCTAAGAAAGAAGATAAATTAAAATTTCCAGCATCATCATCATGGCGCATCAAAAAGTGGACTTTTAATTCAAAGCGACAGAAACAAATATCTCTCGCAGGGGTGTTAAGGAATAGCCTACCAAATTTTGAGCAGGAAAATACTAAAGAAAAGACCCTCAAGCTCCTTGTTCCCGTTGAATGTGAACATGTACCATGGTTTCTGGATGAACATAAAGGAAGAAGCAGAAAGTAGACAAAATTTCTGTATATAAATATAGCATCATACCCAATAAAGCGCTGGTAAGTCCAAAATGCTGTAAGCTACACTCCACCACAAAGATAGGTGTTTTCTTCATATAAGTAAAGTTGAAAGCTTTCGTATTCGACAAGAAGATGTCTAATAAAAGCCTTGGTATTCAACAAAATAGCCGCAGCTATTCCACATCTTATATACTTGCCTCCTCAATACAAAGACAGAAACTGGTTATGATCTGAGTTTTAAAAACCCTAGGACAGGCATGCAAAGATAATCAAGGAATGTCATTATTGAAAGCAACTCCAATCATAGACAGGTGTCTTTTCAAAACTGTTTATCACAGCTGACACAGAAAGTTTGGGTTTATCTCCTCAAGAGGCCTTACAATTGAGACTATTGTTCATAATAGGCAAAAAGATGCTTTGACCTACTGTCAGTGTGTTGGAAAGTTTGAAACAAACCTAGGTTTCATTATTCAAGGGACAGAGATATCATAAGTAATATGTTCTAAGCAGAGAAGTATATTGGAAAGGCGCCCTTCTTAATCAAAGGGCCATGGCAAAATCCAAATAAGTGCAGAAAATTTTGATACCTACAGTGGGAAAGAGGTTGAAAAAACGCCTGGAGACAGAAACTGACAAAGCAAGTTGAAAAGACAAGTCTTATCCTTTCAAAAAACAAAGCAGTTTTCAGTCTTTTTAAACATTTTTAGAGTGGGGTTTACATAATGAATATCACCATCAATGTTAACAAAGTAGCAGAGAATGGTATACATTTCATTAAGTGTTTGTCAAAGATGGAGCTTCTGTGATGAAATATTACCAGAGGGACATATTAGCAGCAATCATCTATTCAAACCCATATGCATAACTGAACAGAGTTTTAACCTTTTCAAAATAGGTTTGTTCTTTATAAAAAGGTGGTACATGTTGAAATTGTTTAAAAAGCATGAAAGACCTGCTGCCAACGTCATTTCAAAAGGATAGACTCCTCTCAAAGAAATCAATATCATTCGGGTTTCAAATAAAACAACAAGTCCCAGTATTGTTTCAAAGGACATAACCTTCAAAACCCTTACAAAAACAAAGATTTTTATTTCATTTCGCTTTTCAAAGGATCAAAAGACCGTTGCAAAACTGTCGAGCATATCCCCAAGCATGAGCAAAGCATCTCTGTGAAGTTCACGAGATCGAACAAGGGAGGTTTCGAGTGATTTAAAGGATGTTTTGGTTGTTTATAACTGTGCGGCACGCCTGGAATAGCGTGCGGCGCGCTCAGAGGCAGATTTGCACAAGCAGTCAACCACCGTGCGGCGCGCCTGTACATGCGAGCGACGCGCCTGTACGCAGCGCCCGACCACGACCCGACATGCCACCCGGTTGGCCATTGCACGGCATTCTTCCTCCACAGAGTGCCGTGCACTTGTTTACATCTCCATACACCTCCAAATCACTCCTAAAATTTGCTCGAGCCTTTCAAAGGGTTTTCCATCAATTTGTAAAGGTATTTTATTGCGCCCTTCTTAGCTTTTCAAAAGATTGTTAAGTGGTATAAGGGTTAGAAGGCCACAATTTCAAACTTTGGGATGAAAACAAAATGATAAGTCCCTATTGAATGGTGAAACATCAAAAGGCTTGCACGCTGTATTGTTTTTTAAAAACCATAAATTTGCCTCACTACCCTGGTGAAACAAGGTCGAAGCTGTCAGGCATATGCATTGTTTGAAATTGTGAGAAAACTGCCATATACAGTTGGAAGGTGATAGGTCAGATTAGTGCAAGGAGCACTAGAGTGTGGAGAGAGAAGTGGTGTGGAATGCAATAAACTCTGTTCATAAATAAAAAACAAATGTGTGTTGATTTCTCAAAATACCAAAGGGCAAAGGTCACTCCTATAAACCACAGAAAGGACAATTTTTCATTGAGTATTCTAATTGACTGGTTTTTCTGTTCTTCAAAGCTCACTATCAAGATTGATTTTCAGGAGTGATAGAGGCATTCTTCTAAGGAGGACTGGTATTCTATATTGAAAGGAAGTCTTAGCTTTTGAAAGGAATAAGCTTATACAGCCTCTGTTGAAACTTTTGGAGCAATTTTAACTCTATCACCTTGTCACATAAACTGTAGCATTGACTGGATGCTTACACTAAGGGTTGATTGCATAAGACATAAGTTTGTTGAGTGATTGGCACACTAGGAAAGGCAAGTTTGTAATGATTGGAAATTATACCTTTGGACAAAGATAAAAATGTGTTGTTGACCTCCAAACTTCACAAGAACAAGGTGATTTCTTGACACTTTACACAGAAAATTCACCTAACAGTTTGTCTCCTTTTCACTGTATGGTATCTTATTGAAAATTCTGCTGGCTGAGATACTTTAAAGGTGGAAAGGCCACTTTTTGAAAGAGCAGGGGTTTTTTATTGTGAGGAAACTTGTTGAAATCATTCAAAGACAATTTTTCACTATCAAAACAAGTGAATTGGCAGAGTTCACCTTAAAGAAGGAAGTTTAAGGACAGTGAGGTTGTTTGGTTCTTCAAGAGCTTATTTGGCCCAAAATTCCGCCTAGGAAGGACATCAGAAGTGGTTTGCATAAAAGATATGAGCCAATCTCTACAGAGGAGGTCAATGTTCATCCATCCATCCTCTTCAACTTTCATGAGGTAGGTTGTCTAGATTTCTGCCAGAAGGTACAAGAGGTCAAAATTTTCTTGCCCTTGACACACCTATGCGCCCTGAGGTTCCAGAACAAGCATTTCCAGGTAGCAGAAATTGATTTCAAGTTTTCCCCAAGGTATCATTTGGGTAACCAAAATCTCCATATTCATGTATCATGGCTTAGGAAATGGTTCAAGCAAGCATATCTAGACTTGGATGACTACAAGCCTTTCATCAAGCCCGAGCACAGAGAAACATGCACTGCTATTTTTCCTTTCTCTCATCTTCTTACCAGTTATGCTCCTCTTATGAAGATCATAATGAAATATTTCACCTGTGAAGGGAGATTCTCCCGAGTATATGCATACCACATCCGACTGTTGATGCATTTCACTAGAACCAAGCAGCTCAATCTTCCTTACTTCTTGTGCAAAATTATTGAGAAAATGGCCTCTTCTGTATAGAAAAAGCCTCCATCACAACAAGTAGCTTCTCTATGCCATCATTCTCTGATTAAAATCATCATCCTACACCAGCTAGAGAAGAAGGAGGTTTCATGAGATGTTTTTATCAGTCACCCAGATTTCTCTACTATTCCTCCTGTCCATATATCTCCCACCCAACCTATTCATCGCCCTGTACCTTTGTCCAGCAGGCCTACTCCTAGAAGGCTCAAGATTACTACATAACAGTCAGGACAGCATGAAGAAGAAGGACATGAACAGGTAGAAAAAGAAGAGGACAAACATGAAGAAACTGATGAAGACCAGCAACATGATTTTGATGGTCAGGGGTAGCAGCTTGAGCCACAAAGTGAGCATGAAGTTGATACACACCAGCAGTTTGATGTTAGTGAATAGGGGCAGCAGTTTGAACAGCAATAAGAAAGGGATGAAGAGTAGCAAAGTGAAGATGAAGGTCAACAGCAGGAGCAAGAAGAAAAGAGTGTTGAACAGCAGCATCTCAGTGAAAAGGAACAACAGGGACAAGAGGAAGAGCAGTAGCTTGATATGGAAGGTCATGAACAGCAGTTTGGGAAAAAACTTGAGCAGCAGTTTGAGTCACAAAATGAACAAGAAATCCAAGCACAGCAGCCTCAAGGAGAGCAGCAGTTTCAGGATGACAAAGGCAAAACAATTGTGCCTCCTTCCCCTAAAAAGGCAAAGCCTAGCACAGTAAGAAAGAAAGGGCCTAAGGCTGCCACTCCAAAAGTGACAAGAGTTGTCCCTAGCAAAAGAAAATCGCCCAAGGGACCTCTCACTAGTATGCCAAGAAGGAAGAGTGCAAGATTGGCCTTCAAAGGGAAAGGCAAGATTGGAGAAAGTCAAGAACAAGGAGGTGCATTGGCTGTCATTCCAATCCAAAGTGATGACAGCGATAATGAAGCCCACATTCTTGAAAACCTTCTAATCCATCGAGAGGGTCAAATTGAAGCATTGGAGAATGACCTTCATCGGGCAAAGACCTTCAATCATTTCTTGGAGATCCAAAATAAACAAATGAATGTCCATTTGGCTGTCCATGAGGCACGAGCAATCAAATACAAGAATGAGGCAGCTAAAGCACAAATAAGGATAGAGGAGCTCATCGGTGAGTTTGATGAAGATGAAGAAGAAGACCAGCCTAGGCGGAAGAGGCCTAGAACCATAGGGCTTAAAAGAGCCCTGGAAAAGCAAAAGGAAGAAGAACAAGCCCATCTTCAAGCCTTTCCCCTCACTGCACTACTTGAGCAAGAAATTGAAGAAAATAAGGAGGCATGGCTAGAAAGAGCCAATAAACACTTGGAGATGAAGCTTGAAAAGGAAAATAGAGACCTGGAGCTGCAAAGGAATATGACACAACACTATCAAAAGTTGAATCAGTTTGCCCGACGCAAGCTAAAGGCCACCCAAGAGAAACTGAAGGAAGAAAAGAGGAAGCGCCCAGCACGAAAAGAGAAGAAAGGCATATCAGCACTTGAAATTTTGGCTTCAGCTTCAGAACATGTTGCCAAGGACCCTTGACGGTCATGCACCCCAATTTTGAGCCCATTTTGACAATTTTTGGTTTTTTGGCATTTTTGGGTTTTTGGTCAAAAACTCATAAATTCGCCATTTCATTTTGAGGATTCATCAAGGGAGGAGAATGGTACCATCAGATGCCATAATTTCATGAGCATGTCCTCAGCAATTTTCAGAGCATTTGGAGATCATTTTCCCCTTCAAAACAGCGAAAAAGGCTCGCATTTTGCACACTTTGCCCGGTCTATCAGCAAACTGTAATTTTCTAGCTTTTTACACACAGGTGCAGATTTGAAGGACTTCTGGGTATCGGATTGAAGAAATTTCAGTTGCACCGGAAAGTAGACACTCAGAGATTTCCAACAAGCTATCATGGGCCTTATTTCGACATCAGGAAGGCTGCCAAATGTTTCCGGAAAATCAGGGGACCTTTTCCTGATGTAAATTTGAAATATTTTTGTAATTTTTGAACCTCTAAAATCTGCTTTTTCCAAATGTGCGTTTAGCTATTTTTACACTTGGAAAATGATGCAAGTCAATTAAATTCCCTTTTTTAGCAATTTTTAGATATTTTTGTGCCTTGGGCTTTGCAAAGCCTCAAGGACAAGTTTAGATATTTTGATTAGGCCAATGAGGATGCAAGTTGAACCGTGAGGTTTTCCTCACTTTAGCCTATATATTCCAAAGGCTCTCATTGTAAACAAGGATGAACTTGAGAAGAGAAGCAATATATGGTCATAAAATCTTTGGAATAAAATACTTGTGTTATGCTTTTGGATTGCCTCTTGGATGTTCTTGGATGAATGATGAAGGATTGTTGATGGATTCCATGACTTGGTAGAATGGTATAGTGTCTCTTGCTTTGTTGTTGTCTTCTAGTTTTCATTCATGAATACATTTTTCTTGCTTGCTATAGATCAATAGAGAACAAATTTGAGATATGCCCATGGAGGCACCTCAAATTTCCTGAATCTTCATAGCTTTTATGTTTTCTTCTTCCTTAGTTGCATTAAAGAATTCTTAACTGCTCTTTAACAACTTGAGGATATTGTTGCTAGTTTCATTCATAGTTCTATGCATGTTGAGTAGGATGTATGGTGTGCCCTGCTTACTTATGACTGTCCATAGTCCCATCCATGAAACTATCTCTTTGACTTATTAGATTATCATTTTGTTTGAACCAAGGAGGCCTAGTCCCGATCTAGCCCTTTGCCTAAAACTATGAAAGCTTGTTTGTCAAAGTGCCCAATAACTTAAAGACTGTGTTTAGGCGTTCTGGCATAGTATTTTGAGTTGTTAGTCTGTCTTATGTGTTTTTCCCCAAAGTCTGATAGCCATTTCCCAAAGTTAGAGGGTCTTATACTTCTATGCATGGCTTGAATGTTTATTTCTATGTATTATTTAGCTTGTAGTTACATTTTGCATGATTAATGGCTTGCCATACCATGTTTATGTCTGCTATCAAACTAGTTGTGCTTGAAATCCTTCGTCTTTCACAAACTTAATGTCCATTTACTCCATTTTTCCCAAAGATCCTTTCTACCTTGAATCAAATCGGCCCTATTGCAGCCTTCTATCATCATCTTATAGCTTTCTTGACCTTTTGACCCCATAGCCCAGTTAATCTAACATCTTGTTATCTATGTTATATCTTTGATTAGTTTCATCCCTCACAATTTAAAAAACCAAAAAAATTACTTCATAACTAGCCTAAAATCAGAACAAAATAAGCAAACAAATAGATATCCCTTACACATATAGAGAGAGCCCTCTCTGAGTCCAGGAAGGCTAGGTCCTTGGGCTCCAAAGCTTGGTTTGATGTTACACTGTCATTTGGCTTGCCAATCAGCCAAATCACGGGAACCTAACAATTGTGATTCATGAAATTAAAACATCCTTGGATGCTAAACCTATTAGACAAATATCACGTCTGATACATCCGTGATAATTTGCTGCTATTAAAGCTGAAGTTGAAAAACTACTTCGTGCAAGATTTATTTATCCTATTCCTTTGATGGATTAGGTATCTAATATAGTTCCAGTGACCAAAAAACATGGAACTATCAAAGTATGTGTCAATTATAGGAATATTAATAAGGCATGTCCTAAAGAAAATTATCCTACCCCTTATATCGACCAAATTGTTGATGATTGTGTCGGAAACAAAATATTTTCGTTTATGGATAGATTTTCTGGTTACAATCAAATAAACTTACTCCATGCCGATCAACCCAAGACAACATTTATATGTTTGTGGGGAATTTTTACATATTGTAAATTACATTATGGACTAAAAAATTATAGCGTAAATGTTCAAAGAGCTATGTCTTACACATTTCACGATATCAAACACATTGTACAACCCTACATAGATGACTTACTTGCTTATTATTTATGTAGAAAATATCATCCTACACATTTACGTGCCATGTTTATGCAGTGTAGGCATTACAACATTCGTTTGAATCCACACAAATGTGCATCTTGTGTACAATAAGGATGCTTACTTGGGTTCATTGTTGAAAAGGAAGGCATTCATGTCGACCTGTTGAAGGTTGAGGCCATTGTCAATTTACCTCCTCCTTCCACTCTTTGCCAACTCCAAAGTTTGCGAGGGAAATTAGAAAAATTTCTACGTCATTTTATCCCGAACTATGCAAAGTTAACTAAAGTTTAACTCAGTTATTAAAACATGTTGTTCCATTCATCTGGGACACGCTCGTCGATAAAGATTTTGATGCACTTAAACACGCGTTGACCCATGCATCGTTGTTTCATCCACTTGATTATCATCGAGATTACTTTTTGTATTTAGTTGTGTCTGATTCCACAATTGGAATGTTTTTAGTTCAAGAGGATGACTCCAACAATGAACATGTGATTTATTACCTAAGCCGAAATCTCACCCCGACAGAGATCAAGTATTTGCACGTGGAGAAATTGGCCTTGGGAGCCGTTCAAGCTGTCCAAAGATTCCGTCATTACATATTATTACGTAAAACCACAGTGATATATAATTGCAACCCTATGATGTATATTTTGACAAAACAATTGCTCGGTGGAAAATAATCTAAATGGATAGTTATCCTACAAGAGTTTGATTTGGATTTCGAGAAATCCAAGTCTAAGAAATCACTGGTTTTTGCTGAACTTATGTGTGATTTTCCCTATACTGAATTAGAAACAATGGCAGAGGACCACCTTCCTGACGAATCTATGTTTCTAATCAATACATTAGATCCTTGGTATGGAGATATCATTAAATATATTCAAACCCAAACCTTTCGGCCAAACCTTTCACGATGTGATCAACGTAGAATATGAATCTCAAAAATACAATATTGTTGGTGACACTCTTTATCGTCGTGGTGCTGATTCTATTTTTTGACGTTGTATAACTCATGAATAATTCGAAAGGGTTTTAAATGAATGCCATTCTGGAGCGTGTGGTGGTCATATGTCTAGGTTTGCCACAACACAAAAGATATTGCACATTGGCTATTTATGGCCATCACTATTTAAATATTGTATCATTGCAGTTAGAAAATGTCACAATTTCCATATTTTGGATCGAAATATGTGCGCACCTCCAGCTCCTCTTCACCCAATCATCATTATCGTTCCCCTTGCCAGATGGGGCATATATTTCGTTACATGTAACCCTCACTCGGTCGGGGGGCATGGGTCTATTATTCTCGCTATAGATTAATTTAACAAATGGGCCGAGATGATGCCTACATTCATGGTTGATGGAAAAACTATAGCTATTTTAATATTCAATCACGTGATTGCTAGGTTTTGTGTCCCTCAAGCTATCATTACGGACCATGGTAACCACTTTTGAAACATTATGATGACCAAAATTTCCGCTCAACTTGGCCTATGCCATGATAATTCTACACCATATTACCCGCAGACCAATGGCCAAGTTGATGTTGTTAACAAGGTTTTAACCAATATGATTAAACATATTGTAGGAAGTCATAAAATGAATTGGCATACTTTGCTTTTTTCTGCATTGTGAGCATACCGTATCTCTACAAAAATATCCACAAGTTTTACTCCTTTTCAACTCGCTTACGGTTTATAAGTTGTTTTACCCATTGAATGTGAAATCCCGTCAGTAAAATTAGCCATCGAGTTATTACCAGCTACCTCTGAAGGGGAAAAACACTTCTTATACCTAGCACAGTTAGATGAAACTCGCTGCACCGTTGACTTAGCTGTTGAAGTTCATAAAAAATGTGTTAAGGCTCAATATGATCAAAATGTTGACCCTTGTATCTATTAGGAAGTGACATTTTTTTAGTATATGATCAAGCTCACGACAAACTAGGTGTTGGTAAATTTGAACCAATGTGGCATGATCCTTATATTTTTAAGCATGTGCTTGCAAAAGGGGCCTACAAGTTAGTTGATTATGATGGTGTCTCTTTAGATAAGACTAGAAATGGCCTTTATCTCAAGAGATATTATGCATGATTTTTCGTGTGAAGATCTTATTTGTACATTAGTTACATTTTAGAACAAGTGTGCCTTATATTAGTTAGTTTGCTTGACGAGTTTTCACTACTTTTGTTGCTTATCTTGATTACTCTTGATATTTCAGACATCGACGTTCCTTCAGACTTACATTGGCTTTGTTGATGGTGCCTGTCATAGTACACGGAACATATATTCCGTTGCTTGGGTCATCTATTCACCCACATATGAGTTAGTTTTTATTCATGGGATTTTCCTTGGTCAAACAACAAATAATATTGTAGAATATAGTGCAGTCATTGAGCTATTGTCTGATGCCATTTTATTTGGCATTTGACATTTGATTGGTAGGTTAGATCAGTAACTCATTTTATTAAATTTAAACGGTGTTTATGCTATCAAAAATTCATCTCTATTAAGAATGATTTTAAGGGTTTGTGTCTTAGAAAGACAGTTTGATTACATTGAAAATCAACACATTCCAAGAAATTTAAACACATTGGCTGATGCATTATCTAATAAAGTTTTTAATATACATTTGTAGCATTAAAAGTAAAACAAAACAATATTCAATCCATATTGAACAAGATACTCGATGTTCGAAAGTAGTTATATCATTAGGTCAAAATAGTTGTGTGTCAAAAAATGTTACATTGTATGTGATTATAGGTTTCAAACACCTTATGATCTAAAGATTCTGATACAAAAAACAAAATGAAAAACTAGATCAACCATTATTTATCCATGGTGATGATCATGGTAGAAGAGTATAGCGTGCGCCACTCTACACATATATCGCATGAATGGACTTGGGACCCCAGTCACATGCCTTTGGTACCTGAGAGGCAAATCATTTGTCCCAGTATTTGGGATGTCAATGGTCAACCTCTCTAGGTTTTGTTCTAGCTCTGCAAGGGCCTTTGCTGCATTGGTCAGTGGTGGAGCTACTGCTATAGGTTGTGCTTCTCGTCTATCAAAACGACGAAGCACCTCTGGTCATGTTGGGCCAACATCTGCATTTTAATGTTTTTATCAAGTATTGGATGATAAAAATCAAATAAAAATTAGATAACAGAAAAACTCAAAATGAGATATTTTACCTGATGCATCCCATTGTGTTCCCGGTGGAAGTGATGTGTCAGGGTCACCCCTAAAATCAATCCCTACATAAGGAAAATCCTCAATCATGAAGATTTGGCTCCTAAGCCATATAAATAATTGAGGAGTATATCAAACCACAGGACCACCATCACCACCATGGTGATCCATCAATGAAAACCATCGCAACATGCATGGTTCCCTTGGTCCCGTCAAATCCATTGGTGACTACTGAGGTGTCAGGAGTGGAATCCTCTCCAAAGATAAATATATGAGAATGGTTCCATAGTCGAAGTTATTCAACTTCCCATTATTTACTCTCGTTAGTTGGCCTTTCATGTTGAACAACACTCCTTCACACCATTTGAAAAATTTTCCCCCAAAACACTCAACAGTAATCTGCATTTGTGCTTTGGTAGCCACATGTGGAGCTCCAATGCCACACAATCGGGTAACTGTAAAAGAAATTATCTTAAGGTCTTGTCGCTTAATGGTTTTTATCTCGATGTGACCATCCTTTAGTTGTGAATCTTATGTGCAATACTACGCCATATAAAAATAAGTAGGTAGTCCCCCTGGTCATGTCCCATATAAGGAAATATATCTTCCTCTATGGGGTAATCCTGTGGGGAAATAAATATCTTTTGTCTCGATTAAAGGCCTGTGATCCCCAATGATGAAGCATTGTTCCTCAACATCCCAAGCATTGACCAACCAAGTCATGAGTTCCACCTGTTCTTTCATTCCTTGTATTTCCCAAAATTTATACAAACCGCAATTCTTCAACACATGAAGAGTTGTTGGGTTATCCATGGTTTCATTATCATGCAACTCATTCTCTCATTCTCTCCACTTGAGCATGATTGGTTGCCTGGAAACAATCATTTAGGAGTATTAGAAAACTTGTGGGAGAATTTGGAGCAATTTTGATGGATAGAAATGTAGTTTTGAAAACCCCATAGTGTTCATACATAGTGAATTTTTGTGCACGATCTATGTATAAAACGTGTGGCGGCCCGATGATTTTTTATATTAAAAAATCATCAGGGTGCGTGGGTTCTGCCACAAAACCTGCACACCCCCGAGGGGGGCTTCTAAAACCTTATTTCCTCCTAAAAAATGGCCTAAAAACTTAAATTTAAGAAGTAAATGGATGAAAAGAAATATAATGAAGAAATGAAATACCTGGAACTAATGGTTTGCAAAATGGTTGGCCAGTTCTCCCGCTATCCACTTCAGAAGGTTTATGGTAAAAATTCCTTTCCACTGTTCTAAAAATCAAAAGGTAAATATGATTTTTTCTAACCACTTTTTATAGGTTTTAATGAATAAAATAATATTATTTTGTTTTTTTTAACCTTTATAACTTAAATTTTGAATTTTTTTTCCATAATTGAGAGCAGATGATTGTAATTTTTTAAGTTTTTGTGCAGGGAACAGGTTGTGACTGAAAACGAATCATTTTGACAATGAGTAGTCTTTTCTCACTTTTTCGAGCTCTTAAAAAATACGAAGAAGTGAAACCTTACATTTTTAGACACTCTAAACATGAAAAGATCGACGAGCACTTAACTATTCGAACTCATTAGAATAAATGAATAGTTGTTTATTCAGTATAATTTTACTTTCCAGACTGAACTAGACTAATTACGAAAAAGGTATACGTTGACTAAGCATGGTTAATAGAGTTCTCTCCTACATTATTTTATTCTTTTTCAGGTTTGAGAGACTAAACGTACGAAAAAGAACACTACAGAGTTTACTTATGTTTTTCTTCTGACTCCCTAAAATTGAAAAACACCAAGTTAATCCTATGATAGACTCATTAAAACTAAACAGTACAAGACCTGTGGATTACAACAATATTGAACCACTCCTTCTTAGGGTTCGTTAAAAATATTGAGATGGACTTGTTCGAAGGATGAGCTTACACAACAAGAAAATGATATCCTCCTCAAGCTTGAAAAAGGTAAAGAGGTACTTGCCAGTAATGGTGGGGGAAGAAGTGAGAAAAATAATCCATATTTTATACTTGTTTCTAAAATCAGCATGTCGCTCTTGAACACAACACTTTGTCACACTTGTTTCTGGGTTGGGTAATCCTTTTGTATTACAGTTAATAAAACCTCATTGAAATTCTTCAGCTAGTTTTGGGTATTATCTTTAAGTCAAATTCTACCAAGTCACTTACAGTTTCGTTATGTGTTCAACAGAAAGAAAAACTTCAAATTCACCATTCATTGCAAGTATTTGTCTCCATTCGTGTTGAACATCCCTGAGTTAATCCTTGCAAAACATTTCTTCAAAACTTGACCTAATGCTTTCATGTCGTAGTCCCTCCTGCGACATATCACTTTCAATCAACATCAGCTCATTATCTAGAAAGTTGATTTAGAATCATATTAGTACCTTGGAATTTTCATGCCCTAATGGCAGGTTTCTCGCCTTCAACGACAAATTTTCATCATTGGCCTTCAATCGAATGACTCTATGAGTGTTCGACTGCAAATCATTCATTCACACTTCATAGATTGTACTAAAGTAGTTTGAGAGAAATTGTCATTACTGATGGTTTCTCTCACACTTTTTAATTATTTTCATCATTGACCGATGATCAAGTCGTTTCTACCATGTTCTACTTCAAAACAATCAATTGCATAGATAGATTCTTACTAGTTTGAGAAGTAGAAGTCAAGACCATGGATCTAGTTTCAACCATCCAGGTTGCAAGGAGTTATATATTCATGATACAATAGTATTCTTCATAACATATGGCTACACCTATACTGTGTCTACTTTTGATGTAATGCTAAAGTCATATATGTACCAGAATGTTTAGTTATTTTTTATCTGAGTATGGGAATGCCTACCTCAGTGATGATTATATATATTTTCTTTGAATGTTTCTTACATGTTTTCGACCAGTGTCTCCAATCCAATCCTTGGAATGATAAAGTGTTTCACTCTGTCGAAAAAAATTATCATACTTCGCACTTTCGGGGGAATATGTTAGACATCATTTTGTCACCATGAAATTTGACTGTCATTATGGATCTAGCACCATCCATATTCATGCTTCCTTAGAAGTTAAAAAACATTCATGTTCCTGAACCAAGTCTTGGAAACTAGAAAAAAAACATTTTAAAACCCTTAAAGGTTACCTGCGCGCTTTTTGTGAACATTTCCCACGCATGCTTTGATACTTCTTATATTAGCCACAACGATCGCCACTCTATTCGACGATAAAACTGTGCACCCCCGTAAAAGGAAGTAAACACAAAAAAGTAAATTCTAGAAGCCTAGTTGGGTGAATATTCCTCCAACTAGAAGCCTCTAGAGTCGTGCCAGTTTGAGCTATATCCCTCTACTCATGGAGCTTATCCCTTGGCTAAAGGAATCCTAATCTCTTCATTGGAGGATATCATCCCTCTCTTGATGGATCTAAAACCTCCTCAATCTCTCTATAAATTGAGTTGAAGTTTCTGGTTTAAGGGTAGATACTAAGTTAGTATATGTTGGTTTTACATATGGTTGTACTTTGAAGATCACACCTTTGTACACCAGAGTTCATGTTAGTCATTCTAGAGAGGAAGGCTTGTCAAACTAAGGAGCAAGATTGCACAAACATACGGGGGAAATCTATACAACATCAAGGCTCAGGTTGTAAGATTTCTCCTTTTTATTCTTGATAATACATATGGATCTATTTTTCTCATTGTGTTGTTTTTAAACTCATTTAAACAATGTCAATACTTAGTCCCCTCGATCATTAAGTTGAACTGGAATTTTTTTATTATTATACATTGCAGGTGCTTTGATCCTTTGCATGTTTATGGTTACAGGTTCTTCTCAGAGTTGAAGGATTGCTATGGATCGAAAGGAAAATGTATATATCAAATGTCTTGTTGAAAGGTAGGAGCATAACCTCCTCATTTATAAGTTTTAATAATCTTAATTCTAATAGTTTAGGGAAAGAGGTATTCTAATGGTTTGTTTCTAGTTCCATGTTGGGGTACTAGGGAGACCGCTCTTGTTCGCAAGAGGGATTTATCCAGAAAAAAAAAATTACTTTGGAACAATGACCCTCAATTTCCAAGATCTTTTCATAATATATTTCTTAGAAGGAAGGGAAATTTATATTAGATGTATCCAAGGGAAACCCATTAAAGTAATACTATCTAATAACATGAAAAATTGCAAAAAAGGGTACAATAAAGTATAGTTGCACAACTATAATCATTAGATGTACAAACATCTATATGATCTTCTCTAGTGGAGCTTCAAAATGTCATCAACAATCATGCTAAGGTATTTGGAGAAATGATTAAGGGTCTTCGACCCATCTGAGATCATGACCATGATATTCATTTGAAACCTAGAAGTGTGCCACCTAGCAATAGGCCTTACATAGTTCCACATGCGCAAAAGAGTGAGACTGAGTGTATGGTTCAAGAAACTTTAGAGGCGGACATCATTCAACCTAGTGTTACACCATTTTTTGGTCATCTAACCTGTTACTATTAGATGGACCTAAATACACCATATAAGACCAATTTTACCCTAAGTAAAATTGCTTTCACTATGAAAAATAACTTAGTAAACCACCTTTATTAAGTTGTTTACGGTCTAAACAGGAAACCCCATGAGTAAACATTAAATAAATCTAATTTTTTTTATTTTCCTCAAGGAATAATTAGTTAAACAGTAGTTTAATTAATATTCATGGTCATATTTAACCCAAAACAGGGAAATCAACTAGAAAAATCATTACTTATCTTATTATTTTCTAGGAATAATTATTTAAACCTTATTTAAATAATATTCATTGTTAAATTTGACTAAATCATTCATTAATAATTAAATAAATCATTATTTATTTTATTATTACTCAACCACATCCTTAAAATGATAAATAAATCATTTATTTATTTATTATTTACAAGTAAAGGGATTTGACCCAAGTCAAATTATTTTTCCCTCCAACAAAAATAATAAAATATTCCATAAAATTTTGATCTTGATTTGGTTAATAATATTTTAATTATGCACCAATATCTAGACTAAATCAATATTTTGTAATAAATACAAGGGTTTTTCCATTCATTCATTACTTTTTGTTGCCTAAAGATCACTCTGGATCTATACTTTTGGTCTGAATTTGATCCACCATCATTGTCATATTTTTCTATCTTTTTTCTTGTGAGATCCCTTTGAGTTCCATTTTTGTCTAGGTTTTCTACACCATCAAGAGAGAGAGATTTTAGATCTGAAGTGTTGAGGACTTACAAGAACCCATCCTATTGAGGATAACTTGTAACATCCTTTAGGTGCAATTAATAGAAAATTCATTCAACATATTCTTGTCTTGTCTACTGGATGCATGGAGCAACTCTTGTTTTTATTTATTGCTTAATGTATTTCAATGCATAGATCTATATTTTTGCAGCATTTATCTTGGTCACCTAATTGCAGATCTAAAGATATTGGCAGCCATCTTTGTTGTTAGGGTTGTTTGTTATGCACGGCTAAAGTGAGCCTTTTTCATACACTTGCGATTAAGATTCATACTAACAACTGGCGACTCCACACACATTTACGATTATGACCTCTGTTATTTTTCAGATCCTTGCATATCCAGCTGCTTCAAATCCTAGGATTTCTCTTCAGCTTCTTGTTTTTCTTTTCCTGATGTTGTTTTTATATAAAACCCTAAAACATTAAAAATTCTAACTTCCGTGTGTTTTTCAACCTATTGTGCAGGTGATAGACATCAGTCACAGCTGAGATGACACATTCTACTGAAAACTGCTCCTGAGAGTGTCGAAAGTGCAGGTTGCACTTTTTGGGCCAAAACCTGCGACCTCTACAGAAATCAGGTCAGAAATTGCGACCTGGAATTTTTGCGGGAGTTTTTCTGAAAGTTTTCTGGGTTTGTCTAGGCCTCTATTCAGGGTTGTCTGACCTCTGTCTCCGCCCATTTTGGACCTGTACTTGTTCTGTTTTACTCATCTAAGTGGGAACCTAGCCCTCTAGGGCTTTAGTACCCTGCACCTTATGTGGAAGAGTTTTAGCTGCTGCAGGTTGTCTGAAATTTCAGAGTGTTCAGCCATTTTTCAGATCTAATCCCTTACCTTCAGATCCACTTTAGATCGGCTATTTATCCATCCAAAACATCTCTTTTCAGTTTTTTTTGGGTCTTCCTCTAGGGTCCCCTCCGCTTCCCTCTAGGAGATAGCCTTTCACCACCTTATTTATAGCAATTTTTCCTCTAATTTTTTGCTATTTTTATACACCTATTTCCAGCAAATCTAACCTTTAGATCCCTGTCCCTCCTGACCTTAGATATATTGGCTATTTTGGTGTGTTTTGACTAGATTTTTCCCACCTACAAACTACTTATTGAGAGGCCCGCCTCCTTGGGTTTAGATTATTTCATTATTAGCTGTTTATTTTCTGTTATTTTAGTTTCATATACTGTTATCTGTAGGTTTATTTACAGTTATACAACACACTTTTTATTTTTCCTCTACAAACATCTGGGTTTAAAAATTAAAATTTACACACTTTACACACACACCCTAAGTGAATATGAGCTCGGTTAACACCGCCAAGAAAATCTGACTTTAACATTGAAATCATTTGATCTTGCACCTCTCTGCCCTTGTTTCAACATTGTAATCAGTTGATCCTGCACCTCTTCACCCTTTTTGGTCTCTCTTCCCTTTGTGTCGTGTTTGTGCCATCATCATTGCACCACCAAGGCGTTTATCCCGGAGACTTCTTGGCCTTCATCCTCAGTTTTCAGTAGGAAGACTTACCCCTCCGCGTAGGATTCGAGTTCATTGGGTTCCCCTTCTGGTTCCGCCCCCAGTTCTCCCCCTGTCACCTTCACCATGTTTGGTTCATGACCTAACGCTGGTGGTAGCCCCAGCCCTAATTCCGAGAATACCACTAGTGGGACCGCAACAGGAACTACCCCAACTACGCCCTTGCTCCCCTATATGGTAGGCCTCAGTCTTCCCAATTTTAACCAGTTGATCAATGACCCTATACACCAAGACACTAGTTGGCCTGCTATGCCGACCAAGCTCCCTTCTAACATCCCCAAGTTTGAAGGCCTTGCTGGAGAAGATCCTACAAATCATGTACGATCTTTCCACATGTGGTGTTCTTCTAACTCCATTATTGATGACTCTGTCCATCTTCGGTTGTTCCAACATACGCTTACTGATGAAGCTTATAAGTGGTATATTGATCAGGCCTCATCCTCTCATACCATCTTTGCGACTCCTGCTCGGGCTTTTCTATCTTATTTTCAGCTTCCCCTTCCTTATGACACTGGTACCGAACTTTTGAATTCTTCCGTCAATCCTCTTTGACCCGCCTATCCGTCATGTCCAGGAATGGCAGAGAAGAAAGATCCTATGTTGATCCCCTACCTTCGAAGACCGTGTATACATGGACTGGTTCCTTAGATCTCTCTTGCCTGCTATTGGCAAGGATGTCGCATCACATTTCCCTCAAACCGAAGAAGCCGCTCTCCAAATTGCGTTAAAATATTTCATGATCTACGCTCAGTCGGGTTATGATTATACCGTTCTACCTGATCTTCCTAGACCCGGTGGTGCCAATGCACCGGGGGCATCGCATGTCACCGACGGTATCATTGGAGCTCTCTCTCATCCATACGCTCAACCTCCCATGGGCTATGGTTTTCCTCATGGGGGGGCTAGCACCTCCTGCACTTTTCCCTCTCCCGGTAGCACGTATCCAAGATACGGCATGCCTCCTCCTTTTGCCCAACCTCCTGTTTACCACAATGTTATTTAACCTCCTTATTATCTATATCCACATCCTGGTGCTCCAACTCCTCCAGCATTAGCACCTCCTCCTCCCTTGCCTTCTCAACCCTCGCAATAGCAGCCACTGCCCCCTTAGGGGCAGGTGTTGGGGCCCTTGTTTTGAATATTTTGAATTTTGAATAAAGAAAAACTTTTTGGGGTTGCCGAATGACACATGGCAGCCACAATCAAGTCACAACTACGGTAAGTAGCGGAGCTACCGAAGTTGCGAAGGAACAGGAGATAGTTGAAGAAAGCAGATGCATGAGTACAGACGAAGAGAATATATAGCAGAAGACAGAGAGCAGAACACATAGAAAACAAGAGAGAAGCGGGAAGCAACTAAAGAAGAATGCAAAAGGAACTAACAGTTGTGACGGCGGGTGAATAAATAGCCATCACCAGGCTGAAGGAAGGGACGAATGCGGAGCGACTGAAGGAGATTGAGCGGATGTTGTAGAGGGAACCCAAGCCGAGCATGATATCTCTGTAGTTCCTAGGCTTCTCTTATCTACCTTTCTGTCTTATAAGATGTCTTTAATAGACTTGTAAGCTCTTCCTGTGAAGCAATGTAACTATGGGCTTGGCTGAAGATATCAATATACTTGCAGGTTGCTGTCTTATTGTGTGAGTCACATGCATGCATGATGGTTGTGATGACTTAAAATTTTATTTTCTTAATACCTGTAATCTTTATGAATGTTCTTGCGTATATAATGATGTTTATGCAATCAATTCTATGTTAATCATGAGTTGCGGATCCTTTCACTACTATTGATCTATTCCCCTTCTGCATGTGGTCGCGGCACACCTCGGGTGAGACTCTCTGCTCTCTGGTGTAGGGTGAAAATGCCGGCGTGGTTCTAGACTACAGTGGATTCCCTTGTTGGCCCCAACCCCTGAACCTGGTTCTCGCCTGCGAGACCTGTCTCTTCACCAACAAATGGTTCCGTTGCTGGGACCTGAATGTTATGAGGGGAAATAGATCATGGTATCGAGGGTCTTCAAAGGAGAAATACGAAGATGGTGGGATAACCATCTGGACCAGTTCGTTGCTCAGTAAGCGGAGTTGACGAATCAAAAGGAAAGGGTGCTTAAGGATCTCATCCTTTTCTTGGATTATGCCAGTGATACCTACGAGATCCTCTGGGGAAAATTCCCTAGCGACCTCTACAATTGGTTGCGGAGGTTACAGACGAAGGTGCCAAGGGATAGCTCGTGGAAGATAAACCGCAAATGGGGGCATGGGGATCTGGTGGCTCTGCATTGGTTAGATACGGAGTTGACCCGCGCGGTGGATTTTTGGGTAGAGACCACTTTGGACGGATATATTTTAGAGTTTGTTGCAGAGTGCTACCAATCCTTCTCGAAGGCTGAAGCTATCTTCCGCTCCGGGCTAAGAGGGAAGTTGCTTAAGGAGATTTCATTGTGGATTAAGGCCCTGATGGTGGACGAAGGGCTGATGGAATTCCAAAAGTCGAGCATGGAAGCGTAAACCTCCAGTGCTGGGGGAAGGGCTGAAGGGACAGATGCTATGTCAAGTGTGAAGCGGGGGAGTGGGGGATGGATGTTGAGGCCGCAAGGATATTGAGGGAGCAACGTGCACATCGGCGGGCA
Source organism: Pinus albicaulis (assembly GCA_034641835.2). Classification (NCBI taxonomy): domain Eukaryota; kingdom Viridiplantae; phylum Streptophyta; class Pinopsida; order Pinales; family Pinaceae; genus Pinus; species Pinus albicaulis. The sequence goes on from CM076569.1 coordinate 171,305,050, forward strand.
TAGATCGCCGAAAAGTGGCAAGAAAGGGTGATGCAGGAGTTAAGACGACAGGGAAACGATAGGAATAATCAAGAGGAGGCGCCTCAGAGGATAGTAATTATGGAAACTCAGGCAGATACCCTGGAAATGGAAGGGACCACTGTGGGAGTGCAGCGTGTGCATGGGAGCCCAGCTAAGAGATAAAGGGAGAAGACGACTGACGAAGACGATGTAGGTGTGCAACCCGAAGAACGTTTCGATGGCGAATGGTACATCGTGATGCAGTGGTTGTTTTAAGAGTGGACGACATTGATCTCTCCAGGAAGCCCTACTTCCAAAAATTTGCACGGCAAGGATCCCTACCTTCCCCTGGTACTTTATCAACCTTTAAGTAATATTTTTGTTAATTTACAAGCATTGAGTCAATTGCACAACAGTTCATTGTCAAAAGTGACACACGTTAATAGTAGCGTCACTAGTAGTATTGCATTCCCCAGTGGTACAGTCACACAACCAGGGCCCAGAGGGTTTATCCTAGTCACCCCTTCGCTAGTAAATATGGCTGGGTCATTCACCCGGTATCCAGAATTCTCTGGCCGAGGCAATGATGATGTAGAGCAACACTGGTATCTCTCTGAAGCCATATGGAGGGCTCGACAGACGCCAAATGCAGGGAAGCTAATAGAGTTCCAAACCATGCTCAGAGAGAGGGCTTTGCAATGGTTTATCAAATGGTCCGAGGCCCATCCTAACCCAGTAATCACAGACATTAAGCAGGATTTTTTCCGAGAATTTAAACTTCCCCAGATATACCAGCAGGGTCTGTCCGAACTCTGGGAGATTAAGCAGAAAGAAGGAGAGACTGCATGGGCGCTGATGTGTCGATTCAAGGACATGATCGGGAAACTTAGCTACCCGATCGACCCAAACCATTAGAGGGATTGGTTCATCAAGGCTCTGCTTCCCTTGACACGAACCCCCCTCACTCAGCAGAAGATTGACAACTTGCAGGACGCTCTGGAGCAGGCCATGAAGATAGAGGCCATGGCGGGCTACCCTCAGGAATATCGGGGAGGGCTGACCCTGTAGGATCCTTCCTAGGTGGGATTGCAGCATCAGATCACTAGTATGACTGAAAAGCTCAAGGAGATGTAGCCTATAAGACCAGCCAGGCCAAATGTTTGGTGCACTCACTTCCTGGTTGAAGGCCACGTCGCAACCGAGTGTCCCCGACTGCGTGGCACGGGTGTGGGACCCTCTGTCACAGAAATACAAGGGGGTCAACCCACGGGGGGTGGCGCGGCGATGAATCTGCAGGGGGTATACCAGTCGCAACAGCCTTACGCGGGGTTCCCACCTCAACCAAACCCAACCGCCATGAAATATTGTGAAAGTTTTCGAATGGTGGGGCATCAACCTCGGATGTGCCCAATACTACAGAAGTACTCCACCATCCCAAACAATGTATACTGTGATTTTTGTGCTTCCACGACTCACAACACTGAGTAGTGCAAGGCTCTCGATGCACTCGCGGACCGGTTGGACCGACCCTCCTATAGGGCGAATGAGGCTTCCAGGGGCAGAGGAGGCGGTATGCGCGGAGGCCGCATTGGGGGACGGGGTCTGTTGAAATGCTAAAAATATGACCAAGAGGGTCATGTGGCTCGAGAATGCCCCCTTCCCCGACATCCATGGTGTTCCCAGTGCCACGTGAACACCCATGCAACAAAGGACTGCCCAGAACTTATCAAGAAGTGGGAGGAACGGGCACGGCAGAGGGACACGAATCTAGTCAACTCCGAACCTTGGGGGACCATGACTGTGGCCATGCAAAATGTAGCCATTGTGACGTGCAGCAGAAAGAAGATGGGGGAGGACGCTCATGGAAAGGAGCCGGTACGAGCTATCCGGCTCGCCTCCTCAACCAAATTGATCAGGCCGGACGCACATAAGAGGTACTTCAAGGAGGCGGTGGAGGCTTTTGCTCAACTAGGGGGAGCCAAAGGCCTTGAGGTACCCCCGACGACTGGCTCCGGAGAACAAAGGGCCATGGGGACCTTGATTGAGGAATGGCTTCAGTTGTTCCTCAAGATTGTTGATAATTCTTCGATGCAGGACCAGCTCAAGCGTACCCTGGAGGACGTACTGCAGGGGAATACAGGGGCGAGGGATCCTGTGGACATAGCACCCCAGTATGTGCAGCGGGTCAAGCGGAACAAGCGACGAATGGGAAAAGAGTTCTGGCTTAACACGCAGGTTGCGGGATTCCAAATTAGCGACACCATGCTTGATTTAGGGTATGACATCAACATCCTGCCGCGAAAGACGTGGGAGGCTCTTAGATGGCCATGGCTGACCTACTCGCCAATCCAACACAGAATGGCGAACCAGTACTGCATTGTGCCGATCAGTTGACTCAAAGGCGTCGAGGTCGACATTGCAGGGGTGAAGACTTACACGGATTTTGAGGTTATTGACATTATGGGAGACAAGGATCCTTACCCTGCCCTGCCAGGCATCGATTGGGCTTTTGAGAATTATGCCATCATCGACCTCAAAAAGGAACTGATGATCTTCGAGGATGGAGAGGTCCGGGTCACTCAGCCTCTCGACCTGTATCAAGGGTCATGATATATAGAAACTGTGGACAACCGGGAGGACGCTCAGATGTTAGAACACCTTTATCAGATGACTGCAGGGAAGTGGAAGGACTATATTAACCCAACCGCAACCAGCTCCATCAGTTGGCTCAGTGTCCAGAGCTTGGAGCTTGGATCAGAACTAGCCTGGGAAGACTGGAAGTAGGGGGGTACGAGACTAGCATGCAGAGATGTGCCACCATTGCCCAAGTCCGATGGGTTGGTGCTGAGATCAGGGAATACCCCACCCTGACGAACATGCAAGCTGTCAATACCTTTATTGCAAAGGTCGAGGACATGGTGCTAGAGGGAAGTAGGATACCACTCTTGGACGTAGCACTACATTCCACATCATCCAGGTGGTGGAAAAATCACCGCAACACCCTGTCACGGTGGAGTTGTGCGGCGGAGGCTTTAAGGGTGCAGTTCAAAGAAGAAGAAGGCCCGCGAAGCAGGCACCGGTACCAAGGGACTTCTGATCTGCAGGACTATCTGGAAACCTGTGAGGAGCAGTGGCAGAGTCTAGGGTACCCGGAGGAGCTGTGGGTACATCGGTTCATCCACTCCTTAGATAACATCCCCTAGGCCTTGTACTTATAAGAAGAGCGAAAGAGAGGAACCAGCTCCTGGCAAGAAGTCACAGACAAATTTGTTCAGTGATTTTCCTTTCAAGGAGACACAGAGCTGGTGTCCCGGGCATTACAAGCTATCAAGGGGGTACTATTTCTCCACGACCCAAAGACCGACGGGAGCACCTTTGCATCACGTCCTAGGGCCAGGCGTGAGTTGGCTTGCCAACAGATTGATGGCGGTCCAGACGATGATAGTCTGGAGGACCTAATGCACCTATATTTCGAAGAGAAGGAAGGCGAGCGAAACATCAACGAAGAACCGACTACTGAAGGCATCCATTTACTCACGTTGAAGACAAAGAAGCTGAACATCGGTACGGAGGAAAAACCCAAACTGGCTATGGTTGGGGATTATTGGGACAAAGAGATGACAAGGAAAATTTTTAGCCTCCTCCAGGAATACGAAGACTTATTCCCTTCATCGGTTGCCGATTTGAAGGGTATCAAAGGTGACCTCGGAGAAATTCGTATTGCGCTGAAACCAGACGCCAGGCCCATGAAGCATCGACTCTATCGGTTGAACCCACGGATCAAAGAAAAGGTCAAGATGGAGATTGAAAAGATGCTGACCGTAGGTCTCATATTTCCAGTGGAAGAAGCATAGTGGGTGAGCCCTATTGTCATTCAGAATAAGAAGGAAAAATCGGAGATACGCGTCTGTGTCGACTACCAGAGTCTGAACAATGCCTGCATCCATGATCCCTTTCCCACTCCATTCAGCGATGAAGTAATGGATCATGTTGCAGGGAATGAATCTTACTCCTTCACAGATGGCTTTTCGGGCTATCATCAAGTGCGTATTGTAGAAGAGGATAAAACGAAGATGACGTTCACCACCGAGTGGGGATCGTTTGCATACCATGTGATGTCGTTCGGATTGAAGAACGCCCCGGCCGTGCTTTCTCGGATCGTCATCGCTGCTTTCCAAGAGTATATCCACAAGTTCCTGGAAGTCTACATGGATTACTGGACTGTCTATAGTTTTCTAAATAACCACGCCACCCTGTTGCGTATCATGTTCGATCGGTGTCGACAGTTGCAGATTTCCTTGAACTTGAAGAAATGCATTTTTGCAGTTCCTTTCGGCACGCTGTTAGGACACGTGGTGTGCAAGAAAGGGTTCTACGTCGACCCCACCAAGGTGGCCATGATTGTCCACATGGAAGCTCCTGAAACGCTTAAGCAGTTGTGGGCACTGCTCGGGCACACAGGTTATTACAAGCGGTTTATCTGCAATTACGCGAAGATCACTGCTCCTTTAGAAAAGATGCTGCGGAAGTCAGAAATATTCCAGTGGACAGAGGAGTGTCGGATGGCCCTTGACACCCTGAAGGAAAATCTGGCGACAACGCCTATTCTTGTTTACCCAGATTGGGATAAGCAGCTCCACGTGCATATTGATGCTTCTAGTATTGCACTTGGCGCTGTCTTGGCGCAACCAGGGGAGACGACAGTTGACCACCCAGTTTACTTCTCTAGCTGCAAACTGTCTAATGCAAGGAGGAATTACACCACTACCTAGAGGGAGGCCCTAGCAATGGTGTACTCGCTCCAAAAGTTGCGCCACTATCTTCTAGGAGGTAAATTCAAGTTCTTTACGGATCACTCTACATTGAAGTACCTGGTCAATAAGCCTGTTTTGGAAGGACGGATCTATTTCCAGCTTCTACTCTTCCAAGAATTCAAGTTTGAGGTGATCGTCAAGCCCGGGAGGTTGAACGTCGGGCCCGATCACTTATCCAGGTTGGAGACGAGGGAGAACGATGACCCTCTCGATGATCAGCTTCTGGATGCTGACCTTTTCCGAGTCGAAGCTGTACTGGACTATTTGGCTGACATTGCTACCTATTTGACCATGGGGCAGTGCCCTCAGCACTACACCCCGCTCCAGAAATGGCACTTGGTCGTCCATGCCACCGAATACCAACTGATTGCAGGGCAGCTATACAAATTGGGCCTCAATGAGGTTCTATGCAGATGTATACTTAACCACGAATGCAAAGCTGTGATGTGGGAATGCCACAGCAGCATTGTGGGAGGGCATGTGGGGCCGAAACCCACCACGAGGAAGGTGCTCCAAGCTGGACTACGGTGGCCTACGGTCCATGCCGATTGTAATACATTCGTTAAGAGATGCGATGTCTGTCAGCGAACGGGGAGGCCCTCTCACAGGGACGAGCTTCCGCTACACCCAGTACATGTGTTGTGGCCATTCGAGAAGTGGGCTGTCGACTTCATAGGCCCCATAGCCCTAGTTGCCAGGCATTCCAGGGCCCGTTACATCATTACCGCAACCGACTACCTCACCAGGTGGGCTAAGGCAGTGGGCACGAGACTGCACGGCGGATACAGCAGCACAGTTCATCTTTGAACACATCATTCGCAGGTTTGGCTGCCCACGAAGTTTAACCAGCGATCAGGGTACGCATTTCATTAATGACACAGTCAAATTGCTGCTTGACACATTCATGATTCAACATCACAAAAACAGCCCGTACCACTCGCAGGCCAATGGTACTGTTGAAGTGTTCAATAAAATTCTTGAAAAGGGGTTGACAAATATTTGCAACACCCAGCGGGATGACTGGGATGAGCGGCTACCAGCTGCACTATGGGCCTACCGGACTACGGTGAAGCGCTTGACCAATCAGACACCATTCCAGTTGGTGTATGGTTGGGAAGCTGTGATTCCCACCAAGTTCACCGTACCAAGTATTTTAATTTCCACATCCCTCAAGTTCTCGGAAGAAGCGTCGCTCCAGGAGCGCCTACATGAATTACAAGAACTAGACGAGGCCCGGTTCCTGTCCGAGTTTCACCAGAAGGTTCAGAAGGACAGGCAGAAGGCATGGCATGACCGCCACATCAAGAACAAAACATTCTAGGTTGGTGGAAAGGTCCTCTTATATGATAGCAAGTTTCAGAAGTTTCCAGGAAAACTACAGATGCATTGGTTGGGACCTTACTTCATCGTCGAGATGAGAGATTCTGGCGCCGGTCGGTTGGCTCAGTTGGATGGTACTATTTTACCTAGGTGGGTAAATAGCGCACGCCTAAAACCTTACCACGAGTAATTCCTTTCACTTTTCATTAATAACTATCACAACTGCGATAAGCCATAGAGTAGCATAGTTTAATAAACTCTCCCGCAACTGGGATGAGCATAGGTAGTGTTTCTTGTTCATGCATAGGTCATCAATAAACGCTCTGTTGCGGGGACCACACCTCAACAGATTGTGGTCAGGGAGGGGCGTGTCCAGCGTGTCATCCCCGTAGGATTCGTAAATGTGTCAGTGTCAGTCCATATCATTTGTGTCAGTCCGTAGGATCGCCTAGATTTACAACATAAATTGCCATAATTAGAAGTAACCCTGCAATAATCATTTTGCCATAATTTGAAGTAACTTCAGCCATCACGTCCGCCCATTTCTCCATGCCACCGTCAACAACTGTCAGACTACACCTCAGCCGGCGATTGATCACATGATTATCGCCGAGAAGAATGTCAGCAGGAATTAACTCATCATGGGGTCTCATCAACCTCACTCGTGCCAGGTAGTAGCATAACTTGCATGGGAAAAATCACAAGAATGTCGGAACAGTTAGAATTATCAATTGAAGCAGAACCAGAGCAGCAGAAGTATCCAGACGCACAGCGCCGAGAGAAGACGCCGAGACCAATTCTGCAGGTGTATCAACATCGAGAAAAGATGCCAAGGGCCAGCCCAACAGTCCTAGAACCAAAGCTTGACAGCAGAATTCACAAAACAGAGTCCCTCGTCGGGAAATACGACAATGCGGCCCTCATAGATGCAAACCTCTCAGACCCTATCGAGTTCCCGGCACTCAAATGGAACGCGTACATGGAGCATTACTTCACCGAAGCCGGGCGTTCAGCGAACAGAATTCTACTAGAGTTCTGAGGCTTACAGCAATCTTATCTTCTGAACTTAAGAAATCTTCTAGTCTTCGGGACCACAGGACCAGCGATGCAGTGCACTAGGTTCTCTTCTGAACTTAAGAAATCTTTTGGTCAGCCGCATCCAGAATGGGTCCTTGTGGTTGAATAAGGAAACTCCCATTCATGCTGAGGATATCCACTGGCTTACAGGGCTTTCACAGAATGGCGTGGATGTATTGACTGCATGTCAAACTACTTCCAAGCGAGTGAGGAATTCGGAAGATGTCGACTATTATGTCAAATACGGCACACTATGGGGAGGGAAGGGAGCACAGATGGAGCTTATCAATAAGCCCGAGATCAAGTTTGCATGCTACCTCATTGCCAGTAAGACAATGAGGCACTACACAAAGGGAGAATGCACTTTGGACACTATCTCCATTGTAGAGCACTGCATTCAGGGCGCCAAGCTGAACTGGTGCTCCTTCCTGTTGAAGGAGCTGCTTGACGCGTACGAAGAAAACTACAAGTGGGATACAAGCTTCATCTGCGGATATTTGATAGTTTTGTTTGCCATGTGGAAGTGGCACACTCCCCTGGTCAGGTTGCCAGTGGAGATTCCAGAGGGCTAGCCTCTAGCGATGAAGTTTGTTCCGTGGAAGGTGTTAGTTGATCCCAGTACTAAAGAATTTAATGCCGAGGCATTTCGGACCTGGTATGGTTTGATGACGGATGTGGTGACCAGCCACCAAAGGGTGCCCAAGAACCTGCTAGATGCATACAGTGAACAGTTATGGTTCGGGGTTAGTCATAGGCATACTTATATCTTACCTACTTGTGTGCCAGAGGACACATTTCACATGCGGCCACTGAAGTTCCAGCTGGAAGATACCACGTTCCACAATGAAGTTTGTTCGTGGCCAGGGGTCATGATGGAAATCCACAACGGGGTACCCATTTACAAATTTGATCAGATGCTACCGCAGCAATGGCCTGCCGAGACAGATGCGGAGCCATCACAACAGGATCCCACTGGGAAGCTCGCCCCTCTCATCCGCCGCTTAGACACTCAGGTACGCAGTTTTAATGCGGCAACCAAGGTTGTCTCAAGTGGTGCTGTTCCTTTTCCTTTGTTCTCTGAGTTCCATTTCTTTCAATCCACATCGCGTCCCCACACAAATTCCATTACCTCCCCCATCCCCACTATTTTATTTACTTCTCCAAGTCCGACGATGACCCAGGTGGGGGAAACGAACAAGACCACCGACTCCTTGGAAGCCCCTCAGGCCAAGCGGGCCCAAATCATAGAGTCGAGTCCGGTGGTGGACCTCACTGAGGAGGATCCACCCCAGCCACCGAGTACAAAGGTGCCGATACAAGAAGAACCACTCATTGACCCCTCTGAGTTCATCAACATTCGCCTTCCACCTCCACCTACCACTTCATCCGCCACCGTGTCAGACCCAATCATTCGGGAACTACTTACTGGGGACCACGGGGCCGAGGTTGACTCCAGTATTGCAGCAGTAGTACCACCATTCGACCCTATTGGGGAACCCCAAGTTTCTTTATCTGATATATTTACCCAGATGGCACAAATTGTTGCCGACTCAGCTGAGGCTCAACCTGAGCCTATTGTCCCTCCACAAACTGCCCATCCAGATTAGTAGGAATGGTCAGACTTGAATATGGCCGACTCAGCACCTCATCAGACTCCGCCGTCATTCCCTCAAGAGCACTCTAATCGATCAGTTTCCAGTGGGAAACCCTTGCAGGAAAGGCAGCTGGACCAAAGCAATTCGGGGGTCGCTAACCTAGAAACATGGGGTACGACTCAGTTGTACTTATTTATCCAGAGGGTGGCCCATCAGGCTGAAAGGCTTCATTCTGAACTACAACAGAGGTGCGCCGAACAACAACAACAGATAACCGCGCTTAATGAACAGCGCAAACAGCTCCTAACGGCACAAGAGCAACTGAAAGGTCAGATAAACGATGTCACCAAGGTGTTTTCAGAGCTATGGCCAACTGTCGGGGCTCATTATACTCAGTTGCCTGCTGATGTCCCAGAGATAAGTACCGTAGCATAGGCCTTCCACCTCTGGATCTCATTCAATGGCCTCCACAGAGGAAATGAGGAGCTTCAAGCAGCGTTAGCCACACAACTAGCACTGCTCGATCCAGAGGTTGTCTATTCAGCACAGGTTGCAGAAAAGCAGGGCCAGGCCACTCAAATGCAGGAAAATCTCAACTCTACGGTGCGTGAGGCTTACAACCTCCTGAAGGGTCTGCAGGAGTGCTCAATGGCCCTTACCATCAAAACACAGCCAATTTCAGCACAGCTACAGTAAATTTCGAGGGAAATCCAAGAGGCCATGGACCCCGCGCAGTTGGACCAATTATATGCCCAGGCGGATGCTCTAGAAGTGCAGATCCAGCAAACAGAGGCCAGCTCAGCAATGGCCAAATAGGTAATTCGTGAGCTCCGCCCGCCCCTCCAAATTAGTGCCAGGACAATGCAATAGCTAGTCGCCAAGGCCGAAACCCAGATTAGCACGGTGTTCGGAGCTGTACCAGCCCACGTAGAGGAGGCCATTGTCACTAATATTTCTATAGAAACAGATTCACTGGTGTAAGGGTGGCAGAAAGATGTGACGACCTTCACTGAGCTTAAGGCTATAGCGTTCAGCAAAGTCTCGGAGTTGGGGCCCTTGTTTGGACAGCAGACGGAAGGAGCACAGCAAGAACATGCCATGGGGTCCAGCGGGGCGATGGAGATAGAGACAGTGATTTTCGATTGACTTGGGAAGAGTCAAGAAACTGTGGTCGGGGCCTGTTGGGGCCCTTGTTTTGAATACTTGTTTTGAATATTTTGAATTTTGAATAAAGAACAACTTTTTGGGGTTGCATAATGACACATGGCAGCCGCAATCGAGTCACAACTACGGTAAGTAGCGGAGCTACCAAAGTTGCGAAGGAACAGGAGATAGATGAAGAAATCATATGCATGAGTACAGACGAAGAGAATATACATCAGAAGACAGAGAGCAGAACACACAGACAACAAGAGAGAAGCCATAAGCAGCTGAAGAAGAATGCAAGAGGAACTAACAGTTGTGATGGCGGGTGAATAAATAGTCGTCACCCAGCTAAAGGAAGGGACGAATGTGGAGTGACTGAAGGAGATTGAGCGGATGTTGTAGAGGGAACCCAGGCCGAGCATGATATCTTTGTAGTTCCTAGGCTTCTCTTATCTACCTTTCTGTCTTATAAGACGTCTGTAACAAACTTGTAAGCTCTTCCTGTGAAGCAATGTAACTATGGGATTGGCTGAAGATATCAATATACTTGTAGGTTGCTGTCTTATTGTGTGAGTCACATGCATGCATGATGGTTGTGATGACTTAAAATTTTATTTTCTTAATACCTGTACTCTTTCTGAATGTTCTTGCGTATATAATGATGTTTATGCAATCAATTCTATGTTAATCATGAGTTGCGGATCCTTTCACTGCTATCGATCTATTCCCCTTCTGCATGTGGTCGCAGCATGCCTCGGGTGAGACTCTTTGCTCTTCGGAGTAGGGTGAAAATTCCAGCGTGGTTCTAGACTACAACGGATTCCCTTGTTGGCCCCAACCCCTGAACCTGGGTCTTGCCTGCTAGACCTGTCTCTTCGTCAACAACAGGTATATGCACAACAGGGCACAACTAATCCTCCTCCTTCCAAAAAGAAGAGGAAAGGCACTCAAAATCAATCTGCCTCCTATAATCCTAGACGTAATCCTCAAAATAATGCTCCTAACACTGCTAACTAGCAACCGGGCACTCAGCCCAAGCAGGACAGGCCTGTTCGCATGAACAAGAATTGTTCTTGTTGTGGTGTTTATGGTCATTACACGCATGATTTTCCTCTTTTACCACAGATGAAGCGGATGTGGGAGTCTCAAGCAACATTGCGAGGACAACAAGCCTCCCCTTCCATCCCTCCCAATGCTGCGCCTATTCAATCTGTTGTTTTTACTAATCCTTTCCCTCAGCAAGGATTTGTGACTACCCAACCACCTGAAGGTCAGGTGGCCACTCAACCTCCTCTATCTGGTACCTTTGATTACCACAATCTCATGATGAATTCTGACCGACCTATAACCATAGACCTCAACCTTCAGACTCGGTCCCATCAGTACAACAAGCCTCCCGCTACTTTTGTCCCTGAGCCACCTCCTTCGGGTTCTACAGAACCTCTTTTGAGAATTAATGGTCCTTTTCAGATCCCTCAACCTAAGGCAGCGGTTCATACCAAGATCCCTAAGGGACCACTACACTGAAATGCTGCTTCTGGAAAATTTTCCCATTCATATAGTATAGTAGATGATTTGGCGCAATCTCCTGCTGCCATTTCAACGGTGGAACTCCTCCAGTCATGCCCTTCACAACGAAAATCTCTACTATATACCATGGACATTGTAGATTATTCCAATGATCGCTTCATCGTATTCGATGTTGACCGGTCAGAACATCCTCCTCTCCCTGCTTCTGTCGCCTTCCAAATCCCAGTCAAGATCCAGAACACCAACGTTTCTTGGTGTATCATTGATGAGGGGGCATCCACCTGTGTGATGTTCACTTTGGTTTGGAAGCAACTCGGATCACCTAAGTTGGCTCCTTCCACGATCACTCTCCGAGCGTGATATGGCCACGCCTCCCAGCCCATTGGCCTATTCCGCAATTTTCCTATTACACTTGTGGGCAAGACTATTTGCGTTGACATAGAATTAATTGATGCCCCCTTATATTACAACATTCTATTGGGTCATAGCTACACCTATGCGATGTCTGATATACCATCTGTAGTTCATCGCAAGATTTCCTTTCCCCATAATGGAAAGATAGTCACCATTTACTAGTTAACATATTATGAATCAAAGTCTCAGACCTCCCCTAAGTCCATCATCTCTTCGGTAGCCAATAAGCAAACCATCAATCCATTGACCAGTGTCTCACCCAGAGTTTACAAAGACTCCTCTTTGCTTGGTACATTCCTTGGTCTTCCTCCTCCTGTATCTGATCCTAGCTCATCAAATTTTTGCATGATCTTGACTGGGCTTCCCTCAAGCATCCCACTTTGGCTATTGACTAGCCTCGCCCTCCGCAGCCTACTCCTAGCCCTTCGATTCAACCTTCTATACCCCCTCCTCCTAGCCCTTCACCTACAACTGGTATCCATGAGCCTCTCTACCCTCCTAGAATGGTTCCTCCAGGCCTTAACCATCTTGGAGCCATCCCACTTGGCCATTACCCCTCCAGTCAGATACCATTCCTAGCTCCCCATCCTGGAGTGTACTCGGTACCTGTCATGGCTACCCTATCTCTTCCTAACCTGACCCTGGGGATTCCTGCTTGGTACCTCGATCCCCCAGCCGCTACCCCGCCTGGTCAACCCAAACCTTATCTTTCTTTGACCCTAGTTCAACTAGTCCCTATGACTTCTCTCGCTGCTACAGTGCCTCAGCCACATCAACAGGAACCATCTCCTGTTGCGAGCACTTCAGGTAAGAAGGGCAAAGCTCACAAGCGGGCATCAAAAGACAAGGCTTCTACGACTGACCCTACCCCTCCTCCACCTCCAAAGCCTTGTGCTTTGTCTGATGTCGTTAGTCATTCCATCCATACCTGTCCTGAGTTGCCCCGTATCAAGCCCATGGTTAATGTTGCGTTCCCTAAGTCTACGGTCCCTGAAGCCTTTGTTTCTTCCTCGACTGCAGCCAATAACCCTAAGACTATTCACACCAATCAACCCTGTTCTTTGTGTGATCTCCATGGCCATTATTCCCACCATTTTCCCCACCTTACGCATTATCGCGCCTCTTTAGAGGTAGTTCGGGAGTAGGAGGTTGAATAGAACCAATCCGCCTCTCCCCTAATTGCGCGGTATGCTGCAGACCAGTTTGAGGATTTACCTACTCCCATTGACATTCCCCCTCCTGATGTCGAGATGATGGAGCCTGAGGCCACCATCCTCTACCTATCGTCATCCATGAGACCCTCGGTGGAAACTCCCTTTGAGACTTCCCCTTCTTTTTCGCTCAACCTCCCTTCAGCGATCACCCTGGGCTCAACATCGGTGGATCCCTTATCTTCTTTTTCTTCCGTCATCCCTCGTGAAAATGTGCATGTGAACCTTTCTTCTCATGATGATGAGTCAGGTAGCTTCGCCATATTCTATTGTGATGATGACATCATGGAAGCCTTGTCCACCCCTGACTTAATCTTTCCCACCCATAAGAAGGATGGCACCATTCATGTCTATGGTGACTTTTGTGGCCTAAGCACAAACCACACCTCCTGTAGCTCCCACACACCACCTAACCGTTGGTGTGTGAGTAGTAGACATCCTACCCAGATCACTCCCTCTTGCAGTGTGTGTTTGATTTCTACTTTGCACTCAGGTTGCCAGCATTGTTAATCATCCTCCCATTTATTGTCTTGTGGCACCTTTCAGATGGACCTCCCATCCACACTGTATATCGGTTATGCCGATGGTGCAAGTCGCCACTCCCATAATCTAGCCTCGGCAGGTTGGACCATCTTTACCCCCTTGCATTCGCTTGTTCTCTCGAACGGTGTATGCATTGGTACTGCTACCAATAATCAGGTCGAATATGATCTAGTGTGAGGTTTATTAGCTGATGCCTTCTCCCATCACATCCTCCACCTTCATTTTCATTTATATTCCCTACTTCTTGTGATGCAATTGAATGGTGTCTATCGTGTGCATAATCCTATCCTTTTTAGAAGATATTTACGAGTGAAGCTTTTGATGTGTGAATTTGAAATCATTACATTTAGTCATGTACCTAGAGAACAAAATCACTATGTAAATATCATTTCAAACAATATTCTAGATTCGCATTTAGCACATGCATTTCACACAAGACAATAACATAAAACCATCAAAATGATGCATATCCATAATATGTGTCGTATAAAATGTTTTAGATTCCATCAACTCTGATACATATGACATGCCCATAGCATGTTATAAGAACCCAAAACTGGGGGCACCACCTACCCCTACACACTAATCACTATCTGGAGGATCTTGAGCCAATGGCTCTACTCCCACAGCTCGTAGATCGCGCATCCGCTATCTAGCCATCGCCATGCGCCACATGACCCCTCGCCACTCCAAGGGTAGACCAATACATGGTTCTATGTACTGGTCCTCTAATTCTTGCTAGCCGTGCTCTAAAACACTGGTCAGAAGCCTTTCACATCTATGACAGATGTCCTCCAGGAGGGCTATCGCATCCTCATTTTGTGGTGCTCTCGATCCACTAGGTCTGGCAGTTCTTGATACTGCAGGCCGTCCCATATACCCGGTCGATTTTACCGGTGATGTATCTGCATACCAAAAGTGAAAGAATCAGTACCATATACAATATTCTGAAACTTTATAATGCACATAAAATATTAGCAATTTTTTACTTACCATCGAGCCTCCATATTCGACCAGGTGGTAGTGGAAAGTCCGAGTCCCCACGATAACTCATCCCACTATAGGGATAGTTGTATATGTACAATGGCATCTGATCCCAATGAGCAAAAAACTCAGGTTGGAACACCCGTCCGACTGCCCCACCTCCTCCTCTGCATAGTAGTCACCCCCACTGGTGCATCTTGGGCTCCCTCGGGCTCCCATCCTAGAGCTGTATGCGAGGTCGAAGTGTCAGGATCTTCTCAAAGAAAAGCGAGCACAACATTGTCCCATATACACAGTCATGGTTCACTTGCCACTTGCATAGCGAAAACTATCATTTTAACGATGACAGCATCATTCGGGCCTACCCATAGTAGGTCCCACTCAACACACTCTCCACAAGCATCATCTGCCTCCAATGATGTGGTCGAGTGCTTGGTTTCCCAGGATCCACAACACCGCTGCGGCCACAGCACGGGTCTCTAACCTTTCTAGATCCCCGATGGGTATCCGTGTCCCTTTGACATGGAGACCTGGTCGAAAATGGCACTCTACAAACTCATGATGTTCTGCCCTAGCGGTAACACTGGTTGAGTATTCCCGACCATCCCAAGTGGTGGGAGACCAGTCAGGAAATATATATCGTAGACCTTCAACTCAATCTGGTGCCCTTGCACTATAAAGCCTTCATGGTCCGGGTCCCAATAGCTAACAATTTGGGCCAATAAGGGCTCTCCAGCTCTCATCAAAGGGTTCTCCACAAAATTTAGAACCCCAAACCTGGACAATGCGCTGCGGACACCCTGATCCTCCCGGATCTCCGACCATAATGTTCCCAGGTCTCTCTCTCTCCAGTTGATCCGTAATTCTGCCATATCTGCATAAAACCGTCATATTTTTCAGTGTACATATAGGAAAAACTATGTCCAAAAATAAAAACCCAGTTCTCAGCCAAAAAACAGCACAAAGGAACCACTCTCTGTTAGGTCGCACTTTTCAGGCCCAATCCTAGGACAGGTTGTCGTTTTCTGCCCAAAACCTGCTACCCAGGTCGCAGTTTTTTCCCCAAAAAGTGAAACCCGATCATGAAGAGAAGCAAGGGTCTGTTCTTGAGCTCTAGGGACCTAAAATGAACTTTCAATCCACTGAAATGAAAGAGTAGGGTTAGGCCTCTTACCTGCAACTGACGGATCTTGATTCCAACGGTCGGTTTGTCCGCTATGATCGCCGCAAGATTTAGGGCCTTCTTTCCTCTCTACATTCACCACAACTCCATATGAAAATGAGTGAATTTGGAGGGAAAATGCCTTATTAAAAGAGAAACCCCTAATTTTTCTTTCTCCTGTTGCAACCAAACCGTAGCTCAGTTTGACAAACTGTCTGTACCGTTGTAAAGCTATCACTGAGCCCTCAAATGGGTATCTGTTAATTTTTTTGTTGGAAATATGATGTAATGTGTTGTCCTTGATGGCAACCTACTTGATGAAGTTGTCCTTGATGGAAACCTACATGATGAGTTGCCTATGATAAGCAACCTATGTGTTAAAGATGTAAGAATGATGTATCTACATATCAGTTCAGATGTGACAGAGAAAATAATTCCAGTAAGTGCCAGAAAAATGATAAATATAATATGTCACAATGTATACGCTACTTTTCTGAAGGCAACACGTGTATGGATGAAATGTATACGCTAATTTTGTGAAGGGAACCTGCATATACATTCAAGGTTAGCATATACACAATTTTTATGAAGGGAAGTTGCGTATACACGTGGAAACGAACACTCCAAGTCGCGTACGCATTTTGCGCTCTAAAATTATGATACCAAGGGGAAATACCATGGTATTAGCCCACAGTATTGAGCGTTGTATTGTCTATTTGATTCTGTCCAAGAATACCATCGGAAGTTGTGTGGTTTTGGCTCATGGTATTGATAAAGGCTAAAAATATATAAGGAGAAGAAGATCATAGTGAATGGGTGTGCATGTGTCTGGGTATTGAATAGATACTTCACTTTGAAGTATATCTGCATGGAATGGGTTACATTTTATTGATAGATCTGAATTAAGAATGCACCTATGAATAAAATGATGGATCAAGATCTCTAGACCTGAAATGACTATATATCTTCTAGATCTGTCTATGGAATGTTTAGATCTGAGATGTGGCGAATGTTTTCTGAAGTGAAGGGTAAGATCTGAGTTGTTTATCTGTTTTGAAGAATTGCGCAACCCTGCAATGTTTGCAGATCTATATGCAGGTTCGTCGTAGCGAAATTTCATATATACATGGGTTAGTTTTAGCAAAAGCGCGTATGGAAGCTAAGGTTAGTCCTAAAATAGTTGCATATATATATGTAGGTTTGTATCTTTAAAAGCGCGTAGATACGCAGGTTCAGTGAAGTAAAAGCGCGTATGGAATCTAGGGTTTTGTTGAAATGTGCAAAAGGAAATCTCTGATCTGTTTTGCTATATTACTGTTGACTGTCAATAATGTCTTCATACAGATCTGAGTTGTTTGAATACTTATTATGCTACTAGTTATTTATGATTAAAGATCAGTGGTTGGTTGGTTGATTGGTTGATGATTCAATGAATGAATTGAATGGATTATAAGTTTCAGTCTGATGTATGTTCTTTGAGCTTAAATGTGTGGAGTGGGTCCTGTCTGAAAATTTGATGAAAAGAGGCCTACAAGGTGTGTTGTGTTGAAGCTATTGGATCCAGTATGAAAATTGATGAAACATGGTCCATGGTGGTGCTGAAGGTCGAAGCCTTCAGTGAGGGGGTTGTAGCTCCCTTCCAGTGGTAGCTGGTAAACGAGATCAGGGGGTAGTAGCTCCCTTCCAGTGGTAGCTAGTAAATGAGATCAGGGGATAGTATCTCCCTTCGAGGAGTGGCTGGTAAATGAGATCAGGGGGTAGTAGCTCCCTTCCAGTAGTAGCTGGAGAATGAGAGAAGGCTGCAACGTTCCGTAGGTGGTTGCCTGCATGCTGGTATGAGTCTGCGCCAGTACATGGTTGTAAGAATTTTTATTTATAATAAATATTGAAAACAGAGATGATGGCAGCGGTGGTTTTCTCCCGAATTGGGTTTCCACCTTAAATCCTGGTGTTCATGTGTGTTGCTTATGTGTGATGATTTATTCTATTCTTACTGCACATGTTTACTTCTTACTAAACATTTCATGAATGAATGATGCAATGATCTAAGTAAAGAATTATCTGCATAATAAGTTCTCTGGACATACGCAAGTTTTCTTAAATATATCCACGTATATACGCGAGTTGGGTTAATTAAATTCACGTATAGAATTCAGAAATAAAAATTAAAATTTTTGACTAAGCTCTAAATATTGATTCACCCTCCCCTCTCAGTATTTTTCCCAACAATTGGTATTAGAGCGGGTCCTTCTAAAGAAGCTTGATCGCTTGAAGGAGATCCATCGCAATGGGAAGCCTTGAAGGCGTATTTTCTATAAGGCCACCAATGTTCAATGGAAGTAATCTATTATTCTGGAAGATACGAACAAGAGCGTATTTTCAAAGTCTTGGAGCAGATGTATGGGGAATCATGGAAGGAGGTTATTAGTATCCAGCAAGTGTTCCTACAGATGCAACAAAAGGAAGAAATATGAAATCAATGCCAAAGCTATCAATGCTTTATTAGGAAGCCTGTCAGAAACATAATTATTTAAAGTGATGCAGCTAAATTCAGAAAAATATGGGACAAGATCATTCAGAGCTATGAAGGTGATGCAAAGGTAAAAAGTGCCAAACTTCAAACTCTTAGAATGCAATATGAAAATTTCAGAATGCACGATGATGAAAGTATTTCAAGTTTATTCCTAATATTATATGAGATTGTGAATTTTATAAGGAATATGGGTTAAGATATAAAAGACACAACTTTAGTAGAAAAGATATTGAGATCTCTAACTTCAAAGTTCGAGTCAAAAGTGTCAGTTATTGAAGAAAAGTAGGATCTGAAAAATCTTACTGTCATTCAACTACATGGTATCCTGACTACTTTTGAAATGAGAAGAGGAGATCCTTCACAAGTCAAAGAAGTTTCTTTTAAGGTTTGTGCAAAAGGAAAAGAAAGGAAGTTCTCAAGGAATCAAGTTATATATCAGAAGAAGAAGAAGAAAATTTTGTGAGAAGACTTCAACCAGGTACTAAAAGATTCAGAGGTAAGATTCCCATCAAGTGTTTTGCTTGTGGTAGAGTTGGTCATTATGCTGCTAAATGTCCTTATACAAAAATTCATGATAAAGGAAATAATTTTGAAAAAGGAAGGAGCTATTATACAAATGAAGATAATAATGGATTGTCAAATGAGGATGAAGAAGATTCTGACCAAGATCTGCAAGTTCTCATGGGATGTACCATGGATGATGATAATTTCCCAAAAGGAAGGGATCTGGTTATTGAAGAATTGCATAGATCAAGAAAGAAAGGATGTTTTCATGGATGTTGTTTCTATTGTAACTCATTTTGGCATAAGGCCACTGATTGCAGGTTAAGTATGATAAAAATATCTGAGAAATTGGAGAAGTTCCAGCACACCATAAGAAATTTCAAGCAAAGCTGGAAAAATAAGAAGCACCGATCAAAATCATAGGGAATATTGACCCTACTATAGTCATCCGCTACTAAAGTTTACTTCTCATAATTACTGCAGGAGTGATGTGAGATATATTATAGGAATCAGTAATGTATCATCATAGGGGGAGCAATATATGGTGGTTCCGATGGTTGGTTTGGTAATTATGGTTGTGTTTATATTTTTGACAGTGCATCTGATGTGACAAGAGAAGACATGTACAGGTGGTACAAATTTAGGAGGAGATGGAGTTGTGAATTTTTATGTATTTCAATTTCTATACGCGGGTTTCATGAACTAAAGCTGTGTATACACGTGAGTTCCAGTGGTGACAGTTGTATATGCTTTTCTCTTATAAGAAAAATAGTGAGGAAGACTCAAAAACGGTTTCTGATATGCTGCTGACAGTAATAAATTTCTTGATCTGATGTTGATGGTTATATCTGCTGATATGATTTTAGGTTTTGATTATCTACTTAATGAAGATAATTTGATGAATTGGTTGGTAAATATGTTCAGGATGCTCAGGCTTAGGTGGATAATTTAGCCTCGCTGTGAATAATGCATTGTTGGCATTCTAAGTGTTTGTTGTGGTCTGATCTCATGATTGAGATTCATTGGTCTTGTTATAAAAAGTCATATATGTAATTTGATGAAAAGGTCATGTTGAGACCTATGATGTAAAATTGTTATATTCAGTCATGTAAGGACTTGGTCAAATTTGTAAACCCACTTGGTTGGGTAGTTCAGTCAAAATTTGTAAACCCACTTGGTTGGGTAGTTCATTCAAATATGTAATTCCACTTGGTTGGATCATTGATGTAAGTATGAGTCCTTGGTGATAGGAATCGTCATACTTGGTTGAGTTATACAGTCATGTACTCCATTGAAAAATCCGTCTAAAGATTCAGCATGAACTCAGGGGGAGCATGGTAAATTCAGTGCACTTCAGATCTACAGAGCTCATCTTTCTACAAGGGAAGAGAAACCTTGTTTTGGTTTTGATCCACCCTTTTCCCTTGATGTCAAAGGGGGAGAGTAGTATCATGGTGTTTGAATAATGGTTATGATTAATGTATCTATCTGTTATGGTGATCAAACACCATCGTGGTTGCCATCAAGTCCAAAGGGGGAGATTGTTGGCAATATGATGTAATGTGTTGTCCTTGATGGCAACCTACTTGATGAAGTTGTCCTTGATGGAAACCTAATTGATGAGTTGCCTATGATAAGCAACCTATGTGTTAAATATGTAAGAATGATATATCTACAGATCAGTTCAGATGTGACAGAGAAAATAATTCCAGTAAGTGACAGAAAAATGATAAATATAATATGTCACAATGTATAAGCTACTTTTGTGAAGGCAGCCCGCGTATGGATGCAATGTATACACTACTTTTGTGAAGGGAACCCGCGTATACATTCAAGGTTAGAATATATGTAGTTTTTATGAAGGGAAGCTGTGTATACATGCAGAAACGAATGCTCCAAGTTGTGTATGCGTTTTGCGCTCTAAAATTATGATACCAAAGGGAAATACCATGGTATTAGCCCACAGTATTGAGTGTTGTATTGTCTATTTGATTCCGTCCAAGAATAACATCGGAAGTTGTGTGGTTTTGGCTCATGGTATTGATAAAGGCTAAAACTATATAAGGAGAATAAGATCATAGTGAATGGGTGTGCATGTGTCTGGGTATTGAATGGATACTTCACTTTGAAGTATATCTGCATGGAATGGGTTACAGTTTATTGATAGATCTAAATTAAGAATGCACCTATGAATAAAATGATGGATCCGGATCTCTAGACCTGAAATGACTATATATCTTCTAGATCTGTTTATGGAATGTTTAGATCTGAGATGTGGCGAATGTTTTCTGAAGTGAAGGGTAAGATCTGAGCTGTTTATCTGTTCTGAAGAATTTCCCTGCAATGTTTGCAGATCTATATGCAGGTTCGTCGCAATGAAAGCGCATATATACGCAGGTTATTTTTAGCAAAAGAACGCATGGAAGCTAAGGTTAGTCTTGAAATAGTTGAAGATATATACGCAGGTTTGTCTTTGTAAAAGTTTGTATATACACGGGTTCAGTGAAGTAAAAGTGCATATGGAATCTAGGGTTTTGCTGAAATGTGCATAAGGAAATATTTGATCTGTTTTATTATATTACTTTTGTCTGTCAATAATGTCTTCATACAGATATGAGTTGTTTGAATACTGATTATGCTGCTAGTTTATTATGATTAAAGATCAGTGGTTGGTTAGTTGATTGGTTGATGATTCATTGAATGAATTAAATGGATTATAAGTTTTATTTTGATGTATGTTCTTTGAGCTTAAATGTGTGGAGTGGGTCGAGTCTAAAAATCTGATGAAAAGAGGCCTGCAAGGTGTGTTGTGTTGAAGCTGTTGGATCCAGTATGAAAATTGATGAAACGTGGTCCATGGTGGTGTTGAGGGTCGAAGCCTTCAGTGAGGGGGTTGTAGCTCCCTACCAGTGGTAGCTGGTAAATGAGATCAGGGGGTAGTAGCTCCCTTCCAGTGGTAGCTGGTAAATGAGATCAGGGGGTAGTAGCTCCCTTCCAGGAGTGGCTGGTAAATGAGATCAGGGGGTAGTAGCTCCCTTCCAGTAGTAGCTGGAGAATGAGAGAGGGTTGTAGCCTTCTGCAAGTGGTTTCCTGTGTGCTAGTATGAGTCTGTGCCAGTACATGGTTGTAAGAAGTTTTATTTATAATAAATTTTGAAGACAGAGACGATGCTAGCGGTGGTTTTCTCCTGATTTGGGTTTCCACCTTAAATCCTGGTGTTCATGTGTGTTGCTTATGTGTGATGATTTATTCTATTCTTACTGCACATGTTTACTGCTTACTAAACATCTGATGAATTAATTATGCAATTATCTAAGTAAAGAATTATCTTCATAATAAGTTCTCTGGACATACGCAAGTTTTCTTAAAGATATCCACATATATACGCGAGTTGGGTTAATTAAATTCGCGTATAGAATTTTGTAAAGAAAAATTAAAAGTTTTGAGTAAGCTCTAAATACTGATTCACCCCCCCACCCCCTCCCCTAGTATTTTTCCCAACATTTTTGTGATTTGATACTTCACTAGGACACATTTTTTACAAGAAGGGTCACTTCACCACTCCTCAAAATCAAATTTCTTCACTTGCAACACTTGCACTTGGGTCACCACTTTGACTCCTTTTGATGGGAAAATTTGTCCGACCAACAGTAGGGGATCTCCACAGTAAAAATTCCCAATTAGACTCTAAACCGTTTGTGATAGAGATCTCGTCCAGGATATGGGTCTGGCTACCGCTGAATGTTCCTTCTTTTGGACATAAATAAGCCCTGCAGAGTTATAAACATACAGTTATTGGATGATACAAGATAAAATATCGATGATTGTCAATGAGTCATAAACACTACAAATAGCAAGATAAAAAGGAAACACGCAGCTGAAGGAGATGCTGTTAGCAGCATATCATTAAGGTCATGTTTATAAAAGTTGTTCAAAACATAGAAGAAACAGTTCTGCCTGGAAAGAACAACTTATGCGTACTTGGGCATTTTCGTGAATGAGATAGATGTCTATAATAAATTTACAAACATCTCCTATGTAAAAAATATACCATCATTAACACATTCAATACGTTGAAATGCATAAAAAGTATAAGAAGAAAACACAGATCAATTAATCATAAGATATCAGACATATACGAAAAGAAATACTCATAGTATGGACACATTGATTTTCATCAGATCCAATAGTGGATTTAAGACAAATGCTTGTATTCATTCACAAAAGGGGTTGTTTAGTGCTTTACAACTCTTCTCTCTCCTTTAGAGTCCAAAAAAAAGGTCCTTTTTACAAGTCTCCGAAGAGATTATATATACGACAAGAGTGACTCTTGAGTGTTTTGACTCTTCCCCTTCCTGCCTGTTGGTATGCTTTGCGACCTGGTGGAGGATGCGACCTGCGACCTGACCATGTGAGATGCGACCTGTGACCTGCCCATGTGAGATGCGACCTACGACTCTGCCTACAAGTTTTACCTTGTGATCTGATCATGGAATCATGTGTGTGATTGCGAGGTCAGGAACATCTACTTGTTGCTCTTTAAGGAAAATTTTCCATGCACGATAGTCTGTAGCAATTGGGGAGATCAGAGGAGTATCCTCCCTTAATCTGTGCATGCATTCTAAGGCACTTGGGATCAGAGTTTCCCTCTTAATTGTGACCTGGTTGGATAAGGAAGCTAGTTTGGTGTAAATCCAAACTGGTGTCACGACGAACTTAACCAAGTTCTCCTGCGTCGCCGAAAGATCAGGTGTAGTGGTGGCTTGTCTAATAGGTTGCAGGAATGCCTGAATTTTCTGATTTACCTGTTCCCATATATTTTATTCACCCAATGTACCTAGAGAATGGATATGGTGTAGCTAATCCATCGATTCAATACCACTGATCAAATGCTCATAGGCGGTCATCACCTTCTCCAGGTCTTTGGACAACTTCTCCTTGGATTGCACTTTCATGCGAATTTGGACCTTGTCGTTCTGAGGGCGAATCAAATCTTTCTTGGGAAAAGTTTCTGGAGCTTGCGGATATCTGTTCATCCATTCTAAAATTCTATCCAAGGCTGTGGATGCTTCTTTCAGTTGCTCGTTCCTTCTCTTAGTTTTCGCTTGAGATTTCAGTAGAGGTGCAACTTTTTTCTTTATGGTGAACATTTCCTCGTAGACCTGCCTCATGATGGCTTCCAGTGTCACCAAATCCCTTTGGATAGTAAGTGGTACTTCGTTAATAAGGGTGTTCCTATCCTAGATCTGTCAGACTTCTTCCCTTACTACTGTTTTTTCTTACTCCGACCTAGCTTCCCTTTGTTCGAAGTCTTGCAATCTATTTTGTAGGGAGAGGATTTCCCTACTCATCCGCACACGTTTTTTTCTGTGGCTGTAACAAAAGTAGTGCCAGCTGATTCTATCATTACTAGATTGCTCCTAGTGTCAAGGAATATATCGTTTTCCATCGTGGCCAAAAATGGCGCGGCAGGGTTCCGTGCTAGGCATCTCCTCTTTTCGTGCATGATTTTGAAAGTGAACTTATCATAAGTGAGTCTCGTTAGATTGAACACTTCATCCTCCTGTCCTTCAGAGGAACCTGGTTCTGAGAGTGAAAAATGTGTGTTGACTGCAGGCACTTCAATGGGTGGTAGTTATGTCTGTACCTCTATTACTGGAGGAGGTTTCTTGGTTTCTTTGGAAGAACTGTCTTTCGATATTCGATCCTCTTCCTCTTTTTCCTTTCGTTCCACTTATTCTTTCAATATTTGTTCTGCCTCTGCTTTATCCTGTTCTTCCTTTTCCCTACGCTCAGCTGCTACTTTTATTTCCTCTTCTTCCTTCCTTCTGCATTCAGCGTCCACCTGATCTAATTCCCTTTTGAGCTGTCGTTTAGCTTCTGATTTTGCCTCCTGTTCTTCCTTTATTTTGCAGGCAATTTTTGCCTATTTATTTCTCTGCTCTGCCTTCAGGTGTTTCTTACATTTTTCTTCATCCTCTTTTGCTTTCTCTTCAGCCTCTCGCTAAGCTTTCGCTTCCTTATCCCTCTGTTGGGCAGAAGATCTAGGGCCTGTGCTAGTTCGGGGCCTCTTGGCCTGGGATGATGAGGCTTCTCCCAACTTGTGGATTCTTTCCTCCAAAGTGTGATCATATCAGTCCTCTTGATCGGTCAATGCTTCTCGGGCGAGTTCTCTGTGCTTGTTGTACTATTTTCTTGCCCCATCTTCAGCTGGGAATTCGGTATGTTGGTAGCTCCATTTGAACTTGGCCCATTTGCAATGGGCGGGGACTATCCTCTCAGGATCGTATGTTTGGTAATCTAAAGGTGATAGGAAGAATCCTCTGATTTGCTTAGCTTTCACCTCCACCTCTATGAAATATTTGACGGTATAAGCACCAATGGTGAGTGGCAGTGTGGGCCATGGCTTCTTCTTACCTTTAGTAAGGACCTTCGAGAAGCCTGAAGTCATCTGGTAACATACTTCCTAAAGTAGCATCCTGTCAGTGAAGAATCAGGGCATAGCATGGGGAGTCTTGAGTGAACCGAAGACTTGGATGAAGGTGCCTTCTAAAAATGGATTCCAATGTGCTACCTTGACTATCAATTCCATGGCTCGCCGGGACATGCATGGGGTATCCTGACCGAACAATTTCTCGTAGAGTGCAGGGATGAAACTGTGTGATATTGGTTCTATAGTCTGCTTATATTTGGAGTCCCAGAATACCTGCAACTCCTTGTGAATTGGGCGTTCTCGCTCCTCATCCCAGTTGTGAGCCCATCCCTCAAAGCGGCACCTGGAACAAACTGCATCCAATAGATAGGAAGCCATGTAGAATTCAGACGAGTATCCCTCCTCGAGTGCTAGTGCTGAAGAAATGTTAGTTTTGAGAGATGCTACTAGTAAGCTGGCCCAATTGAAATGGGTGCCATATACGGTAACAAAGTGCATCAGGGATACCTAAGAACCACTGAAAGTGGTGGCATCAGGATGGCCATACATTCTACATAGCATCACTGCTATGAGCTTATATACCTTTCTGAGGCCTGCTACTTGATACTCTTGGTCCTTTTTGACTTTGAACTTCTCCGGTTCTTCCCACCATCCTCTCAGGGTGTCTGCTATGGGGACCGCATGGGTAGTGGCCCATTTCTCCGTGAACGTCTGTTCCCACTCTGGAAGTGCGTAGTAGTACTCCGCATCCTGGCCTTTTATATTTACAAAATCTCTCCCCTCGTGATCCCGAATGACCCACCTCCTGGGGTTGATCTTTTCTGTGATCCATTCAATAATTTCAGCGCATGGGAAGATAGTTGGGTGGGCCCCCACATCGTGAATCTTAGAACTCTTAACTTGCACATATAGCTACCAATCTAGGAGGTCCTCTGGGAACTCAGGTTGTGCAAACTCTTGGTATACTTTATACCAACTCATGCTTTCTCCTCTGCTGAATACACATGTGGTGTCCCCATAGATAGGGGGAGGAGATATAATTACTTCGCTTTCTATGATCTCTATCTCTAGGATTTTTTTCTTCCTGCAGACCGTCGGGGGCCCCATGTCACTTGAGGCTGAAGAGATGGAGATGGAATCTAACTCTGCTTCGAGGTTCCTTGGCATATTCATAAAACAGTCCCAGGATAAGACAGATGCCATATTAATAAATACTCAATACTACTTTTAATTCTGCTCAACTAAGCTCAAGGAAGGGGAGAAACTGTGACTTAGCAACCCATTTCCTAGGTCATCAGGTCACATTGGCTTAAAACTTCAGAGGAAGGCGACCTTGCGACCTGGCGACTAGGTCGTGGGGTCACTGAGTCGCGCTGGTCTAAAAAAATCATGAAGATGCAACCTTGCGACCCAGAGACTTGCGACTAAGGCGTTGGGTCGTTGAGTCGCAAGGTCTCGAAGGTTCAGTTTTAGCGCGATATGTGACTTAGCGACTTAGCGACCGAGGTTACTGGGTCACAGGGGTCGCAAGGTCGCAGGGTCGGAAGTCGCGCTAGGGTTGGGCAGATGATTTCGATGGCGGCACGGCCTTTTTCTTCATTTAGCTTAAAAAATAAAAGGAGTGAGTGAGAAAAATCACAAATGAGGATGAAGTGGTCATTAGAGGGACAGACAGATAGAGGGGAGGCTGGTTGGCTTCATCTGCAAGTCTGTGTAAGCATGGCAGGGTTTGGAGGTTTAGGAAAGGCTCAGGTTGAAAGAAGATCTAAAAAGAGGAAGATTTTGTGGCTTAAAAAGGACTAATATTAGGGGAAAGGGGCAACAAATAGAAAAAATGAAAACATCAGGATGATTTGGCGACTTACCCAAGAAAATCGCACTCCAATCGGCCTGTCAAAAGTGTTTTTTGCTCTGCATCGTGTGAGTGAAATGTGACTTGGGTGACCTTTCTATTTATAAAGGAGTTGCACATGCGGGCATTAAATGAGGTCACTGGGTCGCAAAAATTCTACCCGGATGACAAGTGTGACTCGCAACCCTGTGACTTAGCGACTTGGTGACCTGATAGGTCGCAAGGTCGCTAGGTCGTTGATCAGGAACAAAGACCTATTTGGCGACCTAGCGACTTAAATATTTTGAAAATACTTGGACTTAAGGTTTTAACCTTGCTTCTCGATGCTCGGGGGCTCAAAACGTTTTAGAGGGTGAAATTTTTGGAGGGTGTTGTAGCAGCTACAACAAATGGCGATTCATTGGTAGGGTCCAGAATCTCTGTTGGTGCTTCATATTAAGGGGGGTGGGAGGGCGTAGCTCACTATTCCTTTTACTCCGTGGGTCCCACTTCTTTCGCCTTCGAGCCTTTCTCATTTTTTCTCCCTATCTGCCTGCCCTTGGTTGTCGTTTTACCGTGTTTTTATTCTTGGAAACCGGATGGAAAAGTTCGGAGTAACCTTAGGGGTTTTTGGATCCAGTATAGTTTATTTGGTCCTCATTGTGTTTCTCGACTGCTAGCGAACCAGGTGGTCCCGACGAAGTCACTTCCTAGGAATCACGAGCGTTTCTCCGCTGCCAGTGAGCCTGGTCATTACCCCAACGGAGTCGTCGTATCACCTCTCTGCGCCGGAATCCTTTCTCAATCCTTTACCCTTTATTCATGTGCTTAATGAACTTATTAAAATGTGCTGGGGGCACTTATTTTTCGTGCTCGTGGCACTTATTTTATTCGAGAATTATTGCATGGGCGGATGAGGGATCCTGACTTATTTTACTTGCAAGAGAGGTTGCTCCTGGTCTATATGAGGACTTGGGGTTTTCCTGGGTTTCCGTTGGCCACCTGAGGCTAATTCCTCCCTTTTCAATCTAGTAACCGATTCAACTGAACATTTATTTTTTTCCCAACAGTACCTTGGGCTAGCATACTAGGTAAGTTGTCACGCCTTGGTCCGAGGGCCTTATTCATGTTCTCACCACTGAGTGCCCAGCACAGGTGTTGATCATGTTAGCCCTTTATTAATTTTTGTTGACAAGCAAGCAAGGGGTTAAAATGTCTTTGAGCTTTCAAGGAGTGTATTCCCTCTGAAAAGACATCATCCTTGAAGCCTCCTTGTGCCTTTTGTCCTTTGGTAAATCCCCTCTGTTGTTCTCATTATAAAGCCTCTCTGTTTCTGAAGAGAATGCCCAAAGGCCTTTTTTCCTCTTATTTCATCCCCATTTAACCTTTGTTTTTTGCCCCTTTTACCCCTCTCTATTTCCCCCATTAACCCTTTAAATCATCCCAAATCCCTTCTAAGCCTCACAAATACCCTTCGTTTGGCCAATTAGCCCCTTTTTCCCTCTATCGTTATCCCTTTTTGGCTTTAAATTGCATTGAAAACGGGCCAAAAACCCATGTTCTTCATATATAAGGCTTAGCCCCTTTCGGCCAGCCCCCTCAAACCACTTTTCCATATGCCCCGAGCGCCGATAAAAAGAGCTTAAGCCTTGGGCACCCGATCGCAATCAGAGGTTTCGCAGGGCGCACTTCCTTTGTTCCTCTTGTTTTCCCCGATGCGATTGGAATGTGGTCTCTCAGCTCCCGCAGCGATCCTTGCCGTCGATCTATATAGATCTGACGGCCCAACGCTAATCACATCACACCCGTCGTTCCCCACCGTTCACCCCTCTGATGGAATGTGGGCCATTGATCTAGTTTAAGATCGGACGGCTGTCGTGTAATCGCAACATCGCTCCGATCATAATCGCAAAGGTCTTACTGTGTCACCCTCCGTCCCCCTGATTGCGACCCGCCGATTTGATCATGATCGTCCGTTGATCCAAGATTGACGGCCCATATTGCATCACGTCTTCCTCCATGTTTCTTCCATCGAACCTTCCCAAAGGTTCATATTTTAACCTCCGCCGTTGATCTCCTCCTGATATTGAATGGCTCAAAGCTGATCGCCCTCCACCCATGCCAGGTCTCACATCATAGGCTCCGCTTCATGCGTTTCCCATTAATTTCCTTTGAAATTTTCCCAAGCATTAATCTTTGGGTTTTTACACTAAGCATCATTTATCCACCTGTTTTTAACTATTATTCCACTACAGCCACTATTTCCACACTCACGCCACCATTCCTCCAGGCCTCCATAGCATTGCTTCAGCCGCCCCTAGATTTTATGATTGGTTTATTTCATGGTTGCAGGTTTTACAGAGTGGAATTTTCGCTCTGTCTCTGAAATCACGACCTCTACGATTCAGAACACAGAGAGGCCATTATAGCGGCCAAGTGAAGCAGCAAAAACAGGTTGAAGGGATTTGGACTTATTAATTGAATATTTGGAGCCTAATCCCGTATTCAAAGGATAAAAATGCATTTTGAAGACTCAAAGAGCACACGCAACAACCATATCTGTGTTTGAATATTTGCGGGACGTTTTTCTACAAGCATTACATCTTCCCATTAAAGCCTCCATGCCTCCTCGAGCCTAGAAATAGTCGATTACGCTGACAGAAGCCTCTTAAAAAATGTCAGAATCAGCAGTTATGGAGTATGGAGGCCCGCAGATTTTCTACTCAGTTCATCAATTCCAAAAGGAAGAACAGAGAGCTTTACAACCAAAAGGACTTCAAGAAGACATCCGAGTTCAATCTCGACTGGATAAAGATCTCTGGACCAGACTACAGAGTACAGTGCAAGGTTATTGAGCAGTGTGGGCATGAATTCTTCCACCATTCTGTCTTAATGAATCAAATTAAATGAAGCATCTACTCCCACTATCATGGATTCTCCTATAAGAACCCCCAGGAACAGATTATAAAGGGTTCCAGATTTTCAAAAAAAGAGGCGGTGAGAGAGTTTTTGTATGCATTTTGTTGAACTCTTATATGAATGTACAGAGCCCGTTGGGTTTCAGTGAGGAGGAGTTCCATTTTTAATGAGGATTCTGGTCTTTGGCGCTTCACAATTTGTAACTTTCTCCTATATGTGATATTTTAATGGTTCATTTCGTTTCATCCACTTTTCTTGTATCATGTTTCTGGAATGCGAGTGGCTCACGGGTTTTGGTATGAATTTATCCTAGTTGATACTCATGAAAGAACTTGTCAAGCGCTTTAAATATGGCTCATGCATGATATATTGTTTCACTTTCCACTTCAACCATACTTCTGCTATATTAGCTTCTTTGGGATGTTATTTTTACAATGCTATTGTTATTTATGGATTCTTTAATTTGTAATCCCATTACATGTTAATATGTGTTCCTGGATATCAGCTCAATGATAGTTAGTATCATCCTACATATTGCATACGCAGTAAACACCTTCTGATTATTTATTTCTGTGAGGTATTTTTGAACCGGCCCTCTTTACAGTAAGTTTCCTTTGAATTGTCTGACGCATTTGTATTAGAGTTCCACACCTTGCCTCTGCAGTATTGCTTTCCCTATGTTCATTTTCTGAAATTTTTGGTCCCATCCAAATTAACCTTTCTTGTTTACAAGAGATTGCATGAGAGCCTTTCCTGATAACTTACCATGTTATATCATATTCTCCTTGCTATATAAGATTTCCTAGGCACTGGTCTTTCGCAGCTCAAGGCTGTCTCTAGGGTCGAAAACAACAGGTACACTTGCCTCTTTTAAAATCTAGGAGGAATATTTCACACTAGCATAGATCCTGGCTCAGTAGGCCAATTGATTAACTCCTAGCTCCCCTTTCAAAAAAACTTGGATGCCAAAGGAAAGTAAAGGTTTAATGTGAGCCTGTGAGGAACAAGCGATTTATTGAAAACAAGAAAAGAAGAAAATAAAATGACAAAAAAAGATAAAATTTAGTACAGGGTGTAGTGACGGCCCCTAGGGGCTGTCAGGTGAAATAGTGCTTAAGGTCGTGTCCATTCACAGGGAGGACCTCAATCCTCCCTTCAAGAGTTTGTAACCTGTAAGTGTGGGAAGAGACCTTCTCTTTGATCTAGAAAGGGCCTATCCATAATGCCTGGAACTTGGATTTTTTCCTTTTATCTTCATGAGCTTAATCCCATTTGAGGACAAGGTCACCTACTTCGAAAACCTTGTTCCCAGCTGCCTTCTTGTCAAACCATCGTTTTATCCGACCTTGGTGGATGGCGAAATTTTCTCGAGTTTTTTGCCTTTCCTCCTCAAGTTTCAACAAAGTATCTATTCGGGCCTGTAAAGTAGGGAAAGGAGTGCCATGAGTCTCTTGGGATAATCGGAGGGTCGGGAGAGACAAGTTGGGAGGAAGGATAGCTTCTTTTCCGTATACGAGGAAGAATGGGGAGGTGCCTAGTGAAGGTTTGGGTGTGACTCGATCTGCCCAGAGGGCATTGTGGAGTGCACTATGCCAATTTCGTTGTTGGGATAGCAGGGTATTTTTGATGATGCAGATTAGGTTCTTGTTGGTTGACTCAGCTAACTCATTTCCTTGAGGGTAATAGTTGGCAGAATGTTTAAGTATGATACCATTTTCTAGAGTGAAATCATATAATTTCAATGATGAAAAATATGTTGGATTATCAAAAACAAGGGAGGTTGGAATGCCAAACCTGATCATGATGCACTGGGTGATGAAGGCTATTACCTCTTGATCATTGACTTGACGTAATGGTACCGCTTCAACCCACCTTGTGAAGTAATCCATGGCAGTGAGGATGTACCTATGTTGCTTGGAAGAGTGTGACAGGATTTCTCCAATCACGTCTAGCCCCCATTGTTGAAATGGTTCTTCCACTACGACAGACTGTAATAGGGTTGAAGGCCGTATATCTCTATTTGTGAAATTTTGGCATTGCTGGCATTTCTGGAGATATGCATGTGCGTCTTTAAACAAATTAGGCCAATAGAAACCGGCACGCATGATCTTGTGAGTAGTGCTGTCTCCTGCATAATGCCCCCCTGCGGGGCCATCGTAAAGTTCTGCTAATACTTTCTATGCCTCATCCTCTTCCAAACATCGTAGCAATACACCGCTATGATTTTTGCGAAACAACTCACCCTGCACTAGTTGGTATGATACGGCTCTCAGTCTCAACACACGCTTCTGCTTGGTAGTTAAAGTGGGGCCCATGGTGCTGTGTTTTAGGTATTACAGGAGATCTACGTACCAAGAGGATGTATCCTGTAGGGTTGTGCTATCAGTTTGATACATATCGATCTCGTGTTCCCAATCTTCCTCCTTGCTACCTCGTGAGTCTACTGCCTCTGCAGCCATGCGGCACAATCCTTGACCCTTCACTGTGTGTGCTGGCTTAAATTCTAGGTAATATTCTTGAAAGCATGTCATCCAATTTCCTTGTCGCTCACCCAGATCCTGCTGTACGAATAGTGAGTGAACAGCTAGGTGAGCCACGAAGACCGTGACATGATTCTTCAAAATGTACGGCCTAAAATGTTTAACTGCCTTGTATACCGCGTAAGCTTGTTTGTCAATATCCAGATAATTCATCTCGACGCCTTGTAATCTAGTGCTCATAAATGATATAGGCCACTCATCGTTGTCGTCATCTTTCTGAGTGAGGATGGTGGCCAAAGATGAATCTGAGGAAAAGGTGTACAAGATAAAGCCTTTGTTGAAATCCAGACTATATAGAGCGGGTGCTTCCGCGATGGCTCATTTGATGTTATCGAATGCTTCTTTCTCGGGAGGATTCCATTTAAAGTTAGTGTTTTTCTTAATCATGCCTTGTAATGGTTTCACGATCTGAGTGAAATCTGATATGAATTTCCGGACGAAGTTGATTTTTCCAAGGAAGGACTTCATAGCTTTCCTACCACTTGGGGGCGGTATTTGAGCGATGACCTTTGCCCATTGCGGATCCACCACTATGTCGTCTCGAGTTATTATGTTTCCCAACAAGTTTCCTTCGGTGACAACAAACACGCTTTTCTTCGAGTTCAGTGAGATCCCGTATTTCTGACATCTTTCAAAAATTTGTTTGAGGTGGTGTAGGTGGTCATATCTGTGCTTCGAAAACATTGTGACGCCGTCAAGGTATACTACCACGCTTTTCCCAATAAGTCCTCTGAAAGCGATGTCCATAGCTCTTTGGAAGGTGGCGCCGGCATTAACCAGCCCGAAGGGCATGCGTCTGAAAGAAAATGTTCCCCACTTAGTTCTAAATGTGGTTTTGAGCCGATCGGGCTCAGCCACTAGTACTTGATTATACCCTGAAAACCCATCCAATAAAGAGAACATTTCTGACCCCGATAGAGCTTGAAGGATTTGTTCCATGGGAGGGACCAGATAGTTGTCTTTGTCAGAGGATATATTCAAATTCCTGAAGTCTACGCACAAATGAATCTCGCCAGATTTTTTGTGAACAGGGACCAAGTTGGATACCAAGGTGGAATGTCTAACTTTGAAAATTATTTTCCCATCTAAGAGCTTCTTTAGTTCCTTTTGGATCATCGGTTCCAGGGCCAGGTGTACTTTTCTCAGTTTTTGTTGGAATGGCTTCACTCCTTCCTTAATGGGTATGACGTGTTGGATTATCCGTGTATCATAAGTCCAAAGGTCATCATATGTCCAGGAAAACACATCTTGGTATTTCTTAAATAGTCCTATGAATGTTTGTTTCTCCATACAAATCTGCCATACTGAAACCAGCAATGAAACTTGCTGAACTTTGTGCCCTCTTTTCCTGCATGCCTTTCCAACTCATGGAATCTTTCACTTCTTTGCACTGACACTTCGTTTCCTGCACCATTCGACACAAAATGCACCTTTTGCAACATACGACATCCACAACAAGTTGACAATGAAATGTGCTATACAATTGACACACAAAATCTGTAACAAGTGTGCACACAACCGACACAAGTTGATAAACATGTATGACACAATCGACACAAGTTGATAAACATGTGTGACATAATCGACATAAGTCGACAAACAGGTGTGAAAAAATCGACACAAGTCGACAATCATGTGTGACATAATCGACACAAGTCAATAATCAACAAGATACATCTTGACAAACACATGTGTATGTATCATGTACAACGAACTATATACAGTTCGCTAATTACACATACAACCTCTATGTACATGTGCAACTTCAACTCTTCTTTTCAAATACCAACAGTACATCATCCCAAAAACATATGGGTGACTAAGAGCTGAACCAAAAGACATTTTTGCAACATAAGTGAGTATCATGGTCATCTTTTACACCTCCATGGTGAAACTTTGCAACAACAAAGAAATTCCTTCAACTGAAACTGCTTTTACATGCAATCTTGCATCAACTTTTCAACTGAAATACATGCATACCAATCTGAAATTTGCATCTACAAAATGAGTATGACTTACTGCATTAAGAATTTAATCCACTCCCTACCAAGCCAACTCCATGGCATATTTTTCTGCAACCGCAATTCTTCATGTGAATCTTTCATTTCCACATCGATAATGGACTCCATAGATCCACTTGCACCCAACTTATTGTCCTCTAGATGCCTATGCTTTGGACGATTTGTTGGATGAAAGGTCAAACAATGAGAGACATCATGTCCCTTCCTTTGACAAAATGTGCAACTCTTAATAAATTTATGAGAAAGTTATCTTTGCCTCTTCTGCTTCCTATGTGCTTTCTTTTTCAACCAGCAACTTGAAGCAACATGGTTAAATCCACCACAAAATGTGCAACAAAACTTTCTTTCACTTGAACAAGAAAAATTATCATTCTTTGCTGAAACATAATCAGATTGATCATGTGAATAATTATACCTCTTTTTCTGCATGGAATGTCCATCCTTTTTGTCTTCGAAAGACGATGAACTAGTAAAGGAGACAACTTTCCTTTTCAGACTTTCATCACAATTCTTGTCTTGAAAACTGTTTTAACTTGAAGGCTCGCCCTAAGCGACATGTTTACCCTCTACTTGTTGCAATGATGGCTCCAAACACTGGCAATCATCCTTAAAACAAATTTGACATATATGCATAGAAGAACTTGGAATAAATGTTCTCTTTAAATTTTCATCACATGCATTCAAGAATTTGGAGTCTTCGCCATTAAACTGCACATAACTAAGACCAACATTCTTGGGTCGCTCCACAACTGAAATAGGGTCAACCATGCCTTGTGAAAGCTTTCCCAAATCTTTTCCTTCTTGATATCCCATCTTAAACATTAGTTTGGACCCGATGCCTCTTTTATGTTTTTCAAAAGAACCAACACACTTTTCAATAGAGGAAATTGAATACAAGTTGGAATGGTTTACCTCTTCCTCAGGAATTTTCTTGGACAAACCTTCTTGAGCTTGAAGGAGTTGTTTCTCCATGTCATGAAACCTTTGTAGAATTGCTTCCTTCTCATCCTTCATAGCCAACAATTGTGCATGAAGTTTAACACTTTCTCTTTGATCCTCAATGAGAATCTGCACCATGTCCTTCACCTTAATGAAATCATTCTTCATGTCATCATTGAAGAATCTTGTGAAGGAGGAAACTTCACTTGTAGAAGAAGTTGACATCATGTAAATGGTTAAATTAACAAAAGGAACTTCTGAAGAAAAGTTCTCAAAGCTTTCCAACAAATGACAAGCTTTTAACCAAATGTCAGTAAAGACCCCTTCTTAATTGCAAGCAGCCATAAAGGGGAAGGAAGGTTGTTTTAGGAGGAAAACTACTCGTGTCGCGCTGCAAAAGAACGGTTTTAAAATTTTTCCCAAAAAACGCGATATATGTCGCTGAGTGATGCGTGGCAGAATAAAACTACTTTCATCGCGTAACTTTGAAGCGTTAAAGCCTGGATGCCAAAATAGCGTGATATGCATGCTGACCGTTGGATATGGGGTGAAAAGATCGGACGACGGAGGATGGAGCGTGATGAGGGAAAGTGCATGGTCGGTTAGGCGGTGAAAAGTCAAAGGCGGGTTAGATCTCAGCTGTCAGATCTAACGAATGGACGATCAGGATTAAAGAGGGAGCAGGAAGGCAAAGGGTTAAATGAATGGGCGGGATGAACGAGAGCTGTTGGATCTAAAGTGATCAACGGTGGGAAATAAATCGCAATCAGAGGAGGCAGGGGGCCGAAACTCTTGAGTTTTGAACTTGTGATTACATCAGGGCCGTTGGATCGGCGAGGAATCAACAGCGGGGATTGCTCAGAAGGGGAGAAGGACAGGGGAAAATGAACAGTTTGAGGAGTAATCTGGACCGTCGGATCATGTGATATGGACGTCTCAGATCAAATCAGAACTCGCTAATCGGCGGAGGTCGAATGTGATGGGATTGGTGCGATTGGCGGTGATGCGATTATGCGATAGCCATTGGATCAGAATGATATTTCAATAGTCTACATGTAATCAAAGGGGTGAACATAGAGTGGCGACAGGTATGTTGCATAACAAGCACTGACCATTAGATCTTTGAAAGATTAACGGTCGAGAATGCGGTGGGGTCTAATAGAACAAATTTCTCACATCGGAACTTTTTAAGTTAACAAAGGAAAAGGGTGCACATGGAAGTTGCAATTGTGATTAGCGCCAAGGACTTTAGTGCTTGGTTTTGGGCATGGGTCATGTGGTGGGGAAGTGGTTAAGGGGCTGGCCGAAAGGGGCTTAAGCCTAAAATGAAAATGGGTTGTTTTTAAGCCAAAACGAGGATTTTTAAGGCTTAAAAGGGTTTTCGGTAGAGGGAATAAGGGGGGTTTTAAGACCAAATAAAGGCTATTATGAGGTTTTAAAGGGGGTTTAGGGAGATTTGGAGGGTTAATGATGGATTTTGAAAGGGGAAAAAGGAGGTGAAAATAAAGGCCTAATGGGAATGAAATAGGGGGAAATGGAGGCCTTCTGAGCATTTTCTTCCACAAACAGAGAGGCTTTCTAAATGGAAACAGCAGTGAGGATTCTTCAAAGGGAAAAAGACAGAAGAGGCTTCAAGAATGATATGTTTTCAGAGGAAATGTATTTCTTGAAGGCTCAAAAACATTTTAGCCACATGTTTGCTTGTCAAAAATTTATAGGTGGCTAACAGTGGCTCCACATGGGGATGGCATCTTCTTGCAGGTGTCAAGAATTCAGAAAATAATCTTTGGAGTAGGCCAAATTCCTGGTAATTGACACATCCATTTTTTTTCTTGGATTAGCTGTCACAAATCATGAAGACATCATATCAGCAGTAATACTCTCCCAAACAACTACCTACCCATACTACTGTCCTAACATTTTTTCTTCTAGGTGCATTTGGACTTGCAGACCCTTTACATCATCAATTTTTTACAAATAGGAAAATAAACCTATTATACTTCTACCCTTATTACTCCATGAGACCAGATTAGAAAGTTGGCCTCATAGCTTCTCTACCTAAACTATCATCTGCTAGGATTAAACTGTCTAGCAGATTTCTTCTCTACATTCTAAGACAGAAATTGAAAAATAGTCAAGCCAGGATTAGACTGTCTGGCTTGCTGTGGGCCATGGAATAAAGACAAAACTTCTCATGGATTGACACTTTGCAGAAATTTTAAAAAACAAATGACTAAATGCTCACATATTGAGCTTTATTGAGCTTTTCCTACCTACCATACTCTAACTTGAAATATTTACAAGTCTAGCTTATAAACCTTCTTTTCCAATACAACCATTCCATCAAGTGATCCCATGACTGGTCTTTCTTTCTCATCTCCTTGAGCAGGCTGGATAGGCAGGGCCACTCCCATTCTCTTTGTTTACTAGCAGCAGCTTTTAAAAAATTTCTTGTTGTCTGCAACATGATGCTCATAATACCTTTGATCCTTCTTCAAATGTTTGCAGGAAATGAAAATAAGGATCATGAAATGATACCTGGTTGTGAATATTCGACATGCAAGCTTCAACCAAGATTTCTCCCTCTTCCATTGGATCAAGAACAAGACTCTCTTGAGAAAGAGAATCTCCCTCATCTTATTCATTTTCTGAATTGGAGGACTCATCATATCTTGCAGTTGTGTCCTCTTAGAGCTTTGATATATTCGGATCTGGTGGGATGAGCTCTGTGAAAAGATCCATATAGTTTTTAGCAGGGATTTTTTCCTTTGCTTCCTCTTCTTCAAGAGAAAGCCCCTTAATTTCAATCTGCTCAAAAATGTCTTCAATTTTCACCTCTTTTTCCTCCTCATCCTCTGAAAAGGAGGACTGCTGACTTCCAATCACATGGAAGCTATGACTGATGATTTGAGGTGTAATAGAGTGAAAATTCAATGAATCCTCATCTATTACTAGGCTTTCATAACTTTCTTCATCAGTGTCATAGATAGGCTGACTTGGTTCATTACTTCTCTGAAGTTGCTGGCCCTGATCTTCCTCCCATGAATCTACTGATGATGGTCCTACAAGCTCAGCTTCCCTTTGGAAATAATCATCATCAAACAGATCATAAATATGAAAATCATAACTGTAAGTAATGTTACCAATCCAACCTGTTGGATTCTCAGCAAGTATTTCTTCATTCTGATCCGTAGAGTAGTTTTCTAGATCTGCATAATCAAACTGATTAGACGAACGAGCAAGAGTATTTGTTCTATAGAAGATTTCAGAGGTGGACTGCGTGTTTAATATTCGGTCCATCTCTTCTTCTGTCAACAGAGGAATTTATTTTTTAACATAGACCGAAGAACAACAGTCCTTTGTTTCTTGTACTAACTGATCTGAAGGTCGTATGTCTTCTTGAGCCTCTTCTGTGGAATCTTCACTTGTGCTAGCAGGGAAAATTTGAGGAAATTCTGATTTTTCCTGATCTCTTTCTCCTTCCACATCAGATTCTGCATCTTCTATGTGGTCTCTTGTTTCCTCAAAGCTGTGCTCCTTACTAGCTTTTTCTATTAGGTCATGATATTCTCTAGTCAACACAGTACAAGACATAGGTAGGCAATCAAGCAGCTCCTAATCACTTTCCTCCTCATCTTCTATAGATTATTGAGCATCATACATGTCTTTCTCATGGTCTGGGTCTTGAGTTTGTTCTTGTTCTGGAAAAGGCATGGGCTTATCTAAATAATCAACCTTAACATTCAAATTAGCCTCATATACCTTTACTATTATTTCACCAAACATGTTTACCATTCTGTTTAATTTGTCTGAAAAATCATCTAGCTTTGCCTCTCTGTCCATGTTTGGATCTGAGTATGTAAGAAGAGGTCACTGTATCTTCTCAACCAGTTCAAAGTCTTCTACCAGTGGAGTCATTTGGTCTGTTAGAAGTTATGGAGTGTGGAGTCGCCAGGTGGATAAATTTGAAAGCTCAGAGCAAGATGTTGTCCACTGTCAGCAATGAGATACCAATCTAAAGGCATTGGTCTGAGTTGTTCCCCAGCGTAGTTGCCATTATGTTGGTGACAACAATGGGACACCAGACCAGATATTAGCAGTTAACGACTCTTAGATTCCTCCCTAGTGGAGTCGCCATTATGTTGGGGTTCCAGTGTTTTGGCTAGATTGGCAAGACCAAAAGACCGAACAACATCATAACCACTTTGGGATCCTAGGATCTAGCCCTCCTGGATCCGGAGAGGGATCTCTCCATAAAAAACAAAGAAGGATATATCTTTGAAGCTTAAAATGAGGTATTAGGCTAGGTATGAAGCGCAAAGGGGGGTTTTAAATGATTTGGTTGTTGGGTTGGTCGGAGATCATTAACTGAGAAGGTTATGGAATGAAAGGAACAAAGCAGCAGGATGTTTCGGCAAAAGAAGATAGGTCAAGAAAGTGTCATCTATTGGGCTATGGAGTCATGAAAGGGGATTACTTGCATAAAAAATAAGAAAGGCTTTCATAGGGAAAGTCATCTATACTAAAGGATCTTTTAGATAGATGGTGAGATGGAACATTAAGGAGTGAAGGTGAAAGAAGGAAAGAAACCCAATTTCTGTCTGGAGATCAGGTTAGATATCATTTAAATCCAGACCTGCTTTGACATACTCAAAGGAAACTCTTGATGAAGGCAAAAAGGGCAGTTTAAGATCAGGTCAGAGGTCATTTAGCTCAAGGCCTGCTTTGGCATACTCTCAAAGAAAAACAGAGATAAGATTTAACACAGAGCAAGTCCTAAGATCAGAGAAGGGATTTTAACCTTCAATGCTTTGACACCAGCTCAAGGGATCTTAGAAAGGCCAATCTATTGGAAAAGGACCCTAGTGGACAGGGCTTACACTAAATCCCCGGTATCCCAATTCTTCCAGCTTAAACCCAACCAGAACATCTAAGCAACAAACGTTGAATTCACACATCAGTAAGCATGGGCTAGACCAACATCTTTAACTGGTTAAATTACATGAATTTTCTCTTAGATTCACTATTAGCAGAAAACATCAAAGATAAGAAGAGCATTGGACATTAGGGTACCAAGCAGGGGTATATCCTAAGCCTGATTTACTGATTCTTATCATAGAAATATGAATATCATGATTTAAACATGAAATAAGTAAGGAAACATCACCCATGATATAGACCAGGATCCCGTGAAATTTCTTGATTAATTGATGTGAAAAACCAATCACATACACTGAGCTCAATGGCTAGTTACAGTCCAAACTTTCTCCTCCCAGCCTACTAAATTACAAACTACTCAACTACTTCCACCCAACAACTGTTCTAATAGTCAAATGAATCCCTCCAACTAACAACACAACAACAACCTTTACAATATGTTCTTTGGGAGTTCTTATAGGAGAATAAGTAACAACATGAGTAGATGTGCATTAATTTAACCCATTAAGACAGAGTGGAGGCATTGAGTCGAGCCCATTCTACTTAATGGCTCTGCATTGCTGTATGTACTCTGTGGTATGGTCTAGGAGTCTTTGTCAAGTCGATATTGACCTCAGATGTGTTCTTTTAAGTCCCTCTGGCTGTTTCATACTCTGCTCTTCCTTCTGGAATAAATGACATGGATAGAAAGTCCGCAGGTCTCCATACTTCTATAACTGTGGTCCTGACAACCTAGAAGCTTCTGTTAGTGAAATGGCTTTTAAGAGTTCGAGGAGGCATGGAGACTTCTGTAGGAAGGTGCCCTTTCTGAGAAAAAGTACTGCTGATGCTGAAGAAAATATATGGCTTTGTTTCATGTGCTTTAGTCTTCAAACTGTGTCTTACCCTTCGAAACACGGGATTAAAGCGTTAAGTCTTCGAAATCGGGCTCGAAAACCTTTAATCATTTTTTCTAATACTCTTTGCTGCTGCTTAAATGGCTATCTTTGCACACTAAATCATAGTGGCTATGAGTGTGGAGGCAGAGTGAATTTTCCACTCTGTAATCCCTGCACAATATGATAAAACTGTTATAAAATCCAGGGGAATGGTGGGAAGATGCTGTGGAGGCCTGTGGAATGGTGGCGTAATGGTGAATGCAGGTGAAAACGAGTGGAAGAATCATGCAGAATGGTGGAGGAATGAACTAATGAAGATTTAGTGTAATAAGGGTCGCAGACCGTCCGATCAGATATGGAAACGGTAATCAATGGCCAGGATTGCAGATGGAGGTGTTAATAGTAAGTTGGGCTGAAGCAATAAGATCTAGTGCAAAAACACAAGTCTAATGTTTTGGGAGAATACACAGAAAAAGGGTTAAAACGTATGAAAGCGGGGCCATTAGGTAGTGGGACCTGGCAGGCGGAGGGCGATTTATTGTGGGTCGTTGGATCGCAGGAGGTGATCAACGGTGGGGGTCATCGGATGAACTCTTTGGAAAGCCACATGAAGAAGATATATGGGGGAGACGCGATGCGATATGGGTCGTAGATCTGATCAGATGGACGGCTGTGATTAATGATGGGGCTGCAGGAGCAAAGGGGAAGGAAGGTGGTTTTAGGAGGAAAACCACTGGTGTCGTGCTGCAAAAGAACGATTTTAAAATTTTTCCCAAAAAAACGTGATATATGTCGCTGAGTGACGCGTGGCAGAATAAAACCGCTTTCATCGCATAAATTTGTAGCTTTAAAGCTCGGATGCCAAAATAATGCGATATTCATGCTGACCGTTGGATATGGGGTGAAAATATCGGACGGCGGAGGATGGAGCGCGATGAGGGAAAGTGCATGGTCGGTTAGGCGGTGAAAAGTCAAAGGCCGGTTAGATCTTAGCCGTCAGATCTAATGAATGGACGGTCAGGATTAAAGAGGGAGCAGGAAGGAAAAGGGTTAAATGAATGGGTGGGATGAACGAGAGCCGTTGGATCTAAAGTGATCAACGGTGGGAAATCAATCGCAATCGGAGGAGGCAGGGGGCCAAAACTCTTGAGTTTTGAACTTGTGATTACATCAGGGCCGTTGGATCGGCGGGGAATCAACGGCGGGGATTGCTCAAAAGGGGAGAAGGATGGGGGAAAATGAGCAGAGTGAGGAGTAATCTGGACCGTCGGATCATGTGAGATGGACATCTCAGATAAAATCGGGACTCGCCTATCGGCGGATGTCAAATGCGATGGGATTGGTGCGATTGGCGGTGATGAGATTGTGCGATAGCTGTTGGATCAGAAAAATAGATCAATGGTCTACACGTAATCAGAGGGGTGATCAATAGACAAATCTGAATGCAAATACTGATTCAAAATACATGAAAAATCTAAGAATGTCTTTCCAAATTCACTAAACAGTGAAGAATTACCATAAACAGTGATTTCTGCAATAAGGCCCTAACTGCTCTTTGAACTCCTCTGTAGCTTTTCTGGCTATAGAAGTCCTCAAAAATATCTTAAACCTCTTCCAATAGGTTCAGAAGGTAGGAATTAGATAAAAATGATATTTTTTTCACCTCAAACAGAAAGGTACAACTCAAAACAGCTCAAACCCCAAAATGGCCCTAATGGCCCTGAAAACTCTCCTGAAGGTTTTCGGCCTCTAAAAGTCTTCAAAAAATTTTGAAACCTCTTCCATGAGATTCAAAAGTTGGCAAATATCTGAAAATGGTCTTTGAATCACCTCAAACAGAAAGGTACAACCCAATACAGCTCTATTACCAAAATGGCCCTAATGGCTCAAAAAATTTCACTGAAGCTAAAATGGTTGTAGAACACCTCTACTACCTCTGGAACCTATCCCAATGGCTCTATAATGCTGAAAATAGTCGAAAATGACTTTTGTTTCACCTCAAATGGTTAACCATAGCTCAACACAGCTCCAAACCTAAAATGGCCCTAGTGGCTCAAAAAGCTTCTTCGAAGCTAAATAGGATAAATATCAGTTCCAATAGCTCTAAAACCAATCTCATTGGCTTCATAATGCTGAGAAGATACGAAATCAAAAAAAAAAATGCTCCAAAAGGTTCTCTCTAGCAAAAGTTATGAGCAAAACCACTTTTTCCCAATCAAGCCTAGAAAACCTCCACTAATTGTGGTGGAACTGCGGATAGCTCCACTAATTTTGGCACTGGCACTATTTTTGGGCGGAATCCTCAAAAATAGGCGGAACTGTTTCATTTGGAAATAAATGTTAGGCTCCAGCGGTCACATGCTAACTGCAACTATCGGAGCATATAACGCTAACCATTTATGAAACGTGGCATTAACCATTAAATATATGGCCACATGGACCAGTCTTCCTGCAGTTAGTTGGGCGGTTAGGCCCTTTAGGCCATGATCCCTGGCCCGGGGTCATATGGTGTGGGGGCTGGCCCCCTTTAACTCTCTGCCCAAACAAATTTTACACCACAAAAATAAATGCCGCCCACCAAGTGTTAA
Source organism: Pinus albicaulis (assembly GCA_034641835.2). Lineage (NCBI taxonomy): Eukaryota > Viridiplantae > Streptophyta > Pinopsida > Pinales > Pinaceae > Pinus > Pinus albicaulis. The sequence continues at coordinate 171,348,970 of CM076569.1, forward strand.
GACTCATGGGTGTGGTCCAATGGTAAGTTGTGGTGCTTGTAATGGTGAGATCCAGGGTTCAAACCTGCGGACTCACAAAAAATATTTTGAATGCCAAATCTTCCATGGCCTAGGGCCATGTGGCAGCCTCCAAGCTTGCCACGTGGCACCCTTTAACTGGCCGAAATTTCAAAAGTCAACCCCATATCCAATTTGCAAATGCCACTTTTCGAACACTAGTTGGTTGACAAAGAATATTCTATGGAATATTCCATGGAATATTCCTAGAATATTTTGTGGAATATTCCTTTTTTAATATTTTTTTATTCAAATTTAAACTAAGTCAAACTGGTCTTTTTGCAGTTTACTGAAAACGTCAAAGCTGTATAACTTTCACATATAGTGTCATATTTGAGTGTCGTTCGCGGCGTTGGGATCGTATCACCGATGCGTATCCGGTTGTTCAGGTTGAAAGTGATTTTGAACACTTTCAATTTTGAGCTTTTTCCATGGCTTGGACTTGAGCTCCTAATCACACCTCCCAAATGAGAGGCTTTTGGACCCCAAAAGCTCATTGAAATTCTGAAACTGAACTGTAGTACAGAAAATGAGAGAATAACAACATCCTCTTCTCTTCAGCCTCCAAAATTTTCCTGAATTGCCAACTGTTCACATGGAAAATTTTGTTGAATGAGCCATGTACTTGTGTCGAATCCCGACCAAGTTTTCTCACCATACAAATCTGCCATACTAAAACCAGTAATGACACTTGCTGAAATTTTCGCCCTCTTTGCCTGCATGCCTTCAAACTCATGGAATCTCGCACTGTTTTGCACTGACACTTCGTTTCCTGCACCATTCAACACCAAAGGCACCTTGTGCAACATACGACATCCACAACAAGTTGACAATGAAATGTGCTATACAATTGACACACAAAATCTGTAACAAGTGTGCACACAACCGACACAAGTTGATAAACATGTATGACACAATCGACACAAGTCGATAAACATGTGTGACATAATCGACACAAGTCGACAAAATAAGCAGTTAACACAATCCAACACCAAAATCCAACAATGTCTAATGACTGTTGACTAGTGGTAAACAACAAGATACATCTTCACAAACATGTGTATGTATCATGTACAATGAACTATACATAGTTCGCTAATTACACATACAACCTCTATGTACGTGTGCAACTTCAACTCTTCTTTTCAAATACCAACATGTACATCATCCAAAAATACATGTGGGTGACTAAGAACTTAAATAAAAGACATTTTTGTAACATGAGTGAGTATTATACTCATCATTTACACCTCCATGGAAAAATTTTGCAACAACAAAGAAATTTCTTCAACTAAAACTGCTTTTACATGCAAAATTGCATAAACTTTTCAACTGAAATACATGCATACTGTTCTAAAATTTTCATGTACAAAATGAGTATGACTTACTGCATTAAGAATTTAATCCACTCCCTACCAAGCCAAATCCATGGCGTCTTTTGCTGCAACCGCAATTCTTCATGTGAATCTTTCATTTCCACATCGATAATGGACTCCATAGATCCACTTGCGCCAAAATTTTTGTCCTCTAGCTGCCTGTGCTTTGGACGATTTGTTGGATGCAAGGTCTAACAATGAGAGACAACATGTCCCTTCCTTTTAAAAAATTTGCAACTCATAAGCACTTTATGAGAAAGTTCTCTTTGCCTCTTCTGCTTCCTATGTGCTTTCTTTTTCAACCGGCAACTTGAAGCAACATGGTTAAATCCCCCACAAAATGTGCAACAAAACTTTCTTTCACTTGAACAAGAAAAATTATCATTCTTTACTGAAACATAATCAAATTGATCATGTGAATAATTATACCTCTTTTGTTGTATGGAATGTCCATCCTTTTTGTCTTTGAAAGACGATGAACTAGTAAAGGAGACAACTTTCCTTTTCATACTTTCATCACAATTCTTGTCTTGAAAACTGTTTGAACTTGAAGGCTCGCCATAAGTGACATGTTTACCCTCTAATTTCTGCAATGATGGCTTCAAACAATGGCAATCATCCTTAAAACAAATTTGACATATATGCATATAAGAAATTGGAATAAAGGTTCTCTTTAAATTTGCATCACATGCATTCAAGGATTTGCAGTCTTCGCCATTAAACTGCACATAACCAAGACCAAAATTCTTGGGTCACTCCACAACTGAAATAGGGTCAACCATGCCTTGTGCATGCTTTCCCAAACCTTTGCCTTCTTGATAGCCCATCTTAAACATTAGTTTGGACCCGATGCCTCTTGTATGTTTTTCAAAAGAACCAACACACTTTTCAATAGAGGAAATTGAAGACAAGTTGAAATGGTTTACCTCTTCATCAGGAATTTTCTTGGACAAAGCTTCTTGAGCTTGAAGGAGTTGTTTCTCCATGTCATGCAACCTTTGGAGAATTTCTTCCTTCTCATCCTTCATAGCCAAAAATTGTGCATGAAGTTTAACACTTTCTCTTTGATCCTCAATGAGAATCTGCACCATGTCCCTCACCTTCATGAACTCATTCTTCATGTCATCATTGAAGAATCTCGTGAAGGAGGAAACTTCACTTGTAGAAGAATTTGACATCATTTAAATGGTTAAATTAACAAAAGGAACTTCTGAAGAAAATTTCTCAAAGCTTTCCAACAAATGACAAGATTTTAACCAAATGTCAGTAAAGACCCCTTCTTCATTGCAAGCAGCCATAAAACACAAAATATTGGAGTTTGTTTTCCAAAGATAATCTTGAGGTACTTTGGGATAAGGAAATAGCCTACAACTCTTTTTTTCATTTCCAAGACTTATCTATCAACAACTATCTTTTCAACTCAAGAAAACTCATACATGCAACCATTTTGCAACCAATAAAATAGTAAGATTGATTGTTTTAACACCTTTTGCACAAAAAAAAATGCTCATGCTGAGCACAACCAAGCTTAACCCAAGCTCTGATACCATCTGATATGAAAATGGAAGTACTTGAAAATGGGTGCAAGGTATCCATTTCCATTTTAATTAAATGTGTGCAAAACTCCAAGTCTAGCAGAATAAACAACTACTTAGAACTATTCCAGAGATTTACTGTAGGGGCATTTACTGGATATGTCACCTTTGATAAAAGGATGAGATCCAGAGGCTACCTGGCCATTTACAGACTCTGTCTATATAACTTGTAGAAGTTAACACTCAAATTCCATCAAATGACATGTGCAAACTATTAATCATGTCTTGTAATTGAAACAAAGTGATTTTAGTAGTTTTATAAGAGTTCATGTGAAGGAAAGTTAATGTAATTTGTTTTTTAAAATATTAAATCAGATTTTTTCAGCAAGATAAATTTAGCATAACATGACACAGATGTTTGATGAGCAGTTCACCCCTCCTAGGCTACGTCTGCTGGATCAAGCCTCCCAAAATGAGCTTGTCCCCTTGTATTAAAATGATTAAAAGGATAATACAAGTTAAAAAGTGTCTCAATAGACAAAACTGAATACAAATACTGATTCAGAAGACATGAAAAAGCTAAGAATGCCTTTCCAAATTCACTAAACAGTGAAGAATTACCATAAACAGTGATTTCTGCAATAAGGCCCTAACGGCTCTTTGAACTCCTTTGTAGATTTTCTGGATATAGAAGTCCTAAAATAGATCTGAAACATCTTCCAATAGGTTCAAAAGGTAGGAATTAGCTTAAAATTATATTTGGTTCACCTCAAACAAAAAGGTACAACTCAAAACAGCTTAAACCCCAAAATGGCCCTAGTGGCCCTGAAAACTCTCCTAAAGGTTTTCGGCCTCTGAAAGTCTTCAAATAGTTCTAAAAACTATTCCATGAGATTACGAAGGTGGAAAATAGTTGAAAATGGTCTTTGAATCACCTCAAACAGAAATTTACAACCCAATACAACTCTATTACCAAAATGGCCCTAATGGCTCAAAAAACTTCATTGAAGCTAAAATGGCTGTAGAACTCCTCTAATTCCTCTATAACCTATCCCAATGGCTCTAGAATGCTGAAAATAGTCCAAAATGACTTTTTTTTCACCTCAAATGGTTAACTATAGCTCAACACAGCTCCAAACCAAAAATGGTCCTGGTGGCTCAAAAATCTTCTTCGAAGCTAAATAGGCTAAATATCAGCTCCAATGGATCTAAAACCTATCTCATTGGCTTCATAATTCTGAGAAGATACGAAATAAATAAATAAAAATCGCGCCAAAAGGTTCTCTCTAGCAAACATTATGAGCAAAACCACTTTTGCCCAATCAAGCCTAGAAAACCTCCACTAATTGTGGTGAACTGCAGATAGCTCCACTAATTTCAGCATTGGTGCTATTTTTGGGAGGACTCCTCCAAAATAGGTGGAACTGTTTCATTTGGAAATAAATTTTAGGCTCCAACAGTCACATGCTAACTGCAACCGTCAGATCATATAACACTAACCATTTATGAACTGTGGCATTAACTGTTAAATATATGGCCACATGGACCAGTGTTCCCACAGTTAGTTGGGCGGTTAGGGCCTTTAGGCCTGTTGGGGTTCCCATGTTTTGGCCAGATTGGCAAGACCAAAATATGAGACAACATCAAAACCACTTTTGGGCCCTAAGATCTAGCCCTCCTGGACCCGGAGAGGGATCTCTCCATTAAAGCAAAGAATGATGTATCTTTGAGAGCTCAAAATGGGATGTTAGGCTAGTTATGAAGCACAATGGGGGTTTAAATGATTTTTTTGGTTGGTTGCTAGGTTGGTCATGATATCATAGACTGAGAAAGTAATGGGAGAAAAGGAACAGAACAGCAGGAGGTTTCAGCAAAGGGGATAGGTCAAGAAAGTGCCATTCATTGGGCTATGGAGTCATGAAAGGAGAATTACTTGCAACCACTGGCCAAGGCTTTCAGAGGGCAAGTCATCTATACCAAAGGATATTTTAGATAGATGATGGGATGGAACATTAAGGACTGAAGGTAAAAGAAGGAAAGCAATCCAATTTCTATCTATAAATCAGGTTAGAGGTCATTTAACTCCAGACCTACTTGGACATACTCAAGGGCAGCTCTCAAAGAGGGACAAAGGGGATGCTTATAGATCGGACCAGAGGTCATTTAAATCCAGGTCTGCTTTAGCAACTCCAAGGGAAAACAGAGATAAATTTGACAAATAAAACATCCAATCAGAAAACCCCCAAGTTCATACATCAGCTAGCAGGAAATAACATCCGCTACGCTGGTTAAACCACATGAATTCACTCTCAGATAACACATAAAGCAGAAAACATTAAAGGTAGGGAGAGCAGGAACATGGGGCACCTAACCAGGGTGAATCCTATGCTACGCTTCTGTTTCCTACCAGAAGAAGATGAAACAGTATGAAAATGTAATAAACAGAGTTAGGAAAAACATCACCAATAGTAATAGACCAGGATCCTGTGAAATGCGCTTTGATTAATTGATGAAAAACCAGTCATGTACAATAAGCCCAATGGCTAATACAATCCAAAATTTCTCCTCCCAGCATATTACATACAACTACTCTGTAACTCCCTCCCAATACTGTTCTAACAGTCAAACTAAATCCCTCTAACAGCAACAGTTGAATAGATGAACAAAAACAACAACCTTTTACAATGTGTTCTTCTGGATTCTTATAGGAGAAACAGAGAAGAAGAGGTAGGTGAAGAATTGAATGAATAATTAACGTTCAGAACAGGAGGAAAACCGCAACCCATTCTGCTTTAAATCTGTGCATTTACTTCTGGCACTCTGGCTGCAGTATTAATGCCATTCTCTGATGACTGGACAAAACTGGAGAAATAATGATGTTAGGGCCTCCATACCGTGTAACAAATGCTTCTTGATGGTATAGGACTGCTGAAAGGGTGTAAATATTCCTTTGGGCACAATGTAGACTGAAACGATGATGTGTACTGTGTCCTTTCAAGGAAGAATGCTCTGCTAATACGGAAACTCTGATAATATAATATCTCTGTGCATTGGACCGTCTGAGAGATCCCCGGGGTCTTCAAATTTGTACTTTTTCCTTCTAAAGATCCCTACAGAAGCTCAAAAATCTTCTATTTCTTGCCTCGAGCTCTCTGTTGTTCCTGTACTGTCTCTTCCTGTGAATTTCGAGCTTTAATGGCACCAGAGGGTTGGTAGAGTTTTAAACTCTGCCCTTCGATGAATTTATGGTGCAAGCACCCCTCCAAACTTTTCCTGTAACATCAAGCTCTGAATACAGCCTCTGCACATGGTTTTCTTCGATCCCTCTGTCACTGTAACAGAGATTGCGCATCATGGCTGTCATTAACCATTTGCAACCCTGCAAAACACGAAAGCTGTGAAGAAAACAATGGATAGGGGGAATGGATGCAGCGGGATGATGAGAATGGACGAGCAGATTGGTGACATGGTGGAATGATGCAGGGTTACGGTGAAATATTCATGGCGTGGAGAAAGGTGGCGGAATGCAGTGGCAGGCAGAGAAAATGAAATTTCAACGAAAAACATTGAAAATGACCCTTTGGACGAACAAATATGAATGGACGGGGAGATCGCACGATGGGCACACATGGAGATGACGTGGCGGGATCGGGGACGGTGGAAAAGTCAGCGGCAAGTGAAAAAATTTGGACCGTCGATCGCGGTGGAGATCAACGGCGGAGGATGACGAACGACGGGCTAGGACATGGACTATCGTGCATGCAATGTCATTATCCATCGTGCATCTTCGTCGAGCGATAGCCGTCGGATGGGCTTCTCCAGTTCGGATGGTCTTCGGCGATTTTGCTGGGCATCTGTGTCCGGAAAATAATGCGCGATGGATGGAGTTAACGGGTGGGGCTGGCGGTTTTGAAATCGTACAGGAGGACAGGTGTCGAGCGGTGAGTGGAATCGTTGGGCTATCAAGGAATACCGCCCATTGCCCAAAAGCGGTGCGAAATAAACAGCGTGGTTTATGAACAGTGAATGTAGGCATGGACCACCATGACGGGCGGATTCCGCACCGTCCGATCTGTACAGATCGACGGTCGAGATCACGCTCGATATAGATTAACTGCGGACTGTCAGATCTGGCGTTGAATGGACAACAAAGATGAACTGCGGGGGACCAAGGTGTACGGCCATGGGAATTTTGGAGCGACCCCCCGTAGAAGCGCCTTTCCGCCTAGCGTTCGGTCACGGCGTTGGTTTATATGGGGAGAAAAAGGCGCGGGGCTAGCGGAGAAGGGGCTGAGGCCTATTATATGGTCAGAAGTGGTTTTTTAACCCATTTTTAATGTATTTTGAGGCCCAAGGAGGGTAACGATAGGGAGATGGAAGGGGAATTTGGGAAAACAAAGGGTAAGGGTAAGAATCAAAGGGGATTTTGGAGGGGTTTAGAGGGTTGATAGGGGGAAATAGAGGGGAACAAAAAAACTTTGACAGAAAGAGGAAAGGGGAAAAAGGGACATTTTCAGGGGTACAGGGGGTAAATGTAGGCCTTAGGGAAAGGAACCAGCAGAGGGGACTTGTATAAGGCAAAGCACAGAGAGACCTCAAGGATGATGTGTCTTCAGGGGAGATGCATTCCTTGAAGGTCTCCAAATTGACATAGCCCCCAGCTTTCTTGTCAAGAATTTCATAGGGGGGCTAACAGTGGCTCCACATGGGGATGGCTTCTTCTTGAAGGAGAAAAGAAACCAGAAATGATCTTTGGAGTAGGCCAGTTGCCTGTTGCTTGGCACATCCCTTTCTTTGATCATCTGCCACAATATGAATATGTTACATCAGCAAAAACATTTCTCCCAATCAAACTACTTACCCAAACTACAGTCCTAGCATTTTTCCTTTCAGGGTGCATTTGAGCTAGCAGACCCTTTACATTATTTTATTTTATAGACAGAAAATAAACCTGTTCTATATATACCCTTATTACTCCATGAGACCAGTTTAGATTGTTGGTCTCACATGTTTCTCTACCTACACTACTACCTGCTAGGATTAGACTGTCTAGCAGGTTTGTTCTCTACATTCTAAGACAGAAATTGAAACAACTAACTACATGATCATAGACTGAGCTTTATTGAGCTTTTCCTACCTACCCTACTCTACTGAAATATTTACAGGTCTAGCTTACAAACATTGTCTTCCAATGTAACCAATCCATAAAATGATCCCATGGCTGGTCCTTCTTGCTCAACTCCTTGAGTATGCTGGATAGGCAGGGTAGCTCCCACTCTTTTTGTTCTACAACAGCAGCTACAAAAAATTTTCTTGCTGTTTGCAACATGCTGCTCAAAAATACCTTTGATCCTTCTTCAAATGTATGCAGAAAATGCGCATAAGGATCATGAAAAGATACCTGGCTATGAATATTTGACAGGCTGGCTTCGACCAGGATCTCTTCTTCTTCCACCGGATCAAGAATGAGACTCTCTTGAGAAAGAGAATCTCCCTCGTCTGCTTCACCTTCTAAACTAGAGGACTTATCATATATGGCAGTGCTGTCCCCTGGGAGCTCTGATATATTCTACCCTGGTGTGCTGAGCTCTATGAAAAGATCAATGTATTCTTGAGAAGGGGCATATTCCTTCGATTCCTCTTTTTCAAGAGAAGGTTCCTTGCTTTCTACCTGCCCAAAAATATCTTCTTTTCTTTCCTCGTCATCTTCTAAAAGGAAAGGCTGCTGGTTTCCAGTCTCACTGATGGTCTGTGGTAAAGCAGAATGAAGATTCAAAGAATCTTCATCTGCTATTATACTATCATAGCTCTCCCCATCAGTATCATAGATAGGCTGACTGGTTTCCTTACTTCTCTGAAATTGCTGGCTCTGATCCTCTTCCCATGAATCTAAGGATGATGGTCCTGCGAGATCGGCTTCCCTTTGAAAAAACTCATCATCAAACAGATCATAAAAAGGAAAATCATAAGAGTAAGTAATGTCATCCACCAGACCTATCATATTCTCAGCAGGTCTTTCTTCATTCTGATCCACAGAGGATTCTTCCGAATCTAAATTATCAAACTCATAAGATGAGTGAGCAAGAGTGTGTGTTCTATAGAAGATTTCTGGGGTGGACTGCTGGTTTAATATCTGATCAATCTCTTCTTCTGTCAAAGGAGGGGTTTTCCTATCATCATGGACAAAAGAGCAGCAGTCCTCTTTTTCATGTGTTAGCTGACTGGGAGGCGGGATGTTCTCTTGAGCCTCTTCTTCCACATTAGATTCTGCCTCCTCTATGTGGTCTCTTGTTTCCTCAAGGCAGCGTTCCCTATTAGCTTTTGCCATTAGGTCCTGATATTCTCTTGTCAGCGTAACGAAATCAGGCAGTTCCTGATCACCTTCCTCTTCATCTTCTACAGATTCCTGAGCATCATACGTGTCTTGCTCATCGTCTTGGTCTTGAGTTTGTTCTTGCTCTGGGAGATGCACGGGCTATTCTAAATAATCCTCATTTGCATTCAGATTAGCCATATACATCTCCAGCACTTTACCAAACATTTCTGTTATTTCACATAATTGATCATACAAAGCATCATACTTTGTATCCCTGTCCATGTTTGGATTCATGCTTTTGCAAAGAAGGCTACTGCATCTTCTCAACCAGTTCAGAGTCCTTCACCAGTGGAGTCATTAGGTCTTTGGATTATAGGAAGTGTGGAGTCACCAGGTGGATGACTTACATCTTTACTATCCACCACAGTGGTCGGGCACTATCACCTTTCAAGGATAACCTCAGAACACAACAAACTCTACCAAAGATTGACTGGGAGGGCATTTACCAGATATGTCACCTCCGAAGAGGGTGAGATCCGGAGGCTACTTGGCCCTGTCTAGGCTCTGTCTAAGAGTACAAGAGAACACAACAAATGACACTAAGGCTGTCTGAGAAGAGGTGTGACTAACTGCCAACCTAACCAGAGATTCTGGGTTTTGAATGCCTAGGGATGTTCAAAGTGTAATGCACTCAATGTCCCCAGCGGAGTTGCCATTATGTTGGGGTTCCCATGTTTTGGCCAGATTGGCAAGACCAAAAGATGAGACAACATCAGAACCACTTTTGGGCCCTAGGATCTAGCCCTCCTGGACCCGGAGAGGGATCTCTCCATTAAAGCAAAGAATGATATGTCTTTGAGAGCTCAAAATGAGATGTTAGGCTAGTTATGAAGCACAAAGGGGGGTTTAAATGATTTGGTTGGTTGGTTGCTGGGTTGGTCATGATATCATAGACTGAGAAAGTAATGGGAGAAAAGGAACAGAACATCAGGAGGTTTCAACAAAGGGGATAGGTCAAGAAAGTGCCATCCATTGGGCTATGGAGTCATGAAAGGAGAATTACTTGCAACCACTAGCCAAGGCTTTCAGAGGGCAAGTCATCTATACCAAAGGATCTTTTAGATAGATGATGGGAGGGAACATTAAGGAATGAAGGTGAAAGAAGGAAAGAAATCCAATTTATGTCTATAGATCAAGTCAGAGGTAATTTAACTCCAGACCTGCTTGGACATACTCAAGGGCAGCTCTCAAAGAGGGACAAAGGGGCTGCTTATAGATCGGACCAGAGGTCATTTAACTCCAGGTCTACTTTAGCAACTCCAAGGGAAAACATAGATAAATTTGACAAAGAAAACATCCAAGCAGCAAACCCCCAAGTTCATACATTCGCCAGCAGGCAATAACATCCGTTGCGCTGGTTAAACCACATGAATTCACTCTCAGATAACACATAAAGCAGAAAACATTAAAGGTAGGGAGAGCAGGAACATGGGGCACCTAACAAGGGTGAATCCTATGCTACGCTTCTATTTCCTACCAGAAGAAGATGAAACAGTATGAAAATGTAATAAACAGAGTTAGGAAAAACATCACCAATAGTAATAGACTAGGATCCTGTGAAATGCGCTTTGATTAATTGATGCAAAACCAGTCATGTACAATAAGCCCAATGGCTAATACAATCCAAACTTTCTCCTCCCAGCCTATTACATACAACTACTCTGTAACTCCCTCCCAAGACTGTTCTAACAGTCAAACTGAATCCCTCTAACAGCAACATCTGAACAACTAGACAACAACAACAACCTTTTACAATGTGTTCTTCTGGATTCTTATAGGAGAAACAGAGCAGAAGAGGTAGGTGAAGAATTGAATGAATAATTAACGTTCAGAAGAGGAGGAAAACCGCAACACATTCTGCTTTAAATATGTGCATTTACTTCTGGCACTCTGGCTGCAGTATTAATGCCATTCTCTGTTGACTAGACAAAACTGGAGAAATAATGATGTTAGGGCCTCCATATCATGTAACAAATGCTTCTTGATGGTATAGGACTGCTGAAAGGGCATAAATCTTCCTTTGGGCACAATGTAGACTGAAAAGATGATGTGTACCGTGTCCTTTCAAGGAAGAATGCTCTGCTGATACGGAAACCCTAATAATATAATATCTTTGTGCATTGGCCCGTCTAAGCGATCCACGGGGTCTTCAAATTTGTACTTTTTCCTTCTAAAGATCCCTACAGAAGCTAAAAAATCTTCTATTTCTTGCCTCGAGCTCTCTGTTGTTCCTGTACTATCTCTTCCTGTGAATTTCGAGCTTCAATGGCACCGGAGGGTTGGTAGAGTTTTAAACTCTTCCCTTTGATGAATTTATGGTGCAAGCACCCCTCCAAACTTTTCCTGTAACATCAAGCTCTGAATACAGCCTCTGCACATGGTTTTCTTCAATCCCTCTGTTACTATAACATAGATTGCGCATCATGGCTGTCATTAACCATTTGCAACCCTGCAAAACATGAAAACTGTGAAGAAAACAATGGATGGGGGGAATGGATGCAGCAAGATGATGAGAATGGACGCGCAGATTGGTGACATGGTGGAATGATGCAGGGTTACGGTGAAATATTCATGGCATGGAGAAAGGTGGCAGAATGCAATCGCAGGCGGAGAAAATGAAATTTCAATGAAAAACATTGAAAATGACCCTTTGGACGAACAAATATGAATGGACGGGGAGATCGCACGATGGGCACACGTGGAGATGATGTGGCAGGACCGAGGACGGTGAAAAAGTCAGCGGCGAGTGAACAAATCTGGACCGTCGATCGCGGCGGAGATCAACAGCGGAGGATGACAGACGGCGGACCAGGACATGGACTATCGTGCATGCACCTTCATTATCCATCGTGCATCTTTGTCGAGCGATAGCCGTCGGATAGGTTGCTCCAGATCGGACGGTCTTCGGCAATTTCGCTGGGCATCCGTGTCCGGACAATAACGCGTGATGGATGGAGTTAACGGGTGAGGCTGGCGGTTTTGAAATCGTACAGGAGGACAGGTGTGGAGCGGTGAGTGGAATCGCTGGGCTATCTGGGAATACCGCCCATTGCCCAAAAGCAGTGCAAAATAAATAGCATGGTTTATGAACAGTGAAAGCGGGCGGGGACCACCGTGACGGGCGGATTTCGCACCGTCCGATCTGTGTAGATCGACGGTCGAGATCGCGCCCGATATGGATTAACTGTCGACCGTCAGATCTGGCGTTGAATGGACTGCGAAGATGAACTGCGGGGGACCAAGGTGTACGGCCATGGGAATTTTGGAGTGACCCCCTGCAGAAGCGCCTTTCCGCCTAGTGTTCGGTCACGGCGTTGGGTTATATGGGGAGAAAAAGGCGCGGGGCTAGCGGAGAAGGGGCTGAGGCCTATTATATGGTCGGAAGTGGGTTTTTAACCCATTTTTAATTTATTTTGAGGCCCAAGGAGGGTAACGATAGGGAGATGGAAGGGGAATTTGGGAAAACAAAGGGTAAGGGTAAGAATCAAAGGGGATTTTGGAGGGGTTTAGAGGGTTGATAGGAGGAAATAGATGGGAACAAAAATACTTTGACAGAAAGAGGAAAGGGGAAAAAGGGACATTTGCAGGGGTACAGGGGGTAAATGCAGGGCTTAGGGAAAGGAACCAGCAGAGGGGACTTGTATAAGGCAAAGCAAAGAGAGACCTCAAGGATGATGTGTCTTCAGGGGAGATGCATTCCTTGAAGGTCTCCAAATTGACATAGCCCCCAGCTTGCTTGTCAATAATTTCATAGGGGGGCTAACAAGGCCATCATCCCTGGCCCGGGGTCAGATGGTCTGGGGGCTGGCCCCCTTTAACTCTCCGCCCAAATAAATTTTACACCACAAAAATAAATGCCGCCCACCATGTGCTAAGATTCATAGGCATGGTCCAATGGTAAGTTGTGGTGCTTGTAATGGTGAGGTCTGGGGTTCAAACCCGCAGACTCACAAAAAACATTTTGAATGCCAAATATTCCATGGCCTGGGGCCACGTGGCGACCTCCTGGCTTGCCACGTGGCACCCTTTAATTGGCCGAAATTTCAAAAGTCAAGCCCATATCCAATCTGCAAATGCCACTTGTCGAACGCTGGTTGGTTGATAGATAATATTCTATGGAATATTATTTGGAATGTTCCTTTTTTAATATTTTTTTATTCAAAGTCAAACCAAGTCAAACTGGTCTTTTTGCAGTTTACTGAAAACTTCAAAGCTGCATAACTTTCACATACAGTGTCGGATTTGAGTGTCGTTCAAGCGTTGGGATCGTATCACTGAGGCTTATCTGGTCATTTAGGTTTCAAGTGATTTTGAACACTTTCAATTTTGAGCTTTTTCCATGGCTTAGACTTGAGCTCCTGATCACACCTCCCAAATGAGAGGATTTTGGACCCCAAAAGCTCACTGAAATTCTGAAACTGAAATGTAGTACATAAAATGAGAGAATAACAACATCCTCTTCTCTTCAGCCTCCAAAATTTTCCTGAATTGACAACTGTTCACATGGCGAATTTTTCTGAATGAGCAATGTACTTGTGCCGTATCCCGACCAATTTTTCTCACCATACAAATCTTCCATACTGAAACCAGCAATGACACTTGCTGAACTTTGTGCCCTCTTTTCCTGCATGCCATTCCAACTCATGGAATCTTGCACTACTTTGCACTAACACTTTGTTTCCTACACCATTTGACACCAAAGGCACCTTGTGCAACATCCGACATCCACAAAAAGTTGGCAATGAAATGTGTTATACAATTGACACAAAAAATTTGTAACAAGTGTGCACACAACCGTCACAAGTTGATAAAAATGTATGACACAATTGACACAAGTCGATAAACATGTGTGACATAATCGACACAAGTCGACAAACAGGTGTGACACAATCGACACAAGTCGACAATCATGTGTGACATAATCGACACAAGTTGACAATCAACAAGATAAATCTTCACAAAAACATGTGTATGTATCATGTACAATGAACTATATACAATTCGCTAATTACACATACAACCTCAATGTACATGTGCAACTTCAACTCTTCTTTTCAAATAGCAATAGTACATCATCCCAAAAACATATGGGTGACTAAGAGCTGAACCAAAAGACATTGTTGCAACATAAGTGAGTATCATGCTCATATTTTACACCTCCATGGTGAAACTTTGCAACAACAAAGAAATTCCTTCAACTGAAACTGCTTTTACATGCAATCTTGCATCAACTTTTCAACTGAAATACATGCATACCAATCTAAAATTTGCATGTAAAAAATGAGTATGACTTACTGCATTAAGAAGTTAATCCACTCCCTACCAAGCTTACTCCATGGCGTCTTTTGCTGCAACTGCAATTCTTCATGTGAATCTTTCATTTCCACATCGATAATGGACTCCATAGATCCACTTGCGCCAAAATTTTTGTCCTCTAGCTACCTGTGCTTTGGACGATTTGTTGGATGCAAGGTACAACAATCAAAGACATCATGTCCCTTCCTTTGACAAAACGTGCAACTCTTAAGCACTTTATGAGAAATTTCTCTTTGCCTCTTTTACTTCCTATGTGCTTTCCTTTTCAACCAGCAACTTGAAGCAACATGGTTAAATCCACCACAAAATGTGCAACAAAACTTTATTTCACTTGAATAAGAAAAATTATCATTCTTTGCTCAAACATAATCAAATTGATCATCTGAATAATTATAGCTCTTTTTCTGCATGGAATTTCCATCCTTTTTGTCTTCGAAAGACGATGAACTAGTAAAGGAGACAACTTTCCTTTTCAGACTTTCATCACAATTCTTGTCTTGAAAACTGTTTGAACTTGAAGGCTCGCCATAAGCGACATGTTTACCCTCTACTTGCTGCAATGATGGCTTAAAACAATCGCAATCATCCTTAAAACAAATTTGACATATATGCATAGAAGAACTTGGAATAAAGGTTCTCTTTAAATTTGCATCACATGCATTCAAGGAGTTGGAGTCTTCGCCATTAAACTGCACATAACCAAGACCAACATTCTTGGGTTGCTCCACAACTGAAATAGGGTTAACCATGCCTTGTGCACGCTTTCTCAAACCTTTTCCTTCTTGATAGCCCATCTTAAACATTAGTTTGGACCCGATGCCTCTTGTATGTTTTTCAAAAGAACCAACACACTTTTCAATAGAGGAAATTGAATACAAGTTGGAATGGTTTACCTCTTCCTCAGGAATTTTCTTGGACAAAGCTTCTTGAGCTTGAAGGAGTTGTTTCTCCATGTCATGCAACCTTTGGAGAACTGCTTCCTTCTCATCCTTCATAGCCAACAATTGTGCATGAAGTTTAACACTTTCCCTTTGATCCTCAATGAGAATCTGCACCATGTCCTTCACCTTAATGAACTCATTCTTCATGTCATCATTGAAGAATCTCGTGAAGGAGGAAAATTCACTTGTAGAAGAAGTTGAAATCATGTAAATGGTTAAATTAACAAAAGGAACTTCTGAAGAAAAGTTCTCAAATCTTTCCAACAAATGACAAGCTTTTAACCAAATGTCAGTAAAGACCCCTTCTTAATTGCAAACAGCCATAAAACACAAACTATTGGATTTTTTATTCCAAAGATAATCTTGAGGTACTTCGGGATAAGGAAATAGCCTACAACTCTTTTTTCCTTTCCAAGACTTAGCTATGAACAGTTGTATTTTCAACTCAAGAAAACTCATACATGCAACCATTTTGCAACCAACAAAAAAGTAAGATTGACTGTTTTAACACCTTTTGCACAAAAAAAAATGCTCATGCTGAGCACAACCAAGCTTAACCCAAGCTCTGATACCATCTGATATGAAAATGGAATTACTTGAAAATGGGTGTGAGGTATCCATTTCCATTTTAATTAAATGTGTGCAAAACTCCAAGTCTAGCTGAATAAACAACTACTTAGAACTATTCCAGAGATTGACTGTAGGGGCATTTACTGGATATGTCACCTTTGATAAAAGGATGAGATCCAAAGGCTACCTAGCCCTTTATAGACTCTATCTATAGAACTTGTAGAAGTTAACACTCAAATTCCATCAAATGACATGTGCAAACTATTAATCATGTCTTGCAATTGAAACAATGTGATTTTAGTAGTTGTATAAGAGTTCATGTGAAGGAAAGTTAATGTAATTTTTTGTTTAACATATTAAATCAGATTTTTTCAGCAAGATAACTTCAACATAACATGACACAGATGTTTGATGAGCATTTCACCCCTCCTAGGCTACGTCTGTTGGATCAAGCCTCCCAAAATGAGCTTGTCCCCTTGTATTAAAATGCTTCAAAGGCTAATACAAGTTAAAAAGTGTCTCAATATACCAATATGAATGCAAATACTGATTCAAAAGACATGAAAAATCTAAGAATGCCTTTCCAAATTCACTAAACAGTGAAGAATTACCATAAACAATGATTTCTGCAATAAGGCCCTAACGGCTCTTTGAACTCCTCTGTAGATTTTTTGGCTGTAGAATTCCTCAAACAGATCTGAAACCTCTTCCAATGGGTTCATAAGGTATGAATTAGCTGAAAATTATATTTTTTTCACCTCAAACAGAAAGGTACAACTCAAAACAGCTCAAACCCCAAAATGGCCCTAGTGGCCCTAAAAATTGTCCTGAAGGATTTCGGGTTCTGAAAATCTTCAAAAAGTTCTGAAACCTCTTCCATGAGATTCATAAGGTGGAAAATAGCTGAAAATGGTCTTTGAATCACCTCAAACAGAAAGGTACAACCCAATACATCTCTATTACCAAAATGGCCCTAATGGATCAAAAAACTTCACTGAAGCTAAAATGGTTGTAGAACACCTCTACTACCTCTAGAACCTATCCCAATGGCTCTGGAATGCTGAAAATAATAAAAAATTACTTTTGGTTCACCTCAAATGGCTAACCATAGCTCAACACAGCTCCAAACCCAAAATGGCCCTAATGGCTCAAAAAGCTTCTCTGAAGCTAAACAAGCTGAAGATCAGCTCCAATGGCTCTAAAACCTATCTCATTGGCTTTATAATGCTAAGAAGATACGAAATCAAAAAAAAAAATCACTACAAAAGGTTCTCTCTAGCAAAAGTTATGAGCAAAACCACTTTTGCCCAATCAGGCCTAGAAAACCTCCACTAATTGTGGTGGAACTGCCGATAGCTCCACTAATTTAGGCACTAGTGCTATTTTTGGGCAGAATCCTCTAAAATAGGTGTAACCGTTTCATTTGGAAATAAATTTTAAGCTCCAGCGGTCACATGCTAACCGCAACCATCGGAGCATATAACAATAACCATTTATGAACCGTGGCATTAACCGTTAAATATATGGCCACATGGACCGGTCTTCCCGTAGTTAGTTGGGCGGTTAGGGCCTTTAGGCCATGATCCCCGGCCCGGGGTCGTATGGTGTGGGGGCTGGACCCCTTTAACTCTCCACCCAAACAAATTTTACACCACAAAAATAAATGTCACCCACTCATGGGCGTGGTCCAATGGTAAGTTGTGGCACTTGTAATGGTGAGGTCCGGGGTTCAAACCCGCGGACTCACAAAAAAAAAATTGAATGCCAAATCTTCCATGGCCTAGGGCCATGTGGCGGCCTCCAAGCTTTCCATGTGGCACCCTTTAATTGGCCAAAATTTCAAAAGTCAACCCCATATCCAATCTGCAAATGCCACTCGTCGAACGCTAGTTGGTTAACAGAGAATATTCTATGAAATATTCTATGGAATATTTTGTGGAATATTCTTGGAATATTCATTTTTTAATATTTTTTAATTCAAAGTTAAACCAAGTCAAACTGGTCTTTTTGTAGTTTACTGAAAACTTCAAAGCTGCATAACTTTCACATACAGTGTCGGATTTGAGTGTCGTTCATGACGTTGGGATCATATCGCTGAGTCCTATCCGGTCGTTCAGGTTGAAATTGATTTTGAACACTTTCAATTTTGAGCTTTTTCCATGGCTTGGACTTGAGCTCCTGATCATTTGGGCAGACGTGATGCTTACTGGTTTGGTTTCCGGTAGATTGGAAAAGGCTTCGAGGATGAGGTCTCGTTGGTGAGCAATGCGAGCGAGCTCATGGAGAGAGATATTGGCCCGGGTCTTCTTCATATCATGGTGCAGGGCGAGCTCGATGGTGTTTTTAGAGGCAGTTGATGAAGCTTTAGCCTTGGGGCATTCTTGGGGATTAGTCAAACCAGATTTATCAAGAGTCTTGTTTTGGTTCTCTGTGGTTGGGGGTAAGATTTTCCATAAGAAATATTTCTTTTTCTCCTCAAAAGACTGCTCTGAGACAGGACCTTTTCTCCTTAAACTGTAGTTTCGAGGTGTTTTGGTTTTGGGATCGTCTGCTAGGTTTATCACTGACATGGGAAGGGAGCTTTCCCCATAGATTACTTCAAAGGAAAGGACAATAGAGCCTGCGTCTTCGTCCGGCGGAGAGACTTCCTTGTCTCCTGAATCATTTTCATCTTCTAAATCCCCAAGGGTCTGACCTTCTAACAACTTATTGACAATGGCAACCGTACTATTTATCCACTGGGGACATGTTTTCTCTGAGTGCGAGGCCTGATGAAAAGAGTAGAAATTATCTCTCCCTATTTCCTCGACATTGAGGCCAGTGCTAGAGTTGGATGGGGACCGGTTCACGGTGGGATTATTCTTTTTGAAGAAATTTTTTTGCGTTTTAGCAGCTGCACCGGAATTGTTGTTCTTCCTCTTCAGATCAAAGACCTCATTGGTTAGCAATTTAATGGATTTTGCGATACTTTCGAAATCAAAGGGGTCCTTATCTTTGTCCCCAGATTTATGACTTGAGGATTAGGCTCTCTTCATGGTTGTTTTCTAATCATCCCGCCCTTTGTGTTCAATGGCCCCTATGGACAACAAGGGCGGTGGTGTAATTTGCTACCAAGGTAGCTCTAGCCTCGCGTTTCACAAACACGGCAATATCTCGTGGGAGGGCTCTGGTGTAGTAGTTGATGGTAATGGAATCATATAAGGCCATGTTTGGAGGGAATTTATTCAGTATGGTGGTGAAACTTTGATTGAAATCCTTGACCTTCTCTTTCTTCTGACACTTCAGGGTGTTGAGTTCTGTGAGGAGCATCAAGGGGGTTTTATCTTTTGAGAATTTTTGCAGGAAGGTGCGACGGAAGTGTTCCCATGAAGGGATAGAAGCAACGGGGAGAGATCGATACCATGTTTCAGCTTTATTTTCTAGAGTATGAGGGAAAAGGTGACATGCTACATTGGCATACCGCACTCTCATCATTTGTAAAGATAGGTAGAAGTTTCTAATGTGGTCTTCGACCAAGGTACGCTTCTCGGGGTCGAACTTAGGGAGATGTTTTTCAGGGTGTCAGGCATGTCATGGAGGGGCCCTAGGATACCTAAGGGGGATTGAGCCATCCAAGCCAAAGGTTGTACATGTCTGGCCCATTGGTGGTGCAGTCTCTATACACGTCCCCTTTCACTTTCGAATCCGCTACCCGTGCCAGACCCGGAGGCTTCGCCCTCATGGTGGGACTGCATGTCTTGGTTTTCTCCACGGTTTGTTGTATTTCTAATGTTTCTCTAGTTGTAAAGAAAAGGAAAATCGTTCCGGTTTCGGGGGGGTGGTGGTCGGAATTTCGGCCTCACCCATGGCCTCTATCCCCCCTGTCTCTGTTACCTCGGCCTCTCCCGGCTCCTTCCCCACGTGGGTCATCGACTTGCATGTTATCATGCAGAGTCTGGTCGGGTTGGGGACTAGTGTTGGGTTGAGTTTCATGGTTCTTAGGGCCATATTCTTCCCCCTCCTGAGGTCTATCCAGGGGGGCTTTGAAATTTCATTCAACTGCGCCCACATAATATTTGATCATAAGACCTATAAGCTGAGGAAGGGAGTTGACGAGGGTTCCTTGGTGTGTATGATTAGTGGTGGGAGTCCTAGGGTTTTCCAAGAAACTAGTGACCAGGGCTCAGTGCAAACCCCTGACAAAGTTGTGGGCTATAGGGCGCAGGGCCCTTAGTCGGTCCAAAGTAACCTCAAAAAAAGGGGGTTCCTCCTCCTTGGAGTTGTCCAAGGGAGGATGACTGGTATTGTCATGTGTGATCTCCCCTTGGGGAGTTTGTAACGGGATGTTACTTGTGTGCTGGGAGGCTACCATCAGGCCCTCGTTCTAGCACCAAATATTTTGACGAGAAAATTTGTCTGGCCAACAGTAGGGGATCTCCTCGGTAAAAATTCCCAATTAGACTCTGAACCGTGTGCGATAGGGATCCCGTCCAGGATATGGGTCCGGCTACCACTGAATGTTTCTTCTTCTGGACACAAATAAGTCCTGCAGAGTTATAGACATACAGTTATCGGATGATACAAGATAAAATATCGATGATTGTCAACGAGTCATAAATACTACAAATAGCAAGATAAAAAGGAAACATGTAGCTGAAGGAGACGCTATTAGCAGCATATCATTAAGGTCATGTTTATAAAAGTTGTTCAAACCAGAGAAGAAACAGTTCAACCTGGCAAGAACAACTTATGCATACTTGGGCATTTTCATGAATGAGATAGATGTTATAATAAAATTACAAACATCTCCTATGTAAAAAATATACCATCATTAACACATTCAATAAGTTGAAATGCATAAAAATTATAAGTAGAAAATGCAGATCAATTAATCATAAGATATCAGACATATACAGAAAGAAATACTCATAGTATGGACACATTGATTTTCATCATATCTAATAGTGGATTTAAGAAAAATGCTTGTATTCATTCACAAAAGGGTTTGTTCAGTGCTTTACAACTCTTATCTCTCCTTTAGAGTCCAAAAAAAGGGTCCTTTTTACAAGTCTCTGAAGAGAGTATATATAAGACAAGAGTGACTCTTGAGTGTCTTGACTCTTCTCCTTCCCGCCTGTTGGTATGCTTTGCGACCTGCGACCTGACCATGTGATATGTGACCTAAAAACTGACCATGTGAGATACGACCTGCGACTCTTCCTGCAAGTTGTACTTTGCGATCTGATCATGGAAGCGTGTGTGTGATTGCGAGGTCGGGAACATCTACTTGTTTCTCTTTAAGGAAACTTTTCCATGCATGATAGTTTGTACCAATTGGGGAGATCATAGGAGTATCCTCCCTTAACCTGTGCATGCATTCTAAGGAGTTTGGGATCAGAATTTCCCTCTTTATTGTGACCTGGTTGGATAAGGAATCCATTTTGGTGTAAATCCAAACTAGCATCACGATGAACTTAACCAAGTTCTCTTGCGATGCCAAAAGATCAGGTGTAGTGGCGGCTTGTCTAATAGGTTGTAGGAATGCCCAAATTTCCTGAATTACCTATTCCCATGTCTTTTCTTCATCCAATGTACCCAGAGAAGGGATATGGTGTAGCTCAGCCATCGAGTCAATACCACTGATCAGATGCTCATAGGCAGTCATCACCTTCTCCAGGTCTTTGGACAACTTCTCCTTGGATTGCACTTTCATGTGAATTTGGACCTTGTCGTTCTGAGTGTGAATCCAATATTTCTTGGGAAAAGTTTCTGGAGCCTGCGGATATCTGTTCATCCATTGTAACATTCTATCTAAGGCTGTGGAGGCTTCTTTCAGTTGCTCGTTCCTTCTCTTAGTTTTCGATTGAGCTTTCAGTAGAGGTGCAATTGTTTGCTTTATGGTGAACATTTCCTCGTAGACCTGCCTCATGATGGCTTCTATTGTCATCAACTCCCTTTAGACAGTAAGTGGTACTTTGTTAATAAGCTTGTTCCTATCCTGGAGCTGTCAAACTTCTTCCTTTAGTGTTGTTTTTTCTTGCTCCGACCTAGCTTCCCTTTGTTCGTAGTCTTGCAATCTATTTTGTAGGAAGAGGATTTCCCTACTCATCCGGCTCACGTATTCTTCTGTTGCTGCAGAAAAAGCAGTGTTGGTTGATGCTATCATTACTGGATTGGTCGTAGTGTCCAGGACTATATCATTTTCCGTCGTGGCCGTAAATGGCGCGGCAGTGTTCCGTGCTAGGCATCTCCTCTTTTCGTGCCTGATTTTGAAAGTGAACTGATCATAAGTGAGTCTCGTCAAATTCATTAGGGGAATTTTGAGGTCTAAAATGGGCCTCCTAAGGAAAATGTACAATCAAAATTCACTTTATGAGAACCAATCACATTTTAGGGGATGACATCATCCCTAATGGTTGAGGTGGCATTGCTTGAGTTAAAGGTACTTACTTGTCACATTCTCAATGGTGGATAAAAACTAATGGTTAACCATGGCATTTCTCTAAGTACTTTTAAATTCAAAGAAAAGTACTCATAATAATTGTCATTTCACACTTTTTGAATAAAAATATATTATTGTCATTTCATAGTTCTTGAAAGAAACAATGCGCATCCCTATACATTTATTATATTATATTATTATTTTTATATAGTATATTAATTACATGTTATTATACAATTTAATTAATATAAATTTTAATTAATAGCATATAATATAATTAAGAATTTATAAATTTATATTTATATTTTATTTTAAGTTATTTAAGTACAAAGGAAAAATGCATTAGTTGTTCAATGATAATGATTTTTTCTTGAAAAGATCATTCTTATTTATAGTCACGTCAATACAATTTTTTTATTAATTTTATTTTGGTACAACTATTGAATTGAATTTAACTATGGTTACATAGATTGTAGTGAAAAAAGTAAATTGCAAATTCATAAATATTATTTTATTGGTTTATCTATTATTTTATTATTTCCTTAGGAGGCCCATTTTAGACCTCAAAATTCCCCTAATTCGGAACACTTCCTCCTCATGTCCCTCGGAGGAACCTGGTTCTGACAGTGCAAAACGTGTGTTGATTGCGGGCACTTCAATGGTTGGCAGTTCTATCTGTACCTCTATTACTGGAGGAGGTGTCTTGGTGTCTTTGGAAGAATTGTCTTTCGATCTTTGATCCTCTTCCTCTTTTTCCTTTCGTTCTGCTTCTTCTTTCAATAGTCGTTCTACCTCTGCTTTATCCTGTTCTTCCTTTTGCCTACGCTCAGCTGCTGCTTTTGTTTCCTCTTCTTCCTTCCTTCTGCGTTCAGCTTCCACCTAATCTAATTCCCTTTTGAGCTGTCATTCAGCTTCTGCTTTCGCCTGCTGTTCTTCCCTTCTTTTGCGGGCATTTTCTGCCTGTTTCTTTCTCTGCTCTACCTTTAGGTGTTTCTTACATTTTTCTTCATCCTCTTTTGCTTTCTCTTTAGCCTCTCGCTGAGCTTTCGCTTCCTTTTCCCTCTGTTGGGCGGAAGAGTTAGGGCCTGTGCTAGTTCGGGACCTCTTGGCCTGGGATGACGAGGCTCCTCCCAACTTGTGGATTCTTTCCTCCAGAGTGTGATCATATCGGTCCTCCTTATCGGTCAATGCTTTCAGGGTGAGTTCCCTATCCTTGTTGTACCAGTTTCTTGCCCCATCTTTAGCTGGGCATTCGGTATGTTGGTAACTTCATTTGAACTTGGCCCGTTTGCAATGGGCAGGGACTATCCTCTTAGGATTGTTGGGTATGTGTTATATTATTTCCACGATTGGCCCCATGCGCTGTATGTTGCGTCGGGCGTAGCTGGGGGGTCACGAGGGGTTAAGCAGTCCCCACCGTTGGGGTCCGGGGCAGCGCCCCGACCAAAATTTGTTTTTTGTGCGGACCCACTCATAGGTGGATCCGCCCATGGTTTTGTGCATGGTTTTGCACATAGTTTTGGGGTTCGATGGTTTTCGGCCCCTGGTATTTTTGTAGATCCGGTCAAGGGAACTACGGTTATGTTCTAATCCAGGGTTAATGGATTGGGGTTTATGTATGCTCCGGCATGTATATATGTGTTGTAACACTAAAAGGAAAATAATGAAAAATCAAGCTGGTCGTCCCGATTTGGGATCCAGGGGAAAATCTCTGTGTTTATCTGTTTTATGTTTTATGCTCTTGCTATTGTTTATTTTCTGTTATAAGCCCCCCTTATTCAGGGTCCATGGTAACGCCCCGGGAAAAAAAAATTGGTCCTTATTTTTCGGTGGGTGGACCCGCCCATGGTTTTGTGCATGGGTTTGCACATGGTTTTGGGGCATGATTGTTTTTGGACCCTGGTATTTTGTAGATCTGGTCAAGGGAACTACGATTATGTCCTAATCCAGGGTTAATGGATTGGGGTTTATGTATGCTTCAGCATGTATATATATGTGTTTTAACACTAAAAGGAATATAATGAAAAATCAAGCTGGTCATCCTGATTTGGGATCCAAGGGAAAATCTGTGTATATATGTTTTATGTTTTATTCTCTCGCTATTGCTTATTTCTATTTTTAAGATCCATTTGTAGATAATTTATGTACAGGGTTAAAACCTACATTTGGTATCAGATCTCTTTCGGCTTCAAGGGGATGCCTTTGCTGTTGAGGATTTTTTTTTGCTTGGGCCTGAGGTAGACGTTGTTCAGTGGGAGATTTGTGGGATTGATTCTTGTGGTGAAAGAAGATGGAGAGCGGCGAGAAGATAAGGATTAAGAAATTTCATGGTCAGAGTTTTGATTTGTGTAAGCTCAAGATGGAGGACTTGTTGGTGGATAAAGACCAGTGGATCGTGGTAGATCCAGGTACTAAACCAATGGCAATGTCAGATGAAAACTGGAAGAAGTTGGATTGGAAGGCTAAGAGCACAACATAGTTGTGTGTTTCAGATTCGGTATTGTTGAATGTATCTAGGGGAGCTACGACGAAGAATTTGTGGGAGAAACTTGGGACTTTGTACCAATCTAAGTCTCTAATGAATAAATTGTTCCTACAGAAAAATCTGTACAACCTAAGGATGAAGGATGAAGACTCGGTGACATATCATTTGAACGCCTTTGATACTGTGGTAAGTCAACTGTCATCTGTTGATATTAAAATCTCAAATGAAGATAAGTGCATCAGTTTGTTGTGTTCTCTACCAGACTCGTGGGACATTTTGGTTATTGCAATAGGTAGCAATACAACTACCTTGAATTTTGATGACATTGTCTTAGCCTTGTTGTTGGAGGAAATGAGACAGAGAAATATCAAGGGTCAGAATGGAGATGCCTTATCTGTACGAGGAAGGTCCCAAAACAAAAACAAGAATAAGGTTTCAAGTGGGAGATATATATCTAGAGGGAGATCTAAATCTCCTGGAAAGTTTGTAAATGTGTGTTGGAAATGCGAAAAGGAGGGGCACTACAAAAAGGACTGCAGATCTAAAGCTCTTGAGAAAGGAAAGGGATCTGATGATGCTCCTTATGCAGAGTCAAAAACCACCTCAGATGAGGGTGGGGATGTGTATTTGGCTTCTTCTTCAAATACACATGTAGATCATGAGTCATGGTTGATTGATTCGGGTGCATCCTTTCACTTCACTCCCCATAGGGAGTGTTTCTACGAGTATGAGAAATATGATGGCGGTGATGTCTTCTTAGGTGATGATAGGAAGGCCAGAATCATCGGACGTGGAAAATTCAAGTTGAAGCTACAAGGTGGAAGGATTAGAACACTTCCTGGTGTTCTGCACATTCCTGCATTGGACAGAAATCC
Source organism: Pinus albicaulis (assembly GCA_034641835.2). NCBI lineage: Eukaryota > Viridiplantae > Streptophyta > Pinopsida > Pinales > Pinaceae > Pinus > Pinus albicaulis. Next base: position 171,374,922 of record CM076569.1, read on the forward strand.
AATTTATGTAAGCAAGATGGATGATGTAGGTGTAAAAATGGTGTTCGAGAAATATGCCTATAAGATGGTTTAGGGAGCACTGGTATTAATGCAGAGAGTTTGTATTGGAACTCTGTACAAGCTTCAGGGTAGCTCTATTATTGATGGGTGCAACATTTTTTTGGTTCCTGAAAGTGGAGCAGAAAGCCTAGCGGTCTCTGGAGAAAAGACCATGCTATGGCATCAAAGGCTTGGACATATTGGAGAGAGGGGCCTTTAGATACTACATGGAAATGGTATGGTAGAAGGTATGTTTAATATCTATCTGGATTTCTATTTCTGTGAACATTGTGTATATGGGAAGCAGAATCGGGTGAGTTTTCCTTCTGGCACTAAGAGGGCAAACAAGATATTAGAGCTTGTGCACAATGATGTGTTTGGACCTGTGTTAGTTCTATCACTGGGTAAGTCTATGTACTATGTTTCATTCACAGATGACTTCTCAAGGAATACATGGATATATTTCTTGAGGAAGAAATTTGAAGTCTTTGACAGATTTAAAGAATTTAAGGCTCTAGTGGAAAACCAGATAGAGAAGAAGATAAAGGTGCTGAGGACAGATAACGGTGGGGAGTTCTGCAAGAAGGAATTTGAAGAGTTCTGTAAGAAGTGTGGTATAGCACGGTAGAAGACTACTCCATACACACTTCAGCAAAACTGAGTTGTAGAAAGAATGAACATAATGCTGATGGAAAAGGAAAGAAGCATGCTCAGTGGTACCGGGTTAGGACAAGAATTTTGGGTAGAGGTAGTGGAGATTGCATGTTACTTGGTTAACAGATCACCTCCATTAGCGTTGGAGGATAAGACTCCAGATGAGGTATGGACTAGTAAAAAATCCCTCTCTTTCACATCTGAGGGTATTTGGATGTGATGCATATGTACATGTTCCAAAGGAGAAAAGGACCAAGTTGGATAATAAATCTGAAAGGTGCATATTTATTATATATAAGGATGGTTTAAAGGGTTACAAGCTTTGGAACCCAGAAACAAGGAAGGTTGTGTACAACCGAGATGTGGTGTTTAGAGAGGTGAAATGTGTTGTTAAACATGAGGTCCTACCAAAGGAACCTGAGAAGATAGATTTTGAGCTAAAGGAGGATGAATTAGACTCTACAACAGAAGAAGACTCACAAGAGGAAGAGCCACAAACTCCAGCAGTGAGAAGATCAGTCGAGAAAGAAGAAAATCGGAAAGGTATAGTCCATCTGCTTTATGTTCAAATTTTTATTTAACTATAACTCATGATGATCCCAGAACCATCAGGGACGCAGTCCATTCAGAGGATGGAAAACTCTGGAAGGAGGCCATGGCATCCTTGCATAAAAAAGAGGCATGGGATTTGGTGGAGTTGTCGGCTGGAAGGAAGCCCATCGAGAGAAAATGAGTGTTTAAGAAGAAGATGAATGTAGAAGGCAAGGTGGAGAAATATAAAGCTTGGTTGGTAGCAAAAGGTTATTCCTAGGTGCCGGGAATTGAATTTGATGATATTTTTTCTCCTGTTGCCAAAGTTGCTTCTATTAGACCACTTTTATCTGTTGCTACTACATTTAATTTTGAGGCAGAACAGATGGATCTGAAGACAATGTTTCTTCACGGGGATCCAGAAAAGGAGATCTCCATGAAACGACTTGAAGGATTTATGGTGAAAGGGAAGAAAGAATTGGTATGCAGGTTAAAAAAGTATTTTTATGGGTTAAAACAGTCACCAAGGATGTGGTATCATAAATTTGATGCCTATATATGGGGACTTTGCTTCACCAAAAGCAAGGAGGATCACTGCGTTTATTTTAAATTAATTGGTGACTGTGTTATTTATTTGGTCTTGTATGTGGATGATATGTTGTTGATTGGAAATGAAAAAGAAATTATCCAAGATTTGAAGACCCGACTTTTCTCCAAATTCAACATGAAGGATCTTGGTACTACAAACTATATTTTTGGCATGGAAATTGAGAGAGATAGGGAAAAGAGGAAGCTCTAGTTAAACCAGAGGTAGTATGTTGAGACTATATTGCAAAGGTTCAATATGTAGGATAGTAAACGAGTGAATGTTTTGATTCCTATAGGTGTAAAGCTGTATGTTGAACAATGTCCCAAGACACAAGAATAAGAGAAGGATATATCCCATGTTCCTTATGCAAGTGCAGAGGGTAGCCTAATGTATGAAATGTTCTGTACTAGCCCAGACATTGCGCATGCAATGGGAGTATTGAGTAGGTTTATGTCAAACCCAGGGAAGGAGAATTGGACAACAGTGAAACGGGTTTTCAGATATTTGCGTGGCACTATTGATTATGGCACGTGCTATCAGGGAAGACTAGGATTGGAAAGAGTGTTGGACATTCATGATTTTGTTCATGCAGACTGGGCTGGAGATCTGGACCAAAGAAGATCTACAAGTGGGTATGTGTTTGGCATATTTGGAGGTGCAGTCAGTTGGATGAGTAAAAGACAGTCTATAATGGATGTTTCAAATACAAACACAGAATACATAGCAGCCACTCATGCAAGCAAGGAAGTAGTTTGGTTGAAGAGATTGTGTTCAAGTATGGGGTTGGTGCAGCAAGATATAAGGATAGATTGTGATAGCCAAAGTGAAATTTTATTAGCTAAGAACCCTACTTATCATTCAAAGACAAAGCACATTGATGTTCAATATCACTTTGTGAGAGATATGGTTGAGGCTAAAAGGGTGTTGCTAGTAAAGGTGGACAGTTTGAATAATGTTGTAGATGCATTGAAGAAGTCTGTGAGCACTCAAAATTTCTCTTGGCGTATAGAAACAATGGGTGTTGCAAAGCTAGGTTAATTACTCAGCTCTCTTGTGGCCCCTTGCGGAAAGAAAACAACAAGTAGGATAATGTTGGGTATGTGTTATATTCTTTCCACGACTAGTCATGCGCGGGGGGGTCACAGGGGGGGTGGCAGTGCCCTGGTAAACATTTTTTGGTCCTTATTTTTTGGTGGGCAGACCCGCCCATGGTTTTGTGCATGGGTTTGCACATGGTTTTGGGGCATGATGGTTTTCGACCCCTACTATTTTGTAGATCCGGTCAAGGGAACTACAGTTATGTTCTAATCGAGGGTTAATGGATTGTTGTTTATGTACGATTTGGCATGTATATATATGCGTTGTAACACTAAAAGGAATATGATAAAAAATCAAGCTGGTCATCTCAATTTGGGATCCAGGGGAAAATCTCTGTGTATATATGTTGTATGTTTTATGCTCTCGCTATTGTTTATTTCAATTTTAAAGATTCACTTGCAGATAATTTCTATACAGGGTTAAAACGTACAATATTTACTTCACCAAGGGAAACGAGAAGTTAGATGAAGCTAAACAAAAAAGAGAAGCTAGTCAAAGTTAAAATGATCAATAATTAAGAATGGGATGCAAATGTATTTGGATATTAGGTGGTATTTGGAAAATCTTTAGCTATAATGGTAACAAAATTTTTGTTTTATCAAGATATAAATTAAGAATTTGGATTGATCATGCATGTTCAATCTCAAATCCTCAAGGAATATTGGCAGCGCTTTTTTTAGAAGAATTGTAACAATTATTTGTTTGTTCCGAGTTCTTTTAATATAATCCAAAATACCATTTCTGTTAAAAAGAAGAAGAAACAAAAATAATATGAGATTGAGCTATGGAGGGTTAAAGGGGTTGGGATGGGATATATATTGCTTTCTTCGCCCTTGGCATGAAAGGCGCTACCAAACCTCTTAATTGTTCAACTAATTTCCATCACCATAAGATTTAATATTTTTACTTAGTTACTTTGTCTTCGTATTAAATTTACTAGTATGTTTTTTTCTTATTTTTTTTCACTTTCTTTATTTATCAATATGTGTCTTCCCATAATTATAACATTTTTTTAACAAAAGATCATTTTCTCAATTTGTTTCTTGTAGACGGGGTGGACACAATAAGAAAAAATTTACATATATTTAGTACATAAATAAGAGAGTATAGTTAACATAAAGAATACACCTTATGAGCCTAGTCTAAGGAGTAGGTTGATAAATACATTGATTCCCTCCATTATATCATACATTGTATGAAATTTGAAACTTTTCCCCTCTTTTTTTCCTCTTTTTTTTTTTTCCTTTTGTTTTATATCTTGTTCACAAATCGGCATGACAAACTAGTGGCTTGAGAAACTTCAACCCAAGGGAATATATACTATAAAAAAATCAACCAAAAAAAGCACCTATCTTTGGCCACACCAACCCATACTTATGGATTAAATTTTTCCTGCGTGGTAACAAACCATGACCTTTTTACCATGGAGTGTCTTAATAAAAAACCTTATAACTAATCATACGAAATGCGAATTATGCTTTCTCACCTATTTTTCTTTAAATCATATGATTATGAGTACATATATGAATCCTAACCCATCACACCAAATGTACAACCCTCAACTTCACATTGAAATTTCTACTAAAATGGGGTTGAAAATGACCACCCTCGACATTACATTGTAGCTTTAGAAGATGCAATGAAAAGATCCAATATACAACATAATATATATTTTATGATATTAATGTGGTTTTAAATCTTCTACAAAATATATGTCAATGTATTTGCATGATATTAACACACATGTACTTAAAATCCAAATTTAGATTGAAAAATTAAATAGACTGACCTATCATAGTGAGTGACATATGATCCCTGGGAATTTAATGTTTTGTAAAAGTGTATTTTTTTAGTTGTTTCACGAACTAAATTTACTTCCTCCTCACTGTGATTTAATCGATATATTGGTACAAAGGTTGTAAAGAAATTTTGTAAGAGAGCATAAAGATAAATAGTTATAAATGTGAAATTTTATATTTGTTCAATATTCACTTCCACAAATCCCACATGGTGTAGAGAATTCGGTGACAGGGTACACTTTCAAGGCACTCCATCTACAAGGTCATCGGTTTGAAACCCGTGGGTGATTAGGATTAGTCTGAACTACCAAAAAAAAATATTCAATTCCACAAATTAGCACAACATGGGTAGTCTCAAGTTGCATTTGAATAAGGCTTATCTTTGAAAGTTCATGTCGTCATATAATTAGTGATATTCATCCAAGAAACAAATCCATGGAACTTTTATCTTCATGATTTATAGGTAATTTGTTCGGAGGATTTTACATTTGAAATGATTTTTCCCAAGAAAAACATAAATGTATTCCACTCACATTTTCCAAAATGCAATTGTGTATTGCATGTATATGTATTTCATTTTTATCATTTTAATTATGTTTCTCATATTTTATATTTGAAAGCATTATCCCATGACCAAAAATTAAGTAAAGAATTAGGAAGACCTATGTTAGATAATCTCAAGTCACACAGTGTATGTAGCACTCTCTAAGATGATCCAACATAACAATGTTGCTAAGTAATCTTTCAACTTCTCTACACACTAGATTCAAGTGTAAAAATTATCATTTGTAAATTGTATTAGAATATTTGTTTATATTTTTAAGTGGTTATTGACATTACATTCTTATGGAAATTTAAATTAATTTTTTCCTTTATATGCATTGAATCTTATTATTTATTATAAATTTTCTAATTTTTTTTACATTATAGAAAGGCCTATGCAGAAAAAAATATCATAGCCTATTTTATATCACAATATGCTTCACAAGAAAAGGCTCAAGTTATGCCTTTGAATTAATGATCTCATTTCATTTTTATAAAGTACCATTTGAAGTATATAGTTATGGATTAAAATTTATCTCTATGGATAAAATATAAATATATCTATTTACTTTATTAATGATAATTATTTGTACTCAAAAAGATCATAAAGCCCTACCTAATGTATGTTAATGACAAAATATTAACATCAATATTCATTTTTTAATGCATAATATAGGAGGAACAATAAAAAAATTAACTCAAAATATGAAAGAAAACTACATAGATGAATTAATTAATGGAGGATAACAAAGAATGTTCAAGTAAAGAGTAAATTAACATAATAAATCCATGTAGAATAAGAACGATTTACAACCCTTTGAGTAGAAGTGGATGTATTAGATTTCTTTCCAGCATAATGTGTAACACAATATTGCAATAAATGGAACCTGTTAAGTTACTTTCGCTTTAGTGTATCGTGATTTCTCATTTTCACAAGTCTCGTCCACTAATCATGCTATTAATTCTGAAATTGCACTCTCTCATATCATATATGTATTTATTAGAATGATAGAATACAATATAGGTGGTAGTGGGATGTTTTATCATCCTATCCAATCTTAGAACCTATAGACACATAAAAAAGAATGAATATGTACACTAAAAATACTTCCTTGTCGATATATACTTTATGAAAATATGTGTTAGAAATTAGGATATCTATCCAATGTTCTAGTTATCTTCAGAGTAAAAAAAAATTGATATGATAAAGCCAAATAACCACAACAAATTTTGGTTTAAACTGAATCTCCAAAATAAAGAGAATTACGGAAGTATCTTCTTTCCATTTTCAGAAATTTTACACAAATTTAGAAGAAGAAAGTTTGGCTAAAAAATAATATGGAGGTGTTGCATATCATTGATATCTATCCTTCAAACCAAATTTAATATTTTACTTTCAACAATGTTCAACATTATATGGCTATATGACTTTGTATTTATTGATTTTTTCCATCTTGGTATGTATTCTTCTAATTATTTTTGTTTTCATTATTTACCATCATTATAATCGTTATTCATGTATGTGGAAAAATACATTATTAATTTTATTATTCCTTTTAACTTTTACTTGAAAAGGAGGTATTTGCCTCTGCACAACTATTCAATATCATATATTTAAATAATGATATTATCGAAGATATAATATCATAAACAACCCTTTCAAGCATTATCGGTATTCAATATTTTATTCGCATTTGATATTTTATAAAATATACCACCAAATTGATGCATTAATATAAAATTGGATTTATCTCAGGTAGATGAAGGAATGATTATCATCCTTCCTGCCAAGGTTTGATTCCCACCTCTCACATTTTCAGCTCATAGAGAGTATATTTCTCTAATGGCTTTCATCCTTATTTTTGACTAGCCTTGTGGCCATAGTAATCTATGGTTTTACCTATGTATCATCCTTGAAATGAGGGAAATTTTCCAAGGGTTTCCACGAGATTTGTAACATGGAAAAAAGTACAATATATCAAGGAAACCTTAAGTGCCAATATGTTTCTCCTTTATAAAAAAGTGGTCATACTAGTGTAAGTGTGGGAGAAGGTCATATATATCTTAATGTATGGAAGGGCCAACCATTTGTACTCTTATATATTCAAAAATACATGAAACATTTGTGCCAATATAGATTCAACATACACTAAACATAGTATAATGTTACTAGTTACTTGATTAATTAATTGATATTTACATATGCAAAAATACTAAAACAAATTTTGATTACTTATAGTTGTCTTACGTGATTAGATATTGTTACATCGAGCATTGTGATATCTAAAATAGAATAAAATGAAAACATTAATAATGTTATTAATGGATTTCAAAAACAAAAAAGTATCTCATATGTTTTTCTTTCCTCCCCTCCTTATGAGAAATATATTTATATTCCATATTAGGAACATACATATTTTGTTCCTATAGGGACCAATTGCACTCAACAATAAGGCTCAAATACATTACAACAAACCTCAACATCTGGCTTGAAAGAATTGAACCTAGGTGGGGAGAACAAAAATTATTTCTCCCAACCACCTAAGATAAACCCAAATGAAAAAACACATCTCTTAAAGAATTTTGGAAAAAAAATAAATTAGAAGAATTGTAAAAATTATAGATTGGATCCAAGTTCTTTTAATATAATAAAAAATACCTATTTCTATTAAAACAAAATGAAAATTAAATTCTATGAGATTGATATAGGGAGAGGTAAAGGGGGTGGGAGGGGATAAACATATCTTTTGTTTCCCTTGGCATGAAAGGTGCTACCAGAAATTTTAATTGTTCAACTAATTTCCATCACCATAAGACTTAATATTTTTTCTTAGTTACTTTGTCTTCATATTAAATTTACTAATATTTGTTCTCTTTATTTTTTTTCACTATCGTTATTTACCAATGTGTGTCTCCCCATAATGATAACATTACTTTACAAAAGTTCATTTTACCAAACTTGTTTCTTAATAAGTTATTGGTTGTTGTCATTAAACTAGTGGTTTTATGACTAGTTCCAATACTAGTTAAGCAACTTAGGGTTCATTGGGTAATGGATATGGGACAACTCACTATGTAATTTTTTTTCCTTGGGAGAAAAAAGGAGGACTCAGTGGCTTTGAATTTTTATATGTATAAGTATTTTGGTTTAGGTTCCTATAAGCATTAAGCACCCTACGATGAAATTTCTTAATCTTATAATGAATTCCACAACAAATAAAATGGATTTCCACTCGTAAGATCTCTATATAATATCACTGGTACTAGTGCTCCCCTAGAGGCTCTAAAATTGGTAACTCTCTATATTGATATCAATATGGAGATTGGTATAAGTAGTTGGGGTTAGGTGATTATGAAAAGATGAAATTTCACCATATTTTAATGAACTCCCCACTAGGTCAATCAACTCTCCACCGATAGAATATCTATATAATATAAGTGGTGCTCCCCTAAATCTATGGAATTGCTAAATCCTGGAGAGACCTATCAATGTTGATCTCATTATGGAGCATGAGACTGTCTAAGGACTTATAATATCATAAGAATTAAGATCTCGCTCTCACGAATTTGACTCTCTGGGAGCTCATATATTACTCAAGGATGCACAATATATATCTCAATAAACAAGTGGATAGGTATATTCTATATATAAATGTCTTAAGGACTAAGAAAAAGGGCATAGATAGGCCAGGGTCTGATTTTTTTAAACCCTAGAAGATAAATAGGCCATGCCATTTACAGAAAAAATATGTTTTCCTCTTTCTAAGATAAATGACTAAACTCTACCGATATTTACCCTGTCCTTCAAGAAGAACATAGACATCGACAAATAATATTAACCTTGCTTCTTAGGCATAGTTACTTTGCATTTGGAAGTCTAGAAACTTTTTCTTGAACAAGAATTGGAAACTCCCCATTCACTGTTAGAAAAGCACTGGAAACATTGCTTTGTATCCTACATATAAAATTCCAACCCATCATAAAAGGAAACAAAACAAGGGCCTAGATTGAATTTAAAAATAATTGAATAAAATTTTGACATGAATAACAAATCACTCTAAAAGTGCATTATTTGTTGATCAAGTTGGAGACTCAACTACGAGTGAATATTCTCCTTAACCATGAATTTCTCTCTCAGTTAACACAAATCCAAAAGCATATAGTGCAAACATTTATGCACACACAACACATTTACACAAAAAAATACATTGTAAGCATACAAAAAGAATATAGAGTACATTAATTCATATAACACTACAAAGTACAATACATTTATGGAGCACCCCATAAGAAAAAAAACTTTTCATCAAATTTGTTGAGAAAGAAAGAAGGATCTAACATATTCCATTCTTACCCCATAGATTGAATATAGAAACAATTTTTTTGAGGTTATAGAAATGTCCCTGGGGAATGAATTAAACACACAAAAATTAAGGGAACAGAAAGTACTCAATCACCTACTGCGTTTCGCTACATAACCCATTGAATAAACAAAGAAACCAAATACATCAAAATTCCCTATGGAATGTATTTCCCTTTGAGATAATTATAGGTTAATTAATTATGTGAGATCATCTAAATTTTTTTGTTTTTTTTTTTTAAATAAATTTTTCGATGACCAATGTATTGAGAAAATAACAAGTAGATGTTTTAAACTTTGATTGTATTGAGTATTAAGAAAATGGTTGTTCCTTTACTTCAAAACAGTGATGTGATTTAGCATTTGTGAAGGTAGAAACTATAAGAGGATATGATCAGCTATATATCTAGTTTGAATCTTTATTTTATCATAAGTATGAAAGTTGGAAAAACAATGTTTACAAATTAACAAAATATATTTAACATTATAAATATTGCTAACAATTAATTGATGTAGAGGGAATTATACATACAAATATTCTAATAAATCAATCTCTAAAATAGATCATACCTTTAGAGGATTAAGATAGACTGAGGCACAATTTTTCTCTTTCCTACTTACATCCATAAAACTTAAATATATGCAAAAAACAGAATGAAATGAATACTCGAAAAAATTACAAGGATACAAATTGTTTTAAACAAATCAAGAACCCTTTTATTAATATTCAATGATAAAAAGTTATGCAATTATACTTTACAAGTGCTCATCTAAGGGTGAAACCCTTAATAACTCAAATGGAGAGTCATTTATACTAAATTATTTCTATTAGAAGCATCTAAACATATTACAAAAATAGTATCAAAATATAGGAATACAAAAACTATTTATTTGAGATGTCACTGTCTTCAAGGAAATGGTTGATGATGTGGCCCCAAAATGTGTTGCTTTGCTGGCATGCTATTGGAGATGATATTTAATTGATAGTTTCAGATAAGTGATTCCATATTTCTTGACTTGGTATATCCAGATTAATTAACCTTATAAAAATTTCATCTACTTAAGTATATCTCTCAAAAGTAGGCTTATTAATAAATATATGTTTGATTTCATGTCGGATTATTAAATGAAACTCTAAGGCCTCTAAAAATTCCTTTCGTGTCATATGACCTCTAATCCCTGCAAATTTATCTTTGTCAAATGAAATTGTATAAAGTTTCTTGCAATACTCCTCCAAGCTGATTAACCTTTCATTTGGCACTACTAATCCTGGAAATCCTCTTTTCTTTATCAGGTTTAATTTGATGTGAAATATTTGGAAAACACTATCCAAAGTTTGACACTTGGTTTTCAACACATTCAACAGATGCTTCTTATGCAGAAATTTCTTGATTTCCAAAATGGTTTTTTATCTACCTATGATATTAATATGTTTTAATTCTCCTCTTCTCTTTGAATTCAACACCTTAATCATATTTAAAGCTTTGGCTGGTTTTTTCTTAAGTGATTCCTTTCCCTACTAAATGAATACTTTGCACTTACTGATTATTTCTTCCTATTCCAAAATAATATATATGGAGGGTCATAATTCATTCATAGCCTGACTTATTTCAGTAAAAATTCTTTCCTTGGCTTGGGCCAAAGTGTCTAACATCAATAACACACTCTCTAACTTCTCAACTTTCTTTGTTAGCCTGTGAGATTTATGCATTTGTTCCATGTAAAGAGTATCATTATTTAGCTTCTGAGCTTCTAGATTATGGAATTTCTCTAGAAGATTTTCATTCTCCTCTTTCGAAGAGTTGCAATGTCTGCATTCTTCTTATTAATAATTTATTCTACATATTTGACATCCTTAGGGTTATACCCAATCTTTATTACTATATCTTCTAATGATTTTAGCTTATTATATTTACAAAAAGAGGAATGTTTCTCAATTTTCAACTGTGACTATACATTTGATAGAGTTGTTCTCAATTTGGAAAATGCCATGGTAGTGTTAGTCATGGTAGAGAAAATAATTTCTCCTAACTATCTGTGCATGTCCATTTGGTCAATAGGATGAATCTGATTTGCATCAAAATAGAATATGGTCTTCTTGTAATGAGAAGGGGATTTGGGAAAAGGGACATGAGCCTATAGAAAATACATCTAAATCCTTCCATTTTCACTGTCAAAAGCCATCAAAAACCTACGCTGTGATGTAGAGGTATATTTCAAAAAATGACTATAGACATTAGCCTTTAGAGAAAAATTCTTATCTTTAATCTCTAGCAATTTAGAGAAAACAGTTTGATCACCATGTTCATTGGTTCCTACTAGTTGAATAATATCCATGGGATCTTGTGAGATTGAAAATGAGGATGGGGTATTAGGAACATCTCCCTCTGCTACTATAGAAACTTTTATATCACCCAAATCAATGATATCTAGCTCTTTTTGACTTTCCTCAGTGGAAATGGTGAAATCTGTCTTTTGCTTCTTCTACTGGATAATGATTTGTTTGGCAATGTTTGTAGAAGATGATGGTTCCTCTCTAGGCCTTTTCTATTATTTTTCTTGAGAAATTGGAGTTTTCGAAGTGGGGGTAGCAAGAAACTGCGCCTCTGCTTCTTGCAGTGTGTTTTCTTCACACTGGTTTTGGTTCATGAATTTCTCAATCTCTAGCCTAGGAGTGTAAAGAAATGTTGTTAGAGAACATAAAGAGAAATAGTTATAAATATTAAATTTAATATTTGTTCAATATTCAATTCCAAAAATTAGCACACCATGGGTAGTGTCAGGTTACATTTAAATAAGGCTTATCTTTGAAAGTGCATGTAGTCATATAATTAATGATAGTCATCTAATAAACAAATTCATGGAACTTTTATATTCATGATTTCTAGGTAATTTTTTCAGAGGATTTTACATTTGAATTTAACTTTCCCAAGAAAAACATAAATGTATTCCACTCACATTTTCCAAAATGAAATTGTGTCTTGCATGTATATGTATTTCAATTTTATCACTTTAATTATCTTTCTCTTCATTTATATTTGAAATAAGTATCCCATGACCAACTATTAAGTAAAAAGTCAGCAAGACCTATGTTAGATCATCTCAAGTCACAGAGTGTACATAACACTCTCTAAGATGATCCAACATGACAATGTTACTAAGTAATATTTCAACTTCTCTACGGACAAGATTCAAGGGTAAAAATTATCATTTGCAACTTGTATTAGAATATTTTCTTATATTTTCAAGTGTTTATTGACATTATATTCTCATGGAGATTTAAGTTGATTTTTTCCTTTATATGCATTGAATCTGATTTTTTATTATACATTTCCTAGTTTCTTTACATTATAGAAAGGCATATGTAGAAAAAAAATCATATCCTCTTTTATATCACAATATGCCTCACAAGAAAAGGCTCAATTTATGCCTTTGAATTAATGATATCATTTCATTTTTATATAGTATCATTTGAAGTATATATTTATGGATTAAAATTTATCTCTATGGATAACATATAAATATATCTCTTTACTTTATTAATGATAATCATTTGTACTCAAACCTCATAAATCCTCCCCTAATGTATGTTAATGACACAATATTAACATCAATAGTCATTTTTTATATGCGTAATATAGGAGGAACAATAAAAACATGAACTCAAAATATGAAAGAAAAGTGCATAGATGAATTAATTAATGGAAGATAACAAATAATGTTCAAGTAAAGAGTATATTAATATAATAAATCCACGTAGAATAAGAACGATTTAGAACCCTTTGAGTAGAAGTGGATGTATTATATTTCTTTCCAGCATAATGTGTAACATAATATTGCAATAAATGGAACCTGTTAAGTCACTTTGGCTTTAGTGGATCGTGATTCTAACTTTCACAAGTCTTGTCCACTAATCATGGTTTAAATTTTGAAATTGTACTCTATCATATCATAGATGTATTTATTAGGATGATAGAATAAAATATAGGTGGTGGTGGGATATTTTGTTATCCTATCCAATCTTGGAACCTATAGATACATAAAAAAGAGCGAAGATTTATACTATAAATACTTCCCTATCCATATTTACTTTATGAAACTATGTGTTATAATAAGATATATATCCAATGTTCTAGTTATCTTGAGAGGGGAAAAAAAAAATATAATATGAGAATAACAAATAACCACAAAAATTTTTGGTTTAAACTGAATCTCCAAAATAAGGAGAATTACAAAAGTAGATTCCTTACATTTTCAAAAATTTTAAATCAATTTAGAAGAAGAAAGTTTGGTGACAAAATAATATGAAGGTGTTGCATAATGTTGATATCTATCCTTCAAACCAAATTTGATATTTTACTTTCAACAATTTTCAACATTATATGGCCATATGAGTTTCTATTTATTGATTTTTTACATCTTGGTATGTACTCTTCTGATTATTATCATTTTCATTATTTACCATCATTATAATCGTTATTTATGTATGTATAAACATCCATTATTAATTTTATTATTCCTTTTAAATTTCACTTTAAAAGGAGGTATTTTCCTATGCACAACTATTCAATATCATATATTTAAATAATGATATTATCAAAGATATAATATCATAAACAACCCTTTCAAGCTTTACTGAAATTCAACATTTTATTCACATTTGATATTTTATCGAATTTACAACCAAATTAATGCATTAACATACAATTGGATACATCTTAGGTGGATGGAGGAGCGATTATCATCCTTCTCACACAGGTTTGATTCCCAGATGTGACATTTTGAGCTGATACAGATTATATTTCTGTAATGGATTTGTTAGGTCCCTATATTACTAGTATAGTCCCTTATTGTTGTTAGTGTAACCCCCTTATTGTTATTGTTGTACCCTTGTAACCCCCATATTGTTATTATTGTTCCCTTACATTATTTTTGTTAGGTCGGCTAGGATTACATTGTGGCCCCATGGACTCCTATATATAGAAAGGAGGTTTTGTCATTTGTATCATTAAATAATTGTTCATTTATGTAATGTATTGGAGGTTTCTCCCTTTAAGTGGCTTATTTCTAAGGCGTTGATCTCTCTTTTATTATATTTTTGGAGTTGGTTTCATAACATTTGGTATTAGATATTTGGATTCTAGGGTTTCTCTATTCCAGATAGGTAATCGTGGGGTTTTCGCTATAAGTTTTATTTTACAAAGTTTCATAATTTTAAACTTTTACAGAGAAAAGCCGAAATCCTGAGGAACATTGTGTAAAAATTTTAGATCTTGGTTTGAAAATTTTTCGGAGATATGATCTATGGAATTTAGGTTTGTTTCAGGCTCCTGAATTTCACTTAAACAAGTCATCGTGGCATGTTCGATATAGATTTTGTTCTACGGAGGTTCAGAAGATGAAATGTTTAGAGAGAGAAATCAAAATCTTGAGGAATGTCGTATAAATATTTCAGATCTTCGTTAGAAATAATTTCGGAGATATGATCTGTGTAAGTTAAGGCTTGTTCACACTCTCGAATTTCATCTTAAAGAGGTGACCGTGGGAAAATCATCATAACTCTCTCTCTCTCTCTGAGCATCGGATAGGAATTCTGTAAAATTTTTCCATAAGTACGCATAATTTGTTTTTCTTTGTATCAATTTAAGATCCTAAGGAGTAAAGAGTGACATGTGGCACGTCATACAAGTTCGCTCTACTGAAGCAGTCCATAATTAGGTTATTGTGGGAGATTGGGAATAACTTTGCCTTGAAGTATCCAAATCAGGTCAACTCTTTTTCATTCAAAAGAATATTGAGTGGGCTACTAAATTCGAAAATGATTGACCACAATATAATTTAGGTGTCTAACAACTTTATTCCCAAAGGCCTAGTACCTCTAGAAATATTATGACCAAAATTATGTTCCCAAGTATCCACTATAAATTTCACCTGAAGAGAATATTGAAGAATATAATATTGGAACACCTGAAGAAATCAAGAAAATTAAAATATATGCATCTCTACCTCAAGAAGAAAAAACTGAATATTGGAATCTTCTTAAAGATTAAAAGGATTTTTTTTTTCTTGGTCTTATGTTCAATGAAAAACATAAGATACAACTCTCAATGAGCATAAAATCCTTTAAAACCTGAAGAAAAACACTATAAAGAAAAATTATGGAGAATCAATCCAGTCTTGATCCCTGCCATAGAGAAAGAACCTTACTTGATGCTCAAATCGTAATTCGAATAAGATACACAGAGTGGGTAGCTAATTTAGTTTTTGTTAGAAAGAAGAATGGGGAAATAAAAAACCGTGTAGATTTTAGGAAATTAAACAAGTCATCCTTAAAATACATGTACCCATTACCCAAAATGGATCCGTTCTTTCAAAAAGTTTCAGGTCCAAATATACTTTCAATGCCTGATGGTATTTTTGGATATAATTAGATAATGGTGAGTCCAGAGGATAGGGAGAAGGATGCTTTCACTACTCCTTGGGGTACATTTGTGTATGCCAAAATTCCCTTTGGATTAACAAATGTTGGAGAAACATTATAGAGAGCTACAGATTTATATTTTGTGGGTACGATTTTTTTTTTTTTAAATAAAAAATAAAAAAATTGTTATATATATTAATGACCTTATTGTGTTTTATAGCTCAGATCATAAAAAATTAAAATACTTGATGAAATTTTTTGACAGGTTTAGAAAATTCAGTATATCACTCAATCACAAGAAGTATTTGTTTGCTACCAGAGAATGGAAATTTCTTGGACACGTCATTTATAAGGAATGGGTTCTAATTTACCCTAAAAGGGTTTCAACTATTCAAGCACTTTAATTTCCAAGGAACAATAAGGAGATCCAACCTTTTCTTAGAAAGATTAATTGCCTAAGATTCATTTCTAACTATGCTAAATTTTTTAATGATATAACTAATATGTTGAAGAAGAATCATGAATTTAAGTGGACAATACCAACTAGATATGCTTTTGACCAAATTACAAAGTTCATTTTTGAAGCCCAAACTTTAGCTAGCCCTAATTATTTTGAACCCTTTGCCATATTTTCCTTTTCCTTTGAAACCACTTTAGTTATTGTCCTTTCGAAAAATAATTATGATGGATATGATCAACCTATACCATCTTTCAGTAAAGTCATGAGAGACATATAATTTAAGTATGACATCATTGAAAAAGAGGCTTATTCCTTAGGCCAAGTGTTAAATTATTTTAAAATTTATTTCCTTCACTCAACCATTACTGCTTATGTTCCTAATAATGCTGTGAAAATTGTCTTTACTCAACCAGACACTAGTGGTAGAAGAGGAAGATTAATTACCCAAATACTTGAATTTGATATTAGTATCAAAACTACAAATTTGGTAAAAGGTCAAGGTTTGGCTAATGTTTTAGCTTAATCTAATTGTAAATTTTTGGGGATAATTTTTTTTTTTTTGAACTTTCAACACAGAATAATCCACAAGAACCATCTCCAAAATCACAAGGGGAGAATCTGCAAGAATCTTGCAAAGACTCAGAAGGGAAGAACACACAAGAACCTTCATCTTCAATTCAATCGGTTCTTGTTTATATTGATGATAAATTCATGTTGTCATAATGGTATTATGATATTGTATATTTTCTTATAAACATTGAGTGTCCTTCTCAATTTTAAAAAATTCAGTGTAAGACACTAAATTTAAAATCCATAAATTATTGTATCATCAATGTAAATTTATACAGGAAGGATCCACTCAATAACCTTTTTCTTTGCCTGACAAAAAGTGAAACATAAGGGATTATTGAATAGTTTCATGAAGGTATATGTGGGGGACACTATGCCTGGAGATCTAAAATATATAAAATAATGAGAGCATGATTCTATTGGCCTATAATTTTCTTAAAAGTAGGAGAAAAGGTTAGGAGTTGTCAATGTCAAATGTTTGCTGGAAGGAAAAAACTAGCATCCCTTCCTTTGGTTCCAGTATTAGTTTCAACACCTTTCTTAGAGTGGGGATTGGATTTCATAGGCTAATTTCATCCAGCATCAACCAAATAGCATAGATGGATACTAATGAAACATATTACTTCACCAAATGGGTAGAGGCCATTCTAGTTAGAAAGGCCACAACCATTGTAGTCATCAATTTTAGTGAAGAAAACATTATGTCAAGGTTTGGATGTCCTCAGCAGATAGTAATAGATGATGTAAAAATATCTAATAGTGTGAAAATGATTAAAATTTGTAAAAAATATCAAATTTTGTTGCATCATTATACTCTTTACTATCCA
This sequence comes from Pinus albicaulis, assembly GCA_034641835.2. NCBI lineage: Eukaryota > Viridiplantae > Streptophyta > Pinopsida > Pinales > Pinaceae > Pinus > Pinus albicaulis. The sequence goes on from CM076569.1 coordinate 171,392,813, forward strand.
CATCGAAATGGTCTAGTAGAGTCATCAAACAAGAGTTTGGTCAAAGTTATCAAGAATACATTAGAGGATCATCAAAAGAATTGGGAAAATCATCTCATTTATGCAGTTTGGGTTAACATGATATCTTCAAAAATATCTACAGGAAAATCTTCATTTCAATTCGTTTATAGTAAAGAAGCAATTTTTCCTACAAATCTAGATTTCCCTGTTTTGAAATTTTTGCAATAATTTAATGAAGAAAGTCATGATTTTTATAGGAGAATCAATCATATTATTGAAATTAATGAAAATAGGGATGAAACGCAATACAACATTAGGAAATATGAGAAAAAAATGAAAAGTTTCTTTAATAGAAAATCTAGAGAAAGAGGCTTCAGAGAAGGATATTTGGTGTTAAAATGGGATGTTATGAGGGAAGAAAGAAGAAAACATGGAAATTTTGACATCCTCTAGTTTGGACCTTTTAGTATTGAAGAATTCAAGGGTAATAATACTTTCATCATGCAGAACTTGGAAGGAAAAGTTTCTTCATTTCTAGTAAATGGAAGATATTTGAAGCACTACATTCAGTACTGAAGATGCAAAAGAGTCATTCACACATTCATCATTGTATATCTACCGGCTTGTTTTATTTTCAAGTATGTTTGTTTTCTCAACAAAGAATCAATTAGCCCAAGGAGAAGGCACTTAGATATTCTAGTTCTCTGCATCCTATGGGAGGAAGCAATCCCCAGTTGGAGTCGATGTTGTAGCACTTTTTTTTTTTTTGAGAAGTTAGATATTGTAGAAGAAAATGGAAATATTTGAAAATGCTAGGTTTGGATATGAATAGATGAAAATTAAAAAAATGTTAGGACTCATGTCAAAATAAAATAATAATTTCAAGAAATGATAGGATTAGATTCTTTAAAAAATGAAGGAAAAAATATTTGAAAATGCTAGGCATGGATAGAAGCAATAAAGGAAATAAAATTGCTTGGTTTCAAATTAAAAAAAATAAATAAGTTGTGTGTAGTTTGTTAGGATGACAAAACCCAAAATAATTTGTTTTTGATCATACTGCTTAAACATGATAAAAATCATTTAAAATTATGCATTTTATATTAGGAAACAAAAGTTCACCAAAATTTTTAATCTTGGTTGAACATTAGACTTAGGAAAATTAATGTCATCTTGTTTTAAATGTGCCTAAGATAAGATCAGGATTAAAATATGTTTTATTAGCATTAATCGCTTCATTAATGGGTGAATTATTGTTGTAATAAATCACATGTTAATTTTATTCTACATTTGTAACGCAAAAATTTTCTTTTTTCATTTTGCATTATCATCAGACCAAATCTCAACAGTGGACCTCTTCCCTGCCCATATCAATGAAAGGGAAGTCATTTCACACCCCCTTTTTCTATTTCAAATTAACAGCAAGGGGGTCTAAAACGTAGTTTCCTTTCCCCGGGCCCCTTTCAAATGTTTCACTCCTTCGTGATTTCACACCCCCCACCCGCTCAATACCATTTACCGTCACCTACCCACTCCATAATCGGCCTTTCCTTCCAACGGTTTTTTGACTTCCTGCCAACGTCTATTCGACTTCACGCCATCGTCCATATAACAATGCCCAATCACCTCCTACCACTTGTATATGTTATGTTACGTCCACTCCCTTACCGTTTCATTCAAACATGTCGTCACAACTGCTCCTTAACTGTTATCAGTTGCTATTACTATGATCCGTTACATTACCATTTTCCATTAAACCTCCACGTCTTGTTCTCTAATAGTCATTCCATATAATGGTAATCCAAGAATTTATAAATAAACGTATCCCATTCCTTTCACCACCCTTTGATTCATTTTTCATTCTGTCTAATCGTAGGTTTGCAAAGATATAGTTTCAGTTTAGAGGCCTATAAGTTATTTAGAGGCCTATAAGTTACTTACAGAGACTACCTTCATCTACTATAATTTTAGTAAAGAAATAACTCTTCTCTTTTACACTTCAGAAAGAAATGGCTCCCAAAGGAAAGGGTCAAAAACTAGTCACTCAGAAAACTTCAAATGTGTCTACCACCATAAATCTCTACCATGTCCCATTAGTTGACCAATTTTTCAATATTACAGAAACAAAATTTGAATTTGAGATCTATGAATTCCATTTTTGGTTATCAGAAATATTTAAATAAAAAATATGGATTCAAGCTCTAGGAGAATTTATTTCCTCTATTCACCTTTCCTCAAACCCATGAGATCCCTGATCTAGTCACTTGGTGTCAAGATAGGTATGATCCCCTTAAAAAAAATAGTAGCTCAAAATAAAGACATTTTGATTTCTATTACATCTGAGACCATAAAATAGATGTTTTCAATCCCACAGAGTGATTCCCTTGGCCATTTTTCCCAAGCTGCTCACATGGACTTATACCAAAAACTGACTTTTACTGAAAGAGCTCAGATTTTCAAAACATTTCTTCAAGATGGCGTTGAAAATTTTGAAAAATAACCCTCCTTACCCATCCACTATTTTTCATGAAGCAACCAAGCACATTATTTCCTCAATTTCCTATTTTTTACACTATCAAAATGTCAGAACAATAGAAGAGTCAATTCTGGGTTGTTTTTCCATTTTCTCCAAAGACAGTCAGCCAAACTTCATCTACAATTACAGAAAGCTCCTAGTTTTTAATATGCATGCACATATGATGAACTTGACTACTCAAGGCATGTTCAAGTACACTTATACACTAGATTGTATGTTTCTATTTCAGTAGGGGTATTCCTTACCAATTAAGTTTCATAAACATTATGATCAAGGCGTTAATCAATTAGTCATTCATTGGACTCAATTGGTTAGAGTCATTTAAACTGAATTTTTATTTGCAGATTTCATTAACTCCTTAATTCATTCAGTTTCCTAGCTTTTAAGCAGTCAAAATGAGCCTGGGATTGGGCCAAACATCAAAAGGATACTTCATCTAAGTGATCAAGTTAAAATAAAAGATAAGTATCTTTACCATAATTATATAGAAATTAGAGTATATGGTTGTGAATTGCACCTTACAAGCTACCCAAATAAGTTCCAATGAGACTTTTATCTCTCAAATATAATAGGAAAATGATTAACATGAATGAACTTCATTTTGTTTCAGGTAAAATAAAATTCCAGTTTAAGATCAAGAATAGGGTGGGCTCTTTCATATGCAACACTAGGACAACAGGAATTGGAGCAGATGCAATCCTCAAGAGGATGGATTTTCATCCAAGTTTCACTTTGTCATATGATCCAATCAGAATTATTTCTAATTTGAGGCTGGAACTGAAGACAACAACTTACAATCATACTCCTAGGTCAGAGATTAAGAAATTCATGAACCAAAATCAATATGAAGAAAACACACCGCAAGAAGCAGAGGCACCGATTCTTTCTACCTCCACTCTGCAAACTCCAATTTTTCAAGACTAACAATAGAAAAGACATAGAGAGGAACCATCATCTTCAACAAACATTGCCAAATAATTCATTATCCAGTAGAAGAAGCAAAAGACGGATTTCACCATTTCCACTGAGGAAAGTTGGAAAGAGCCAGATATCATTGATTTGGGTGATATAGAAGTTTCTATAGGAGTAGATGGAAATGTTCCTAATACCCCATCCTCCTCTTTAGCTTCACAAGATCCCATGGATATTATTCAATCAGTAGGAACCAGTGTACATGATGATCAAAATATTTTCTCTAAATTCTTAGAGATTAAACATAAGAATGAAGCTCTAAAATCCAATGTCTATAGTCAGTTTTGGAAATAGACCTCTACATCACATCATAGGTTATTGATATGTTTTTATAGTGAAAACGAAAGGATGCAGACGAAATTTATATAGTCTTGTGTTCCTTTTCCCAAAGCCCCTTTTCGTTACAAGAAGACCATATTCTATTTTGATGCAAATCATATTCATCCCATTGGCCTAATGGACATGCACGAATAGTCAGGAGAAATTTTTTCTATTCAGTGACTAACACTGCCATGGCATTGTCCAAATTGAGGACAGCTCTGTCAAATGTACAATTACAGTTGAAAATTGAGAAACATTCCTCTTTTTCTAAATCTAATAAGCTAAAATCATTAGAATATATAGTAATAAAGATTGGGTATGACCCTAAGGATGTCAAATATGTACAAGAAATTCTTAATAAGAAGAATTCATACATTGCACCTCTTCCAAAGCAACTCAAATTTCCTTCTACAGAAGATCCCCAAACCAAGGAGATAGAGGAAAGTGAACAAAATCGAGAGGAAATGATAAAAGTTATCATTGAGTAGAACATTCAAATCAAGAAGATGGAGGAACAAATTGAATTTCTACTGAAGGAGAAGGAACAATCAACTCATTTGGACATGATTCTAGTTTCATTTGTACCTATTTTAGTTACATGCATAGAGCTAAGTTCTTCATTAACAACAACAAAATCCACATCAGTAGAAGGTGACACAAGAAAACTTATGTAGGATTTATCTCTACAAAAGCAGGAGAATGAAAATCTCTTGTAGAAATTCAAGAATCTAGAAGCTTAGAAGATAAAGCATGATACTCTTTACATGGAACAAATGCATAAATCTCACAGGTTAGCACATAAATTTTAGAAGTTGGAGATTCTGTTATTGATGTTAGACACCTTGGCCCAGGCCAAGGAAGGGATCGGTACTGAAATAAGTCAGGCTATGAATGAAGTATAACCCTCCATATATATTATTTTTTAACAGGAAGAACTAATCATTAAGTGCAAAGCAGTAATTGAGAAGGAAAAGGAAGCACTTAAGCAAAACCAACCAAAGCTTCAAATATGATTAAGGTGCTAAATTCAAAGAGAAGAAGAGAATTAGACAAACCAAGTGTCAAACTTTGGATAGTGTTGTCCAAATATTTCACATTAAGTTCAACCTTATAAATCAAAGAGGATTTCTAGGATTAGTAGTGCCAAATGACGAGTTAATCAGCTTGGAGGAGTATTTCAAGAAGCTTTAGACATTTTCAATTGACAAAGCCAAATTTGTAGGGATTAAAGGTCATATGAAAGGAAAGTTATTTCTCGAGGCCTTAGAGTTTGATTTTTAAATCAGACATGAAATCCAACGTATATTTATTAATAAGCCTACTTTTGAGAGATATACTTAACTAGATGAATTTTTTAGAAGGTTGATTAATTTGGATATACCAAGTTAAGAAATATGGAATCACTTATTTGAAAATATCGAGTAAATTTCATCTCCAACAGCATGCTAGCAAAGAAACACATTTTGGGGCCACATCATCAACCACTTCCTTGAAGATAGTGACATCTGAATTCAAAAGTTATTGTATTCCTATATTTTGATACTATTTTTGTAATATGTTTAGTTGCTTCTAGTAGAAAAAATCTAGTATAAATGACACTACATTCGAGTTATTAAGGGTTTCACCCTTGGATGAACATTTGTAAAGTATAATTTCATTAACTTTCAATCATTGATGATGAATAAAAGGGTTATGGATTTATTTCAAACAATTTTTATCCTTCTAAGTTTTTCTAGTATTCATTTCATTATGTTTGGAACTAGTCATAGAACCACTGGTTTAACGACCACAACCAATGACTTCTTAAGAAATTTTTTTGATAAAATGAAATTTTGTAAAATAATTTTATCATTATGGGGAGACGCACATTGGTAAACAATGAAAGTGAAAAAAATAAGGAGAACACATATTAGTAAATTTAATATGAAGACAAAGTAACTAAGAAAAAATATTAAGTCTTATGGTGATGGAAATTAGTTGAAAAATGAAAAGGTCTGGTATCACCTTTCATGCCAAGGGCGACAAAAGAAATTTATATCCCCTCCCATCCCCTTTACCTCACCCTATATCAATCTCGTATAATTTAATTTTCATTTTGTTTTAATAGAAACAGGTATTTTGGATTATATTAAAATAGCTTGGGTCCAATCTATAATTTTTACAATTTTTCTAATTTTTTTTTCCAAACTTCCTTAAGAAATGTGTTTTTCATTTGGGTTTATCTTAATTGGTTGGGTGAAATAATTGTTGTTCTCCCCACCTAGGTTCAGTTCTTGCAAGCCACATGTTGAGATTTGTTGTAATGGATTTGAGCCTTATTGTTGAGTCTGATTAGTCCCTATATGAACAAAATATGTATGTTCCTAATATGGAATATAAATATATTTCTCATAAGGAGGGGAGGAAAGAAAAACATATGAGATTCTTTTTGGTTTTTCAATTCCATTACTAACATTATTAATGTTTCCATTTTATTCCATTTTAGATATCACAATGCTCAATGTAACAAGATCTGATCATGTAAGACAACTATAAGTAATCAAAATTTGTTCTAGTATTTTTTCATATGGAAATAATTATTAATTAATCAAATAACTAGTAATTTTCTTGCAACCAGTGGAAACATTATCATGTTAGAATTATACTATGTTTAGTGTATGTTGAATCTATAGTGGCACAAAAGTTTCATGTATGTTTGAATATATAGTAGTACAAATGGTTTCCCCTTGCATACATTTAGATATATATGACCTTCATCCACACTTACACTAGTATGACCACAATTTTATAAAGGAAAAACTTATTGTAACCTAAGGCTTCCTTGACATATTGTATTTTTTTCAATGTTACAAATCTCGGGGAAACCCTTGGAAAATTTCCCTCATTTAAAATATGATACATAGTTAAAACCCTAGATTACTATGGCCACAAGGCTAGTCCACAATAAGGATGAAATACATTAGAGAAATATCCTCTCTATGAGCTCAAAATGTTACATGTGGGAATCAAACCTTGGCAGGAAGTATGATAATGATTCGTTCATCCACGTGAGATAAATCCAATTGTATGTTAATTCATTAATTTAGTGGTAGATTTGATAAAATATCAAATGGGAATAAAATATTGAATGCTAGTAAATCTTGAAAGGGTTGTTTATGATATTATATCTTCAATGATATCATTATTTAAATATATGATATTGAATAGTTGAGAATAGGAAAATACCTACTTTTAAAGTAAAAGTTAAGAGGAATAGTAATATTAATAATGTATGTTTCCACATACATAAATAACAATTATAATGATGGTAAATAAAGAAAAGGATAATAATCAGAAGAATACATACCAAGATGGAAAAAATCCATAAATGAAAAGTCATATAGCCATATAATGTTGAACATTGTTGAAAGTAAAATATTAAATTTGGTTTGAAGGATAGATATCAATGATATGAAAAACCTTCGTATTATTTTGTCACCAAGCTTTCTTCTAAATTTGTTTGAAATTTTTGAAAATGGAAGGAAAATACTTTCGTAAGTCTCTTCATTTTGGAGATTTTGTTTAAACCAAAATATATTGTGGTGATTTGTATTTATCATATTAACTTTGTTTTTCCTTTCAGGATAACTAGAACATTGGATAGATATCTTAATTTCTAACACATAGTTTCATAAAGTATATATGGACAGGTAAGTATTTATAGTGTACATATTCACTCTTTTCTATGTATCTATAGGTTCTAATATTGGATAGGATGGTAAAAGATCCCACTACCACCTATATTTTATTCTATAATCCTAATAAATACATCTATGATATGAGAGAGTGCAATTTCAAAATTGATAGCATGATTAGTGGACGAGACTCGTGTAAATGAGAAATCATGATACACTAAAGCCAAAGTGACTTAACAAGTTCCATTTATTGCAGTATTGTGTTATACATTATGCTGGAAAGAAATCTAATACATCCACTTCTACTCAAAGGGTTTTAAATCGTTCTTATTCTACATGGATTTATTATATTAATATACTCTTTACTTGAACATTCTTTGTTATCTTCCATTAATTAATTCATCTATGCACTTTTCTTTCATATTTTGAGTTCATTTTTTTATTTTTGCTCCTATATTATGCATATAAAAAATGACTATCAATGTTAATATTGTGTCATTAACATACATTAGGGGAGGTTTTATGAGTTTTTTGAGTACAAATAATTATTATAGATAAAGTAAAGAGATAGATTTATATGTTATCCATAGAGATAAATTTTAATCCATAACAATATACTTCGAATGATACTATATAAAAATGAAATGAGATCATTAATTCAAAGGCATAACTTGAGCGTTTTCTTGTGAAGCATATTGTGATATAAAACAGGCAATGATATTTTTTTCTCTCTATGCCTTTCTATAATGTAAAAAAAAATAAATAGAAAATGTATAATAAATAATAAGATTCAATACATATAAAAGAAAAAATTAACTTAAATTTCCATGAAAATGTAATGTCAATAAACACTTGAAAATATAAACAAATATTCTAATACAAGTTACAAATGATATTTTTTACCCTTGAATCTAGTCCGTATAGAAGTTGAAATATTACTTAGCAACATTGTTATGTTGGATCTTCTTAGAGGGTGTTACATCCACTCTGTGACTTGAGATTATCTAACATAAGTCTTCCTAATTTTTTACTAAATTGTTGGTTATGGGATAATGCTTTCAAATGTAAAATAAGGGAAACATAATTAAAATTATTAAATTAAAATACATATACATGCAAGACACAATTGCATTTTGGAAAATGTGAGTGGAATACATTTATGTTTTTCTTGGAAAAAATCAATTCAAATGTAAAATCCTCGAAGAGAATTACCTATAAATCAAGAATATAAAATTTCTATGGATCTATTTATTGGATGAATATCACTAATTATATGAGGACATGCACTTTGAAAGGTAAGCCATATTCAAATGCAACCTAACACCACCCATGGTGTGGTAATTTTTGGAATTGAATATTGAACAAATATTAAATTTCATATTTCTAAATATTTATCTTTATGCTCTCTTACAAAATTTATTTACACCCTTTGTACCAATATATAGGTTAAATCATGGTGAGGAGGAAGTAAATTTAGCTCATGAAACAACTAAAAAAAAGTCACTTTTAGAAAACGTTAAATTCCTAGGGATCATAAGTCACTCACTATGATAAGTGGGTCTATTTACTTTTTCAATCTAAATTTGGATTTTAAGTAAATGTATGCTAATATCATGAAAATCCATTGGCATATATTTTGTAGCAGATTTAAAACCGTATTAATATCAGAACATATATAATATGTTGTATATTGGATTTTTTCGTTGCATCTTCTAAAACTACAATGTAATGTCGAGGGTGGTCATTTTCAACCCCATTTTAGTAGAAATTTCAATATGAGTTTGAGGGTTGTACATTTGATGTGATAGGTTAGGATTCATATATGTACTCGTAATCATATGGTTTAAAGAAGCATAGGTGAGAAAACATAACTCACATTTAGTATGATTAGTGATAAGGTGTTTTATTAAGACAATCCATGGTAGAAAGGTCATGGTTTGTTACCACACAGTGAAAATTAGTCCATAAGTATGGGTTGGTGTGACCAAGGATAGGTGCTATTTTTGGTTAATTTTTTTATAGTTTATATTCCCTTGGATTGAAGTTTCTCAAGCCACTAGTTTTTCATGCCAATTTGTGAACAAGCTATCAAACAAAAGGAAAAAAAAAGGAAAAAAAGAAGGGAAAAGTTTCAAATTTCATACAATGTATGATATAATGGAGGGAATCAATGTATTTATGAACCTACTCCTTAGACTGGGCTCATAACGTGTATTCTTTATGTTAACTATACTCTCTTAGTTATGTACTAAATATATGTAATTTTTTTCTTAATGTGTCCACCCCATTTACAAGAAACAAATTGGGAAAATTAGCTTTTGTAAAAAGAATGTTATAATTATGGGAAGACACATATTGGTAAATAATGAAAGCGAAAAAAATAAGAAAAAAACATGTTAGTAAATTTAATATGAAGACAAAGTAACTAAGTAAAAATATTAAATCTTATGGTGATGGAAATTAGTTGAACCATTAAAAGGTTTGGTAGCGCCTTTCATGCCAAGGGCAACAAAATCAATGTATATCCCATCCTAGACCCTTTAACCCTCTCTAGCTAAATCTCATATTATTTTTGTCTCTTCTTCTTTTTAACAGAAATGGTATTTTGGATTGTATTAAAAGAACTTGGATTGAACAAATAATCGTTACAATTCTTCTAAAAAAAGTGCTTCCAAAATTCCTCGAGGATTTGAGATTGAACATGCATTATCAACCCAAATCCCTAATTTAGATCTCAATAAAAAAAATATATATTTTTTTTACCATTCCAGCTAAATATTTTCCAAATACCCCTAATATCCAAATACATTTGCATCCCATTCTTAATTATTGATCATTATAACTTTGACTAGCTTCTCTTTTTTGTTTATCTTCATCTAAATTCTTGTTTCCCTTGTTGAAGTATATATGTCCTTTTTCCTCAGTAGGATCTAACCTGTGTTATGTACTATATCTAGAGGATCGTTCTTGTAGTTATTATCTAGAATATTGTTTTCAGCTTTAAGAGTCTTATACAATTCTTCCTCTTTTTCCTCATCTTCCTAAGAAGTTTTTTTTTTAAGTCTTATTTTCTAAAGAGGAAGAGGAATCACCAAAAAATATCTAACTTGTCCTTGGCCACTTTTTGAATATTATCACAAGGTTTTTTTTTTAGAATTATTTTCAATAGAATCATTTGGGTAACCAAATTTCTTCGGTTTTTCATGGGCATCATTTATACATTCGACTACAACATGGCTTGTTGTTGAGTTTCCATTAACTTGGTGGGAGTATTTATTGGATTATAATGTATCTTGTTGATTTTAATAGTTTTTGTGATCTTGGGGGAGTTCATATTTAAATATCATTTAATGTTATGACTTGGAAACTTCCAACTATCTTGGTTTGAAACTATTTTACCTAGCTTTGATCTTTTCAGGTTTGGGACAATTTTTGAAAGAATGGCTTGTTTTGTAATAAGCTCTACAGGGGGAAGAAATATTCTCATAGTCTATATTTTTCACCCATAGATAATTTAGGCTTGTCAGTTTGATTTAGCGAATAAATCTTTAGTGAAGTACATTTGCACAAAAATATAAGAACATACAAGTTTCAAGTACTATTTGTCTAATCACTACACTAACAAAAATATACCTAAAGCATTTTGTATAGATTTAAATGATGAAAGATTGCATAGATCCAAAGGGATATTAGGAAGCCTTACCCAAACTAAAACAGTAGGAATTGAATGTGAAAAGGGGTCGAAAGAGGGGAACCGAGGTTACATAGACAACCTTGAATTTCTCTAGAATCACATACCATAACTAGAGATCAACTCCTAATCTTTAGCTTTATCAATGATTGATAAAAAAAACCATCTAGTCAATGGATAAATATTTGGCTCATCTGAAATTAACAATTTCTAGTGCTAAAAAGTCTAGGAGTGAAGATCTACTAAAGATGGTGTTAAATAATTAAATATGCATATCAAGCCACAATATGAGAAGAAATTTTCATCCTTGAATTCTTGAGCCATCAAAGGAAACTCAAAATGAAGGGACTTCATGAACTGATGTAGTTGAGAAATAAATCTCATTTGTAACTTTCGCAACATTATGAAAATATGGGTGAAACATAAATTTACATGAGCCCTCTAGGGATTGAGGAAGGAATAAAACTATTTTTAGCATGTTCTAAATCAAAGGGTGTATTCAAGAAAATTTCCATCAATGCAGAGGATGGAGAAGCACACTTTACAACAATAATTCCCATAGTAGAGGAAAAAAATGGGCTTGTCTCCATGGAGAAGGGTGAGCTCATCGCCTTAGCTAGGGTCGTGATCTTAAATCCATCCACCATGGAATTAATGGATGAGGTAGTGATCAAAATAAAGGATGAATTCCCTAAGGATTTCAAGTTTTCGGTTTTCATGGAAGCTATAAAATCTATGAGTATACCATGTTGTTCGATGGATAAAGAGGAGTGAGATGATAATACAACATAAGTGATGTCCACCATACGAAAATATCTGAGAGAGAGGGATGAGAATTGGTTGACAAGGGACGAATCCTATCCAATACAATAAAGAAGCCCCACTCTGCCATTAACACATTATTTTTTCACTCCAAATATAATTTTTTTTATGTTATGTAAAGTGTGTAAAATGTTTTTGTTTTGTTTTGAGAATGAGGTGCATCTACCTAGGCCCCTACACCCTCATAATTTTGGCGAGTTAAATTTACTTCTTCCAATGTTTGATATGCTCATGACCCTCCATCACATAGGTTACATATCGCTAAGAAATGTTCAAGCAACGTGTCTGGCATGATCATTTCCCATATCATTGTTTTATTATTTAATCAATAAGACACATACTCCATTACCAATTTCAATTCAACCCTAATTATTTAAGAAAATGTTTACTAATTAGAATGACCAGTGTGAACCACTATTCTTACATATATTTCTTAAGCTTGTAACTATTTTTATTTCCCATGCCACTTGAAACTAGGATCTTGTATTCTTAAATTGTTCACTTTTCTTCAAAATGACCCACAATTCCTTTAATGTAAAACAATGATTGAACTTGAGTTCCACTATGTATTTATTGTTATTTTTCAATGGGTTCAATGTCCACCATTTGGGTTAAGAGAGAAATTTTAACTTAGATATCTCTATTGCATAGAATTCATTTGAGCCACACAAATTCTATATAGTAAATGTGGTACAAAAATGGAGAAACATACTTAGTTGCAAATAATTATCCAACGTACTTCTAGTGATGCACGATTGGAATTTACTTGTCATCATGTCATTTCTGCAATGCACGTGCATCCATAATGTGCCATGACACATAACCAATTGTCTCTCAATAGATCCATTGCAGGAATATATAATATGGAAATGTAGGTTTTTGATCCAATATAAGAAACACCCACCAAAGTATGTATAGTGAATCCTTCTTTTCTGTTAGTTTCTATAAAATCTCTATATTAAGTGGTTGTGAATGGACTTCTGATTTTGTGCGTTAAACTCTATGTGTGACGGGGATTTCCATGTCTCTATCAATACAAGGGTAGTTGATGTTCCCTTGCATTTTTGTCAAGTGAATGAACTTATTTGATTGGAAACAAACTAATTTTTTTCAAAGAAATCTAGTTTGAAAGTGGAATGTATAAGTTTTTATAGCTCGAAAACAATTGTAAGCTAATGCATGGGCCAAGATGAAAAATAGAAAAAATGGATATGTAGATGTAAACCATCACAAACAAATTCATGAAGCAAGATCATATAGCCACCAAGAATGGATGGATGACCAATTATGAACTGAAATTCATCCACTACAAATTAGTTGAATTGATTGTGACAACTCACATGAAGAAGTACATTGAATGGTTTACAATGTAATCAAGCAAGCTAGCAAGAAACACATGAAAGGGTGGGTTGTAATTACTTCATGAAATGAATATCATTTCAACTTTGAATATAGGAAATAATGGTTTGGAGAATATCTATGTTCGATTATGGTGTGAGTGTGTTCCTACATGTACAAATGTAAGATGACAGAGAACAACATAAAGAACAAGATTGCTATATTTGTCCTATCAGGCACTCAGCGTCATAAACATACACACTCTTCTAAATCCATCAGAAAAATTATAGTTAAGTTGAAGTTCTTATGTTATTAATATAGTGGTATAAATATGTATGTTGAAAAAAAGGATTAATTAAAAAATATAGTTTGTTAAATTAGTTAGAATCTATATTATCTCAGTGTAAGTTAGATATCCACACTTATGTTATTAGTGCAAGACATTCCTTGGAAGCTTACATTGTTTGAAATAGAGTCATCTAACACTCTCACTTTTAGGAATGTATTGGTAATGTTCTCAATGTGCTCTCCGATATTCGTTCAAGACATCGTCATGTTTTTCTTTGAGAGATATTCAACTCTTGCTCAATGTAATCTTGGAGGAAAAGAAGAAAAACTTATTATTTACCTTCAAAGTGACATTATTCAGAAATTAATTACAAACATAGCTTTTAATATAAAAATCACATCAATAATAGATTACAAAGAAAGGATCTAAAAATATATCAATCCAAATATTTGTTAGCTTGGTACTAACTCTTACAAGTATCTATTTTAGTTAGACAATTTTACTAAGTTTCCAATGGTATGTATAAACAATTGTTATCCATTTGAAAATACATAAGCAGAAGAAGAGTTTTGATTCCCTAGTCATGCCTCAAACGAAAGTCTCCTTCTACTACTAAATTTGAAATATCTAATAAAAATAATATTAGCAATATCTTTTTGCTACTAATAATAATATTTGGTTCTCATTATTTCATATATAAAAAAGAAAAATAACTATTTCCAAAATTAATATATGATAATATTACATAAATTTTAAATAAATTTAAGTTTTACAATTATCACTATTTAAATTATATATATTCCACTCAATAACATCACTAGTCTTTACACCATTAACATTATTATATATATATATATATATATATATATATATATATTCCATTGAGGCTTTGCACCATTAATGTTAAATATTAAATACATTGCAATCAATAACTTCCAATAATGTTCTGCACACGGACAAAACTGTAACTTTCAACCAATACTGTTATGCACAGTGAAAAAACTTTAAAACGCAGGTAAAAAAAAAACTACAGCCTTGCATTTATTGATAAAAATGGAAAGTTATGGACGAGGATCATTAGGATTGAACTGTATTTGCACAAGTTTTAAAAAGCACAGTTTTAAAAAAAAAACATAAATTATATAATAGTAGTAGTGAGTTAAAAGATAGTTTAATGAATGGTAATTAAAAGGCTGGTTTAAAGAATGGTCTTTAAAAGATTTGTTAACCCTAATTTTGAACGCAACGGTCCAAAAGAGACGATCATAAAACTCAAAAATTCACAATCATAAAACTCAAAAATTCCAAGTCATGGTTTAATAAATGGTAATTAAAAGACTGTTTTAACTAATGGTAATTAAAAGATTGGTTAAAGTTAATTTTGATCGCAACGGTCCAAAAAAGCAAGCATAAAACTCACTAGTTCCCAAGTCATTGTATACTAAAATCGTAAAACTCAAAAATTCCCAAGTCATGGTTTAATAAATGGTAATTAAAAGACTGGTTTAACTAATGGTAATTAAAAGATTGGTTAAAGTTAATTTTGACCGTAACGGTCCAAAAAAGAAAGCATAAAACCCACTAGTTCCCAAGTCATTGTATACTGATGAATGGAGAACCAGAGGGATCCGTGAATGCAATGAATCAAGAATGAGAGGAGAAAATTCAGAAATGAAGATGAGAGGAGAAAATTCAGAAATGAAGAGGAGGTGATCGAAAGTTTTTCACTATGAAAACAACAGAAAGAGAGTAGGAGTTGGTAAGAGTTTGAGCAATTTTATGTTCCCTTAATTTGTGAGTTCAATTCATTTTACACAGACATTTCTGTAACCTGAAAATTTATTTTCTCTGTCTACATGTTTAAGCATGGGTGTTCTTTCTCTCTCAAGCACTCTGATGTAAATTTGTCTGTTTTATGGAGCGCTACATAAATGTTTTGTGTAGTTTTGTATGCATCAATGTCATGTGTCGTGTTGTGATATGTTTGTAATGTTTGCTGTGTTGTTAAGTGTTGTGTGTTTGGATTTGTGTTAATCGAGAGAGAAAGACTTGGGTGAGGAGAGGAGAATATGCACAGATGATGGAAGGGCTATCTTGATCAACAAATAGTGATTTCAAAGTGAGTTGGTATTCATGGAGATATTTACTTTAGTTATTTTTAAATTCATTCCTAGTCTTTTCTTACGTTTCCCTTTCTGATGAGTTGGAATTTTAAATACAGGAGCTCCAGCAGCATTTTCAGTGCTTTTGCAACAGAGAATGTGGATTTTCCAGCTCTTTTGCAAGCACGAGTTTTTAGAGTTTCAACATCAAGTGAAAGATTCCGAGGAAGAAATGTTATTATTCATTTTTGATGGCCTTGTTCTCCTCTATTTCTTGTTGCAGTGTAATAATATATGTCTTATATGTTTAGTCCCTCTAAGTCTGTTTTAGTACTTTGTGTCCGTGTGTGTTCACATAAATGTTGAGGCATTAGGTATTTTGTCATGTGACAAGTCATGTCGCAGGCTATTGACAACATTGCTCCCTCCAAATGCCCAATTGAACTCCTCAGAATTCTCTCGAAACGCCCAATTGCGCTCTTCCTTTTCTCATTTCATTGTTGCGCTATTTATAACAACATTGGCCTCTTCAAACTCCAAATTGACCTCCTTCTCGTCATTTCATGGCTACTCTGTTTATTAGTCATTAACCTTTTCTCATTTCATATCTGCTCTCTTTATTAGTAATTAGCCTTACCACAGGGAAACAATATGTTATGTATGCCTTTTAATTTGGTTCTTCACACATAGAGTAGCCCTAGACCCGGCCTGTTCGTGCAACCTCTAAAGAGTCAGATGCTGGAGAGCGAGATCTGATCTCACTATCCCCAAATAGCGAGATCCTCGAGAGCGAGATGTGATCTGACTATCCCCAAATAGCTAGATGCTTGGGACCGAGATCTTATGCTTATGATCCTATGAGAAGGTGGTTGAGTCACTTGATAAGCACCGCCAAAAACCTGCATATATAGACACACCCTACAGAGCTAGATTTAAACAATGGTAAGAAAGGCCCGACCCTTTTTGTTGATTATGCAATTCAAAAGTGATATCTGGAAGAAACTGGAGATGTAGAGATTCCAGTGGTAAGGCTTAGGAGGAAAGAAGCTAGCTAGATAGCTGCATAGCTGGAATTGTACTCCGTTCAAAAAACATTAGATTTAATTGGAATATTATTTAATTTAATTAGATTTTGAAAAAATCATCAGAGATTCCCGCCCCATAAAGAACATGGCTCTGTGCTCAATACAATACGAAGCCACATCAGAAACCTAGAATACCCAAATATACTCGAAACCAATGCCTCGACGGAAATAGAGTTTGCCGTGGACTTCATATGTATCTTGACCAGTAGTGTAGGTGTGGTGTAAGAGTTGAGGACTTCAAATGTATCTTTGTTGCTTGTTTCGTTATTAAACCAAATTCTGCTTCAATGTCCATCTTTCGCATGCTTAGTTGTCATCCTTCCACTTTCAAGTTCCTTACACTTTCATGTCACGCATCTTTGTTATTATCCTTACATTTTCACATCAGGCATCTTTGTTGTTATCCTTACACTTTCACGCCTAGCCTCTTTGATATCTATCTATCTATATATATATATATACAATTCTGCCAAGTATAACGTGGTATATATATTCTGTTTAATCAAGTCTAGCAATTATTGAGTGGTGCAGCACCTGTTTATCAATACTCATCCCCTGTTCATCGATGAAAAAAAACCCCTGTTCATTAATGTGTAATGTGTTTAGAAGCCAGCAGGAAGTGAACATTGGTTAGTTGTCAAGAAGAAGTCATAACTGGTTATGAGATGAACCCTTCACTGCTGCGCATGCATGCCCAATCCCAAAAACACAACACGGGCAATTAGAATGTCATGATGATGAGATAAAAAAATCATAAGCCATCTCCTACAACCAGTTTCACGTGGAAACTCTTATATAATCAAAGATTCATTTTCCTCACCATTACGTAGTTTTATTTTTTAATTCTATCACAAGGTGTTTTAGCTTTCAGCGTTTATTTATTTTGTTGAAGTTTCCAAATGTAACCCAAAGATTCCTTTTTGCTCGCTATTATTAATCAGGTAGTTTTATTAATTATATCACAAGGTGTTATCACGCAGTTTTATTAATTAGATCACAAGGTGTTGGTGTTTTCGCTTTCACTGTTTTTTTTTTTGAAGTTTACAATGTAACATTTAGTTTTACTCACAGAAATATATTTACCAGAAATCACTCTAATCTATTTAGAATTTCTAAAATAAAAATGCATTTTGTTATCTTATATTTTATTATGATTAGTTATTCATTAGTTATATGTGTTTCTTAATATGCAATTGTTAAATTTAGGTGTTATTATATAAAATTTGCAAATTATATTATATTATATTTATATTTTTTTCTTGATATTTTTCATGTATTTTGGGTTTGTATAATATTTCTCATACATTATGGGTTTATATAATATGCATTTTTTTTTATCAAATTTTTATTTAATTATGTTACAAGTTGTTAGGAAGTGTTTGTATATTATATTATATACTAACAATATCATTTCATGTTGTATGTTGCAGAAAATTTATCAATACTGAAGTTGCTTGCTCGGTGAAGACATTATCTACTTTTATTTTTTGTAATGTTGTAATTAGAAAAAGTTGTATATATTTTTTGTTTAGATGGGCCCATCAAAAAATGTACATGAACACAAACTAACATTAGTAAAAGGAGTAGGCTCTTTCTTTTGTTTTGGAGGGGAGTTCAACCCCTCCAAAAGGCTCTTAGGATGGTTAAATTGTAACCCTCCTTTGAGTTGTGTTCCTTGTGTTCACAGGTTTTCACTATCTTTAGTTTATAGTAACTCCAATATGCAAAAACTAAAATATATCATTTTATTATAATAATAATAATTTAGAAACATGTTTTAAACATCTTACCAACACACACACAAATGTAAAAATCACTTAATATTTTTTCAATGTTTTAAACATCTTACCCACACACACAAATTGTAAAATCACTCTTATTCACATAAATCACTTAACATTTTTACAATATTTTATGCATCTTCCAAACGTGCACATAACTATCAAAATGACTCTTATTCACATATATTATATAGCAATTATAACCTATTTATTTATTTTATTTTATTTTTATTTTTAATTTTTAATTTTTTATTTAATTATATATTTTTATTATGAATATGTTATTAGGATATATATATTTTCTTATATTAAATAAACATTATTTGATATTTACATTGATATTGAAATTAGATATGAATATATTATTTAGAGAATTTGTAAATATTTAAAAGTTTTTATTACTTATTTGTATAAGTTTATTATGTTTAAATGCTTGTGTATTGGGTTTTATTATATATATATAGTTTTTATTAGTTGCATTTTTATAGTTAGAATTTCTTTGTAGAGCATTTTATTTTGTTATGGATTAATAAATAGAATATCTATGTCACACCTCCAAATTTCACACAGAATTTTTATTTTTATTTTCTTCTTCAAGAATTCAGGCTTTTAAGCATGGGTTTATTATGAAGTTCTAATTCTATTTACCATGATACTTTTCATCATAACATAATGACTCAAATAAACCCTCTATCATTTCTTCTTACCTTATGTTATTCCAGCTCCAAGTGTGGAGATATTTGATATGACTTTTTCTTCTTCAAGAATTCAGGCTTTTAAGCATGGGTTTATTCTGAAGTTCTAATTCTATTTACCATGATACTTTTCATCATAACATAATGACTCAAATAAACCCTCTATCATTTTTTCTTACCTTATGTTATTCCAGCTCCAAGTGTGGAGATATTTGATATGACTTTATCTTCTATAAAGGTCTTGTATAACCTCGAGAATTAACCTTTGACTTGATTGTCACATATATCACTTAATATTTAATCTATAATTAACCATACGGTCCATTAGCATGTATTATATACTATGGTTGAAATGGGCTTTTTCCTAAGAGCATTCTCGACCCTTCCACTATACATAGCCACGACTTTTCCACCATGTATATTTGTATAGACTTTGGGTGTCCATTTTTGATATAGTTCAATGTACATATTGTTATGAACTGACTCTTCTATGCGTTTGGCATTAATATTCACGTCTGGATTGATATGACAACATATCATTGTACATACGATTTTTTAATCAAATTTTAGATATGGAACTGGACATCGTGATGAGCCTACACGTAAGGCATATAATCCCATTCGATTTGGGTTTCTGAGTTCATAGCCGCGGTGTAAACCTTATCCACATCAGACGCCATGGTAAGTAGGTTGGCATTGTATGATTGATATTGTTCTCCATACCCCTTCGTTCGTTTACGTGGTAGATCCACGTCGATGTGGCTTACTCGGCTTACGTGGTTTACATCACTCCCGTCTGTATACGCACAGGACACATTGAATTTAATTCGGATCTACACCCCATAATTGTTATATGACCGATTTTAAATCTCACCTGCCAACCCTTCGATCCGTGTCTTGGGCTTCTACGATTTCGCCAAGTGGACGATGGCGATCATTTCATATTAGGGTTCAGGTGTGTGTCAAAGAATTATATAAGCCTTTGGTGTTGAGTTGAGACGGTTTTCCACGTTAATCAGTCGGTTGTGCACATCTGTGTCTGCAAGGTTCTATTTCCGTCGAGGGTTTGATGTTCTCAGTTTATGGAGAAGAGTCATGGTGTGCCTCTTCCACCAAAAAAAAACCAGGTAATTACTTATGCATTCATTTTTCCCTATCGTATGATTGAATGATCAAGAACGTTGCTCTTAACTGGCCATACGTCGACTCTGAGGATATCCTCGGTTGTTCATAAGATGAATGCGTTTTGTTTTGAGGATTTCAGGTTATACCCTCGGTGCAAAATTTTGTTGTTTTCCATTTCCAGTTTATCTCCGACCATACTCCTCTGTCGACTTCATGAAATGAGAACTAATTTATGTTATGCATACTGTGTAGCGTGCTTCACGTCTCTTCAGGCGAACGACTGCCATTCAGTTGGTCGTTATGAGGTTGGTTTTCGTCCTGTCTCTGCATACAATTTTTATTTCCTCCTTTTTCTATTCTAGGGAGTTTCATATTAACCCCTACTCTGTTTATAATTTCGATTTCAGAAGCTCGTCGAACCCGAGATTTGCATTTCACAGGTAACTTCTTAATACCATGAGCATTTTCTTCATTCAATTGTTTTCCAACGATGGTGCAACTGGCTAATTCCCATCTTGGTTTGAATTTGTTTTCCACAGGTAATAGAATATCTCTTTGTACGCTTATGAAAGCAGTCCAAAGACCTTTCAACGTTATGGATTTTAACCTAGGTCTCCTTGACATTTCAGGTCGGTACACCTATGGGATTACTTCCCTTCTCCTTTTGCGTTGTTTTGTTGGGCGTCGAATCATTGTTCTCTTATGATTTTACACAGTGTTCCTTGAGGAACGAGAATCTGTCAGAGTCATATTTTTAATCGGTGTCGTTCCTATGTGGTGCTCTTTTAAAATTTGTTTTCTTGAGATAGGGGTTTCGAGTTTCATACCCTAGCCTGATAGGCTCAGCATGTATTATGATATTTTTGGACATACATATATACTCCCTATTTTCTTATGTTGAATTCAATATACGACGCTACCGTGTAACTTTATATGGACTGTCTGAATCATGTATACGATTTCATACCATGGAATTTCGCTTTGTTGAGTTTGCTTGTCAGAACAGTAAGGGTATGTTAATTGGTTCTCGGTAGCACCAATGTTGTTCCAGATTCCTCAGTTACATTCATCAGAATTTCCAAGAAGTTATATTAAATTTTATCTCTTCTTCTTCTGGTGTATTTCGTTAATTATTTTCTGTGGCTAGATATCTCTACACTGGTACTAGTACAATATTTACAGTTCCCTCTGTTCATGGTTACACTGAACTTATTTTACCATTGTCTGTATAGATATATAAATCGCATGCATGGAATTGTGGGTCCATTCTCATTTATACACATATAGTTAATATGTATGCAGTCCCAGGATTAATATTCTCCTATTTTCCAAAGTTGTATATATATTTCTAATTGACATTTTCTTCTCATTTTTCTATTTCTGTTTACAGCTCTTGCCTACCTAGATATCTAGTGGTAGGTATTTCTGTAGAGCTGGTCAGGTGTTTGGAATTCATTCCCTTTTCCTCTTGGTCAAGGGAAATAGTGGTTACATTAAATGTTAATGTGTATACTGTTGAAACTAATTCAACTCTTTGCTCTTTTACTTCTCAACTATTTAATCATAAATTCTGCACTCTATGTATTTACTTTCTGTGCTATACTATTAGAGTAGTTTCATAAGGCCGTTGTCTCTGTTAAATATTTTTATAAATGTTCAACTCCTTTCCTCTGCTATAATAAGTGTGGCCTACATGCAACCTTGTTGTTTTAGACCATTTAATATTCTGGATTATAATGGAATGGTATGCTGACCCTGATGTCAGTTATAGAGTCTCTCCTTCCATTCTTTCATACACAGTATAAGTTTCAATTCATTTCCTACTCTTGTTCCAGTATAATATAGGGAATTCAATTTCTCTCTCTTGTAGATACATATTAAAATCATGCTAGGAAACAGAAGCAGATTAAAACTAATTCACAAAATTTTCCTGGAAAGAACTAAGTATCCTCAGATTTAAACCATCCTTGGTTTAGACTTTCTGTAGGATTCTACTTTACTGGATTTTTTCTCTACAACCATATAGAATTATCAAATTACTGCCTTATGATTAATTCTGTTAAATGTAGACTAATAAATTTAATACCTTAGAAACAAATTTTGTTTTTATATGTAGCCAATTCATACCATAATAAGCAGGAAGACAATTTAACTCAGAGACATACCACTCATGCAGTCGACCAACCTCCCAACCTTAGAGTCCTTCTGTCTCCCAGAACTCACCCCCGAGCTAAGATCACCTCCTGGAACAGATCAACCTCTAATCTGTACCAGACCAGCTTATTTAAGCTATTGTTCCCCAAAGCATGTTTCTAATTCTGCGTCCAGAATCTTAGGATGCTTTTCCTCCTGTTTGCCTAGGCTTCCCAATTTAGGGATTCTTTAAAGCTGTTTTATGCTTTTCCTCAGCTTTTCCAGCTTTTTACCTCTTCCCAACTAATTTCCTCATCATTGGGGGAATTCATATTTTTCCTCAAAAATCTAAATTTAAAACTTACTTTTCTTTCAAGGATTTTTGAAAAATTGTGGGGAAATATTTTCCTCATCCATCCTCATAGATTTAGCAAGTGATCTCATCATCTCATTTTGGTCAATCTGCACCACATTATTTTATTCATTTCCTCATTTAAATGTTTAATTACATTCACAAAATAATTATCCTTTGGGGTCCACTCCCCTTAGGATTAAAGTTCAAGTATCTAACTTTGAAATTCAATCACATGAATTGGGGGTGTTACATATTCCCCCTCTGAAAATAAACACCATCCTGGGTGTTGTTATTCAACTACTAGAGTTCATTTTGCAAATAAAAATGGATATTTTTCCATCATTTTAGTTTCTCGTTCCCAGGTAGCTTCTTCAGCAGTAAAGTGCTTCCACTGCACCTTTACTCTTGCTACCATTCTGCTTCTCAATTCAATTTCTTCCCGCTCCAATATTTGAAGCGGTTCTGGCAGAAACTCCCCTTCTGGTTCCACCTGTACAACATTCCAATCAACTATGTGAGAAGCATCATGCACATATCTTTTTAACAATGAAACATGAAATACATCATGAACTCTAACATGGGGTGGTAAGGTCAGCTTGTAAGCCACTGGTCCCACCCTTTCTAATACTTCAAAAGGACCACAGTATCTAGGGGCCAATTTTGCACAACTCCCAGCATAAAGGGTGCTCTTTTTGGGTTTAATATGCAAATACACATGCTCCCCCACTTTAAATTCTCTGTGCACTCTTTTCTTATCTGCATAATTCTTCTGGCAATCTTGTGCTGTCTTGATGTTTCTTTGTATATGTTTGACAATTCTTCCCATTTCTTGTAAAGCATTTGGTCCCAACATTAGTTTATCTTCTGGCTGACTCCAGCTCAAAGGAGTATGACATTTGCTTCCATACAGTGCCTAAAACGAACTCATTTTGATGGAGGATTGGTAGCTGTTAGTATAGGCAAATTCAGCTAAATGTGAGTAATCTTCTTACTTTGAGGGTCTATCCATCACATACATTCTCAGCATGTCCTCCAAAATTTGATTAGTTCTTTCTGTTTGACCATCGATCCGAGGGTGGTAAGCAGTGCTAAAATTCAATTTAGTGCCCATACCTCCAAATAACCCTTTCCAAAAGGCTGCTGTAAACTTAGCATCCCTATAAAAAACAATCACCTTAGGAACCCCATGAAGCCTTACTACCTCCTTCAGGAACACATTCGCTACTTGAGCTGTTCCAAAGGTGGATTTCACTGGTATAAAGTGAGCAGCTTTGGTTAGAGTGTCTACCACTGCCATTACAGAATCATGCTGGTATTTGGTTTTGGGTAACCCTGTTATGAAATCCATGGAAACTGTGTCCCACTTCCATTCTGCAATGGGTAAAGGGTTTAGAAGGCCAGCAGGATGCTGATGTTCAACCTTGACTAGTTGACACTCCATGCATCTGCTTAAATATTCTGCTACATCTCTCTTCATTCCTGGCAAGAACAACTTCTTTTTCAGGGCTGTTAACATTTTCTGATATCCTGGATGTCCTGTGTAAGGTTGTTTGTGGTACTCATCCAAAATTTCCCTTTTTAAGGACTCGACATTGGGAATATACAACCTATTTTTATAACAGATCAACCCTTTTTGGTTTTGAGTGAAATCATTTTTCTCCTTTTTCTGTAATTGCACCAGAAGTGTTTCATAAATTGGGTCTTGGTTTGCTGCCTTATTCACCAAATCTTCTACATCAATCTGAGCACTAATTCCAATATTATTGATATTCTGACAAGCAATTCTGCTCAATGCATCAACAACTTTATTTTCTTTCCCTCTAATATGTTCTATGTCGATATCAAATTCACTTAAAAAGGAAAACCATCTGGCTTGTCTGGCATTCAAATCAGTTTAGGAAAAGAAATGTTTGAGACTAATATGATCATTCATTAATGAAAATTTTTTTCCAAGAAGATAGTGCCGCCACATTTTCAAAACATGAATAACAGCTGCTAATTATAAATCATAGGCATTATAATTCTGTTCATGTATCTTCAGTTTCCTAGATTCATAGGCAATAACTGAATTTTCCTGCAAAAGAACTCCTCCCAATCCTTCTCTACAGGCATCCGTGCATACCACAAATTCCTTATCAGGATCTGCAATCTTCAGTATAGGGGCTGTAGTAAGTTTCAATTTTAATTGGTCAAAACTGTTTTGACATTTTTCGGTCCATTCAAACTTGACACCTTTCCTTTGTAAGGAAGTGATGGGATGTGCTATGGCAGAAAATCTCTCTACAAATCTGCGATAATAGCCTGCAATCCCCATGAATGATCTCACTGCTGAAACATCAGTGGGTACAGGCCATTCTTCTATAGCCTTTATATTTTCAGGGTCAACAGCAAGGCCTTGTTCAGAAATAATATGACCCAAGTATTGGATCTTATCTTTATAAAATTCACATTTGCTAAACTTGGCGTATAACTGATTTTCCTTCAGAGTTTGCAATACTATCCTCAGGTGTTCTTTATGTTCCTCCTCACTTTTTGAGTAAACTAAGATATCATATATGAACACAAGGAAAAATTTATCCAAGTACTTGTTTAACACACTGTTCATTAGGCACATGAATGTGGCACGGGCATTTGTCAAACCAAAAGGTAGGACTACAAATTCGTAGTGACCATATCTGGTTCGAAAGGCTATTTTGCTGATGTCTTCTTCTTTAATTCTAAGCTGGTGATAACCAGTTCTTAAGTCAATTTTCAAAAATACTGAAGCTCCTCTCACTTGATCAAAAATATCATCAATTCTAGGCAAAGGATATCTATTTTTAATGGTCAACTTATTTAGTTGACAATAATCAATGCACATCCTGAAAGTTCCATCTTTCTTTTTCACGAACAGCACCGGTGCTCCCCAAGGAGACACACCTGGTCTGATATACCCTTTATCTAGCAGTTCTTGTAATTGCATTTTCAGTTCCATAAGTTCAGGAGGACTCATTCGGTAAGGCGCTCGGGAGACAGGTGTCGCTCCGAACACCAGATTGATTGAGAAATCAATCTCTCTTTTGAGGGGAAGATGAGGGATTTCCTTGGGAAAAACTTCCTTGAATTCTCTTATTACTGGTACAACATCTAGTAATTCTTCTTCAGTTTTCTGTTCTATTTCTTCCACATGCACTGCATAAACTTGGTATCCTTTTCTAGCCATTCTTTTTAACTGCAATGCTGAAATTTGTCTTACAGAAATAGGTTTTTGTTTCCCTTTGAGAATAAAAGGTTTCCCTTCCTCATCTACACAATGCAAAGTCTTATTCCAGCAATTCATCAAGGCTTTCTTCTTTTCCAGCCAGTCCATTCCTATCAGTAGATCATATGACCCTAAGGGTAAAATGTTCAAATTCACTTCTGTTCGAAACTCATTTAATTGGATTTCTGTTCTGGGCAGTTTATGTGTTACCTTTCTTTTAGTGCCAGTGGCCAGCTGTACCAACCATGATTATTGAAATTTTTCAGTTTTTAAGTTACATTTTTCTACAATCTTGGGACTAATGTAACTCAAAGAAGCACCTAGATCAATCAAAACAGTAACAGATAGGTCAGAAATCTTACCCTCCATTTCCACCATGGTTGCTTGATGTTCTGCTTGCCGATTTTCCAGGGCTACACTGATAGTTGGTATATTTCTAGCTATATCATTTACTGCTGTCACTTCTCGATCTCTCATGAGCATATGAATGTTTCGATGAGGGTAGTCCCTCAAAAGATGGGGTTCTCCACAGCCCCAAAATTTCAAGGGCTCCTTCATTCTGATTGTCCCCTCCTTTTTACTGTCTCCCTCTATTTGTTTTGAAGCCACTTGAGACTGGGCAATTTGACTTTCTTTGGGTTTATTAAACCTTTTCCGCTGATGATCTCTGCCAAAATTCTTCAAATATGTTGGTTTTTGTTTCCTCCCTTTGAATTCATTCTTATTTACCCAACTTTTCCCTTGTTCATTTTTTCCTTTGAACTATTGGTAACATAATCTAGCTTTTCTAATAGCTTTGTCCATTGTTTTTGGGTTGTCAAACTCAATTTTCTCTTTGTATACAGCAGGCAAAAAATTCAGAAACCTCTGTACCTTTTCCTTTTCTTCCCTTATGTAAGGTACATATCTCAGTAGATTGGTAAATTTAGTAACAAACTCATCGATGGTGAGTTGTCCCAATCTAAGCTCATGAAATTCTTTTGCTTTTTCATCATAGTAACGCTCATTCAAGTAGCAATTCTTGAATTTAGCCTGGAAATCTTCCCAAGTAACTGTATTTTCATCAATGGCATGCACCATCTTTGTCTCCTCCCACCACAAGGTAGCCTTACCTTGTAGCTGGTAGACAGCTAATCTGGCCTTCAGATTTCTTTCATATTCATAAACCTAGAAATACTTAATCATATTCAGTAACCAGGCTTCAACATATTCCTCCTTGTCCCCATCATAGGAGGGAGGTTTGATTTTCCGGAATTCCCCTTGTAATTCCTTTTTCTGCTTATTCTGATGCCTCATAGCATCTTCCTCATCAGATTCATCAGTTTTCCTCTTTCCCGAACCTTCGCCTTCCTCGCTGTTCCGTGAGGTTAATTCCCTGATGAGATTTTCCTGCTCCTCACTGGCTAATGACAATCTATCATTCTGGCTTTTTATCTCAGCCAATTCTTGTTGCAATTCCCGCAACATAGCCATCATGGCCGCATTGGGATCTGGTGCATTTTCCTCACCACGCAGATTGACATAAATTTCGCCACCTTCTTCCATTCTATCACCCCACTGTACACTACATAGCACAGGTTAGTGAAAAGAAGAATTTTTTTTTTTTTTGTTACAGCAATAAAATTATACAGTGAGTACACAGCAACCGTGAGCACAATATCACCAGCCCAGTTTTATAACTTGGGCTCTGATACCATTTGTCACACCTCCAAATTTCACACAGAATTTTTTTTTTTTTTCTTCTTCAAGAATTCAGGCTTTTAAGCATGGGTTTATTATGAAGTTCTAATTCTATTTACCATGATACTTTTCATCATAACATCATGACTCAAATAAACCCTCTATCATTTCTTCTTACCTTATGTTATTCCAGCTCCAAGTGTGGAGATATTTGATATGACTTTATCTTCTATAAAGGTCTCGTATAACCTCGAGAATTAACCTTTGACTTTATTGTCACATATATCACTTAATATTTAATCTATAATTAACCATACGGTCCATTAGCATGTATTATATCCTATGGTTGAAATGGGCTTTTGCCTAAGAGAATTCTTGACCCTTCCACTATACATAGCCACGACTTTTCCACCATGTATATTTGTATATACTTTTGGTGTCCATTTTTGATATAGTTCAATGTACATATTGTTATGAACTGACTCTTCTATGCGTTTGGCATTAATATTCACGTCTGGATTTATATGACAACGTATCATTGTACAAACGATTTTTTAATCAAATTTTAGATATGGAACTGGACATCGTGATCAGCCTACACGTAATGTATATAATCCCATTCGATTTGGGTTTTTGTGTTCATAGCCGCGGTGTAAACGTTATCCACGTTAGACGCCATGGTAAGTAGGTTGGCATTGTATGATTTATATTGTTCTCCATACCCCTTCGTTCATTTACGTGGTAGATCCACGTCGATGTGGCTTACTCGGCTTACGTGGTTTACATCACTCCCATCTGTATACGCACAGGACACGTTGAATTTAATTCGGATCTACACCCCATAATTGTTATACGACATATTTTAAATCTCACCTGCCAAACCTTTGATCCGTGTCTTGGGCTTCTACGATTTCGCCAAGTGGACGATTGCGATCATTTCAGATTAGGGTTCAGGTGTCTATCGAAGAATTATATAGCCTTTGGTGTTGAGTTGATATGGTTTTCCGCGTTAATCAGTCGGTTGTGCACCTTTGCGTCCGCAAGGTTCTATTTCCGCCGAGGGTTTGATGTTCTCAGTTTACAAAGAAGAGTCATGGCGTGCCTCTTCCACCACAAAAATACCAGGTAATTACTTATGCATTCATTTTTCCCTATCGTATGATTGAATGATCAAGAACGTTGCTCTTAACTGGCCATACCTAGGCTCTGAGGATATCCTCGGTTGTTCATAAGATGAATGCGTTTTGTTTTGAGGATTTCGGGTTATACCCTCGGTGAAAAATTTTGTTGTTTTCTATTTCCAGTTTATCTCCGACCATACTCCTCTGTCGACTTCATGAAATGAGAACTAATTTATGTTATGCATACTGTGTAGCGTGCTTCGTGTTTCTTCAGGCGAATGACTGCCATTCAGTTGGTCGTTATGAGGTTGGTTTTCATCTTGTCTCTGCATACAATTTTTATTTCCTCCTTTTTATATTCTAGGGAGTTTCATATTAACCCCTACTCTGTTTATAATTTCGATTTCAGAAGCTCGTTGAACCCGAGATTTTCGTTTCACAGGTAACTTCTTAATACCATGAGAATTTTCTTCATTCAATTGTTTTCCAACGATGGCGCAACTGGCTAATTCCCATCTTGGTTTGAATTTGTTTTCCACAGGTAATAGAATATCTCTTTGTACGCATATGAAAGCAGTTAGGAGACCTTTCAACGTTATGGATTTTAACCTAGGTCTCCTTGACGTTTTAGG
The DNA here is from genome assembly GCA_034641835.2 of Pinus albicaulis. Lineage (NCBI taxonomy): Eukaryota > Viridiplantae > Streptophyta > Pinopsida > Pinales > Pinaceae > Pinus > Pinus albicaulis. The sequence goes on from CM076569.1 coordinate 171,422,406, forward strand.
TCGGTACGCCTATGGGATTACTTCCCTTATCCTGTTGCGTTGTTTCGTTGGGTGTCGAATCATTGTTCTCTTATGATTTTACACAGTTTTCATTGAGGAACGAGACTCTGTTAGAGTCATATTTTTAATCGGTGTCATTCCTATGTGGTGCTCTTTTAAAATTTGTTTTCTTGAGATAGGGGTTTCGAGTTTCATACCCTAGCCTGATAGGCTCAGCATGTATTATGATATTTTTGGACATACATATATACTCCCTATTTTCTTATGTTGAATTCAATATACGACGCTACCGTGTAACTTTATATGGACTGTCTGAATCGTGTATACGATTTCATACCATGGAATTTCGCTTTGTTGAGTTTTCTTGTCAGAACAGTAAGGGTATGTTAATTGGTTCTCAGTAGCACCAATTTTGTTCCAGATTCCTTAGTTACATTCATCAGAATTTTCGGGAAGTTATATTAAATTTTATCTCTTCTTCTTCTGATGTATTTTGTTAATTATTTTATGTGGCTAGATATCTCTACACTGGTACTAGTACCGTATTTACAGTTCCCTCTGTTCATGGTTACACTGAACTTATTTTACCATTTTCTGTATAGATATATAAATGGCATGCATGGAATTGTGGGTGCATTCTCATTTATACACATATAGTTAATATGTATGCAGTCCTAGGATTAATATTCTCCTATTTTCCAAAGTTGTATATATATTTCTAATTGACATTTTCTTCTCATTTTTCTATATCTATTTACAGCTCTTTCCTACCTAGATATCTAGTGGTAGGTATTTCTGTAGAGTTGGTCATGTGTTTGGAATTCATTCCCTTTTCCTCTTGGTCAAGGGAAATAGTGGTTACATTAAATGTTAATGTGTATACTGTTGAAACTAATTCAACTCTTTGCTCTTTTACTTCTGAACTATTTAATCATAAATTCTGCACTCTATGTATTTACTTTCTGTGCTATACTATTAGAGTAGTTTCATAAGGCCGTTGTCTCTGTTAAATCTTTTTATAAATGTTTAACTCCTTTCCTCTACTATAATAAGTGTGGCCTACATGCAACCTTGTTGTTTTAGACCATTTAATATTCTGAATTATAATGGAATGGTATGCTGACCCTGATGTCAGTTATAGAGTCTCTCCTTCCATTCTTTCATACACAGTATAAGTTTCAATTTCTCTCTCTTGTAGATACATATTAAAATCATGCTAGGAAACAGAAGCAGATTAAAACTAATTCACAAAATTTTCCTGGAAAGAACTAAGTATCCTCATATTTAAACCATCCTTGGTTTAGACTTTTTGTAGGATTCTAATTTACTGTATTTTTTCTCTACAACCATACAGAATTATCAGGTTACTTCCTTATGATTAATTTTGTTAAATGTAGACTAATAAATTTAATACCTTAGAAACAATTTTTTTTTATATGTAGCCAATTCATACCATAATAAGCAGGAAGACAATTTAACTCAGAGACATACCACTCATGCAGTCGACCAACCTCCCAACCTTAGAGTCCTTCTGTCTCCCAGAACTCACCCCCGAGCTAAGATCACCTCCTGGAACAGATCAACCTCTAATCTGTACCAGAGCAACTTATTTAAGCTATTGTTCCCCAAAGCATGTTTCTAATTCTGCGTCCAGAATCTCAGGATGCCTTTCTTCCTGTTTGCCTAGGCTTCCCAATTTAGGGATTCTTTAAAGCTGTTTTATGCTTTTCCTCAGCTTTTCCAGCTTTTTACCTCTTCCCAACTACTTTCCTCTTCATTGGGGGAATTCAGATTTTTCCTCAAAAATCTAAATTTAAAACTTACTTTTCTTTCAAGGATTTTTGAAAGATTGTGGGGAAATATTTGCCTCATCCATCCTCATAGATTTAGCAAGTGATCTCATCATCTCATTTTAGCAAGTGATCTCATCATCTCATTTTGGTCAATCTGCACCACATTATTTTATTCATTTCCTCATTTAAATGTTTAATTACATTCACAAAATAATTATCCTTTGGGGTCCACTCCCCTTAGGATTAAAGTTCAAGTATCTAACTTTGAAATTCAATCACATGAATTGGGGGTGTTACAATCTACTTTCATATGATGTGTGTAAATGTATATTTGAGAGTGATTTTATTTCTTCTATGTACTTCTCTAAAATGTTTGTTTTTCTTTGTTTCTGAATGTCTCATTTTGTATGCTTTTGAGTATGGGTATGAATGTATTCTTTATGTGTGTATGAATGTGTTCTTTGCTACATTTGTATGTGTCCTGTTTACTTGTATTCTTTGTATGTGTATGAAAGTATTCTTCATGTTTATGAAATTCATGTTTACATTTGCATGTGTCTTGTTTAATTTTATTCTTTGTATGCGTATGAATTGATTTTTTTTCTACATTAGTATATGTCTTGTTTACTTGTATTCTTTGTATTTGTATGAATGTATTCTTCATGTTTGTATGAATCCGTTCTTTGTTACATTTGTATGTGTCTTGTTTACTTGTATTCTTTGTATGTCTATAAATGTATTATTCATGTGGGTATGAAATTCTTTGCTACATTTGTATGTGTCTTGTTTACATGTATTCTTTGTAGGTGTATGAATGTATTCTTCATTTGTGTATGAAATTCTTTGCAACATTTGTATTTGTCTTGTTTACATGTACTCTTTGTATGTGTATGAATGTATTCTTCATGTGTGTATGAATCTATTATTACCTATATTTCTCTATGTATTATTTAGTTGTACATACATAAGTGTGATATTCATGAATATACTTTTTTTTTAACTATCTATTTATATGATGATCAATATAGTATCATTATCTCTATATATAAATATATTATTTCCAATATTAACTCATAAATACATTAGTCTAAATATTTTTAAAAATTCTATTATCTTTATTATTATTATTATTATTTTATAATTTTTGTTTTAATCAATTTTATATTCTTTTTATTTTTTATTTTTATTTCTTTTTCTATCAAATTTTTAAATATTAATCATATTAATATATCACTTTAAAATTAAAAATAGTATAGATATTACAATAACATTAAAAATTACTTAATATTATCCCTCATTGTACCACTCTTGTACCACTCAATTAATGATTGTCATTCTATAAAGTATAATGCAAACCATAAGACTCAAGCTTCAGAACCCTTAAAAAGGAAAAAATAATAACATAATATTTATAATAGCATCAATATGTAATAACACATATAACTTAGTTATTTAATATTAAAATCAATTCATTACAATAAATTTAATTCATTTTATTTAAAATTTTCATTAATTTTAATAATTTATTAAAAACAAATAAAAAAATCATAACACTATACTTAATAATATGTGGAAAAAATATTATTTCTGATTTTTTTTTAATGTTAATCATTGTTTTCAAAATAATAAAGAAAATAAGTACTTCTCAATGTTCATAACATACTAATTAACTTATAAAACAAATGTAATTGTTAACATGATAATCTCTATATGAAATCTTCATTACATGCATAAAATAATGTTAATTCTAAAATTTATAATAAGTGTGATGTGTGTGAACATGTCACTTTGTGAGTCAATGTCTGTAATGTTTGTGTGCACCCTTTGTCTGTCTGTTGTGTGCATGTGTGCATATGAGTGATTGTGCCTGATTGGCAATGAATTGTGATGGTGTGCATAAGTGGTTAGTCCCATGCCAATGATGGACTATTTTTGGGGTCATATAACCTCTGACCTTCAGGTGGTTGACCCTGTTAGTCGAGATTTTGCATCCCCAAACCAAGAAGAGCTTTCTATACAATAGTTTTAAATTGATTTAAAACATAACATTAACTTCAAAACTTTAAAATGATTTTTTAATAATATTTAAATGATATTTCCATTATTTTAAAAACCTATAAATATACCAACTTTATATATAGATATAGATATATATAACATTTTTTCAACTATATTAATTATAAAACTAAGCTAATATAATTTAATTGTTAATTATTAAATCATAATAATAAAATAAATGTTATTTATTTTATTAAAATTAAAAGTATATAAAATGTAATTAATTTTTTTTTAATTTTCATTATTATTTATTTTATTCAACTTTACAATATACAACATTTAATTAAAAATTATTAAAAATTAATTTGTTAAATATTATTAAAAATTAAAAATAAAATAAATATATATTTTTGCTAAGACTTGCTCTCTAATTTATTATGGTGATGATGATGATGGTTAACGTCCAATAGACCAATAAAAAAAATGTTATAAAGTCCAAATAAATAAATAAATTAAATTAAATTAAGACATTGGTATAATGTAAACATTTTAATAGATTCAAAATAAAATTAAAAATGAAAGTAAAAATAGAAAAATAAAAATAACCCTATAAAAATGATTTAATAATAAAAATAACAAATTTTCAACTATTAATTATAAAAATAACCTAATATAATTTAATTATAATTTAATTCTTAATTATTATTATTTTTTATGATAAAAATATTTAGAAAAAAATATATATTATTATATTTATAATTCACATTTAATTATTAAATGATAATAATATAAATAAATAAATTATATTGTTATTTATTTTAATAAAATTTAAAATGTATAAAATGTAATTAATAATAAATTAAAATATAATTATTATTTATTTTATTAAAATTTAAAACATATAAAATTTAATTAAAAAATATTAAAAATTAATTTGTCAAATATTATTTAAAATTAAAAATAAATAATTATTATTATGTTATATATATATATATATATATATATAATTATTAAATCATAATAATACAAATAAATAAATTATATTGTTATTTATTTTATAAAAAATTTAAAATATAAAAATTGTAATTAATTTTTTTTTTAAATTAATTATTATTGATTGTATTAAACTTTGAAATATATAGAATATATTTTTAGAATCTAAACTTCTGTGATCTATTATAAAAATCGTAAAATTTGGTAATAATCACATGCAATGGAACAAGGTCGATGCATTTCGAACCAATGACTATGGTTCATCATCGGAACTGGGTGAGAGATCAAATTAGGAAATTAAGTTTAGATAGATGTAAAAATGGCTCAAATAGCCATTAGGATAATGACTAGTTTGACTTTAACGTTACATTTTATTTTTAGATATAAATTTTTATATATTTATATATTTATATATTTATTTATTTCTTATTATTGTTATTATTATTATTGATAATTAATTAATTAATTAATTAGCTAATTAATAGTGATAATAATATCTAAATATGTATATAAATTGATTTAATTATTTATTTATCTTTATTCTTTATATAATATTTTTTATTATATATTTGTTTATTTATTTTTAATGAGTGAAGTCTAGGGAAATAAATAAATAAATAAATAAAAATAAAAATAAAAATAAAAAAATAAAAAAATAATTAAAAAGTAATTAAAAAAATAATTAATCAAGAATATAAGGCAGTATCCAACACCTACTGATATTCCAGTCATCATCTCTATTGAGATTAATGGGTCTTTTTTCAATTTTTAAGGCCTCTCTTAACTTACGATCATGGAAATGCTCAATCCTAGCAATGACCTTAGCCTCTTCGATGCAAACATGATGGTTAGTATTTTCTACATGCTCAGCTAGGGAAGAAGATCGAAATCTTCTATGTTTAATGTCAGAAGCATGTTCACAGATCCTTTTATTAATAGACCAACCAATTTCATCAATGTAAGGAGTCCCACAAGAAAAAGGAATGATGTACACACCTTTTCCATCCCTAGGGTCAATCGGATCTTTAACCAACTTGAGAGAGTTGCGAATCCTGTTAAGGAGCTTGAAAGACGACACCTTATGCTTCTTAAGGATCCTCACAATCTTATTAGTGATACCCTGAATGAATGACAGACACACACTACCGGACCATTCACTAGGCTCTTTTTTATTTAAAGGACCTTTCTCTTCTTTAAGGAAAGCTTTAAGTCCTTGCGACCTACTATAACCATTTTTACAAAAGACATTGACAAAATGGGTCTTTTCCCCCTTAAAGTGAGACTCATTAGATATTCTCAACAACTTGGTGGCTAAGGTGTTAAATATTAAAAAAAAAAAATTGAAATAAATATATATTTGTGCTAAGACTTTCTCTCTAATTTTAAAATATTTAAAAAGTACATGGTTGGCATTTGGCATAAGTAAGTGTGCCTCATTTTCATTTATCTCTTGAAATGTAAACAAAAAATTTTGCTGATATGAGTAATCCAAAAATTCTAAAAAAAAATTAGTTTTCTTAAAAAACTATCAGTGTGCAATTATATAAAAAATGGTATGTCCCCCCTTCCTTAATGGTTAATCAAGGGACTTAAAAATTAAAGTGGAGGAATAATTCATCATTGCTTAGTGTAACATTTTGAAGCTTTATAGATTTTAATTTGTTAGGTTAGTATTAGTGAATGTGCAACACAAATAGTGTAGATATCGTAATATTTTGTTAAAAAGCTTAAGGTTAGAATATATGGCTATTTTTACATATTCCATTTCCATCATTTCAAATAGTTTCAACTTCCTTATGCAACATGTATCTAAACTTAGCTTTAAATTAATGTCATTTAATGCAATAATTATTCCAAATTCTCACTAATATATAACATTTTAAACAAAATTTTAGATATTTTTATCTTTCTAAAATTTGTTAAATTATATTAATTTGTTATCTTAATTCTAATAAACGTTAACCAATGTGACCTTAGGAAAGAAGTCCAAAAGGTCAATGAGGCAAGAAAATAAGGGAAATGAGCAATCGTTAGGAATATAAAAGGTATTATTAGAGTTAGAGTCCCAAACACAAGTGATAAATAAATATTAGCATTAGTTTTGTTCCTCCTTTGGAATTGTCTTGTTTTTCCATAGTGTAAAGGTACTATGTTAAGTTGGATCCCGAGTGATATTGTAACACCCCCAAGTTCTATGCTTTTCAAATTAGACATTTGAACATAAATCCAAAGGGGAGTGGACCCCAATGGATAATTATTGTGTGGATGTGGTTAATTATTTATGTATGAAAAATAAATAAAATATTGTGTATGCACTATGACCAAATGAGAAATTGAGATCACATGCCTAATCCATGAGGTTATGGAAAAGGTAAAGACTTTCCCCAAAATCTTTCAAAAATCCTTGAAAGAAATTATTTCTAATTTAGATTTTTGAGGAAAAATCTAAATTCCCCAATGATGAGGAAAGTAGTTGGGAAGAGGTAAAAAGATGGAAAAGCTGGAAAAGCAGAAAGCAGCTTTAAAGTCCCTAAATAAGGGAAGCCTAGGAAAACAGGAATAAAAGCATCCTGAAATTCTGGACGCAGAATTGGAAACAGGCTTTGGGGAGAGCATATCTTAAATAAGCTGCTCCAGAACAGATTGAGGTTAGTCTGTTCTTGGAGGATCTCAGCTCGGGGGTGAGTTCTGGAGATAGATGAACTCTAAGGTTGGGAGGACTAGTCATAGTATCGGTACGCATGCATAAATTTGGAGATTTATTTAAATTTGTATTAAATATATCAACGTTTTATGACTTGTTATGTTATGATTCTTATGCAAACTTTAGATTGACTGGTTGTTCAGTACCTCATGCAATTGCAAACTAGAGCTACTAGCTGAAAATCCAGTATATTAATAGTAGGGACAAATGGTTGGATCTAGCGATAAGTACCCTGTAGTAATGAAGTTAGAAATGATAGATCATTTGAATATATAATCTAATAATAAATGTACAGGTGTAGCTTGCTGTCTTTTAAATGAAAATTTATTTGCTGTGTGTATAAACAGAAAATTTTAGCAAAACGGTAAATAGGAGCAGCAAGTACAAAACAACTAAACTTGTCATAAAAGTATTGATGGCAGTGAAACAGTAATACTGCAGTGACAAGGTTTTAGTACTAATAATTTACATTGTTTTATGTCATGGAAGTTTAATTATATGAAACCAAAAATTAAATCCTAACTAAGCATGAGGAACTGAAGCTAGGGAGTATAAAATCTCAACTCCGGTTTCATTACTTCCATTGGATTTGAGAAAAATTTCTAAATCTTATAATTCCCAGGGAAGAGTTTAACAGGCACCAAAATTGCGAGTATGTTGAATAACCATAATAATAATATAAGGGAAGAGTCCTACTGTTATATGTGATAAAAGTGTGTGTAAAGGAAGATTGTAAGCATATTTAACATACTGGGAAAAGAGCATCTATTCACCTTCAATATAGACTGCTGTAAAAGTAGTTGAAGCAAAGAAGGTTAACTGACGATAAATAGCTATCTATGGAGATGTATACATCTAGACATAGATGTTGAAACTCTATAATTATAGAGGATAGAAAGTCTATAAAGCTTGCTAACTAAAAAAGTAAAGAGAGAGCATATTGATCTGTGAGACTGGTACAAAACTCTGAAGAACAGATCTGAGAAATACCAATGAGTATATGTGTATATATACATATAAATATCAGTCGGCTGGGTGGACTGATAGGAGTTAAGGTTAAGCCAAAATTTCTCATGGGAATATTATAATAATACTAGTGTCTATAATTACCAAAGAGAAATTAAAAGACCTTATAAAAGTATGACTGTGAAATTGATTAAACAGCAAAAAAAAAATAGGTGCATAAAAGTAAAATGTTATACAGATTCAAAGCTGGGGATGGGAGACGTGACAAATGGTATTGGAGCCCAAGTTGAGAAAACTGGGCAAGTTATGTGCTCACTCAAAAAAAAAAAAAAAAAAAAAAAAAAGAAAGAAAGAAAGAAAGTTTATGCTGCTGATTTTACCAATGTTGGGTTACTGCATATTAAACACGTTGTATGTGGATCTGGGTGGGGAGAGAAAACACGCCAGATCCCAAGTCTATAGATATCAAAATGATTAATGGTATATTAATGAGAAAACTCCTAAGATATTTACAAAATTAATTATAGGCAGTTTTCATTTAAGGCTAAAGACAGCGAAGAAAAATTCATCTTCAGACTGTGTAGGTGAGAAAAGGAAGTTAGAAAATTAGTATGCACATTTAAACCCTTAGTTTTGAAAGGGTTGAAATTAAAATCATGTTGTAACTGGTGAATAAGTGAGTGAGCAATTGATGGATGAGAATTATGAAATTGTGTCTACAAACAATTAATTTGATAAAATATCTATTTCACGCATTTAACAGATTATAACAGAGTAATCTGTATAGTTGTAAGGAATCTAGTAGAATTAAAACCATCTGCTAGAATGTTTAAGCTCTAAAGCTTAAATCTAGAGATTAGTTTATGAAGTAAATAAGGGAACCCATTTTTTTATACATAAAGCTTCTCTGTAGACACAATGGAAGATTTTAATAAACTCTGTTGTATAGTAATGACATCATTATATGATAAGTTCAAATGTAAATATAAACAGAGCAAAAAGATATTTGACACATAAGTTTTTTTTGTACTAGTCTTTTTAGAATTGTAAATATAAATTTTTGTACTGAAATGTAAATATAAACAGAACAAAAACCACATAAGTACAAAAAGATATAGTAATTTCTATGCTTTCTTGAATGGTTAAAATTGCGTAACAAAAAAGATAAATGTCATTGATATATTATAGTGTATTTAGTTTACGCTATATATTTATCAATTAAATGGAATGTGTCAGTATTTTATATACTTGCATGAGGAATTGTATCAATAAAAATCTATCATAATATGAAGTACAAAAAAATTTAGAATAGTATTCCTGCTCATAGATAAATATTTTTATCTTCTGGAATTTTTTTTTTACTTATAAGTGTTCATTAAAATCCTATAAGTAACCATTACGGAAGATGAATAAAATTCTATAAATAGTCGAAACAGAACGAAATTTTACTCACATGATAAGTACTCATGATGGCCATGGGATAACCAGAAATGGTTGTAAAACAACAGATTAATTTCTTTAGCATCTCAAACAATTATATATATATAACTGAGAATATATACATGTATATATCAACTCGTACTGAAACAACTTTTGTCCTTTTAAAAATCCCTGTGAATACTGAAAAAAAAAAATTTAAAACAGAGAGTTCGAAACAAGATATAGAAAAATAATTAAAGTCATATGAAATAGAGCATCCGAGGGTATGCAAATACAACATTTTATCACAGTTCGTTAAAAATATTTTATGAATAGTCCCAATGGAGATTTTCATTTCCATCTCCGCAAATGAAAACTTTTGAATTGTCCAGTTCGGGTAGTCCTCGAGGTAACAAAAAAATTTTGAATTTCGACTAGCGAAACGTCGGTATCCGATCTATTGACATGCATAGACGGCTTAGTGGTATCGTTTGAAGGGCGGAAAAGCCACTAGAATGCAAGAGTTAAATTCAATGAAATATCTGAATGAAAAATCCAAGGATACCTGGAAGAACAAGAGAGGGATTAGTAAATGAAAGTTAAATAGAGGAAAAAAACATTGTATAAGTAACCTCACAAGAAAAATTTGCACCTGTAAGAAAAAGCTGAAAAACAAAAGTTAGAAAAAGTAAAATGAAATCAAAAAAAAATTCTCTTACCTGAAACAAATATTGAAATTAGCTATGAACCAGAAATAGAGTACTTTCTCCTTGCATATAAAATGAAGGGGAACCAAGTGAATGAAAACCGTGAGTCTGAGCTAGATCTCTACGTCGAGAGGCATAAGGGACAACCAGAATGGACCCAGTGCAGCTGGGGAATCGAATTTCAATTCCAATATACTGACATTTGAGGAGGAAATGTTGTTTGAGAAAAACCCAAGAAAAAAAAACGGAACTGAAATTTTAGAAAAACCGAAATAAAAGTCGGAATAACGTTAGAAGGTAAATATAAGTGAAACGCACTTAGAAAAATGAGAAATTGGGAAATAAAGCAAAAAAACGTATTACCAAATTGGAAAAATTACTTTAGAAACCTGTAACATTCTAATTGGAAAAAAAAGGAAGAAAGATTCTTTGTCGTTATGAGCCAGTTACACAGTTATTGTGTGTTGAGGAAAAATAATAATAATAATTTAATATCCACCATATCTTTGGAGATGTATAACTACCAGAATCGCACTGCTTCTCCATCTGCGTTATGGAAATTTCGACCCTATGTACAGCAGTTACGAAGTAAGTTAGGTCTCGAGGCCAGTGCTAGTAAGAGTATCTAGAATTAAAAAGAATTCGTTCCTTTAGAACGATATGAGTACCTCTCTGAAATCTCTGTTGTTATAAAAAGAGGGAAATAACCTCTCTGAAATCTATGTTGTTATAAAAAAGGAGGAAAATAATGGCGCTACTCTGTAAGAAAAGTGAGGGTGTTAATAGAATTCATAACTCATAACAATACGAACGAGAAACAAAAAAATAAAAAATAAATAAATAAAATATAAAAAAAAAATTAAGTGGAAAACATGTTAATCGATCAAACTGAATGCAGAAACTGGAAATGGTTTAGTAAAAGATTTAGATATCAACATGAAACTCCATAATATATAATCGATATAGTAATACCATGAAAATTTGGCTTACCTGATAGTGTACCCAGGAGAGAACAAACTCTGTCTAAGTTAAAGAGCAGAGAAGAAGGGGGAAGGGGTTTTCCCAAAATGTTAATGCAAGGATTTTTATTAGAATGGACACACCTGAAAAACAAAAATGCAGTATACAGTTTTTTGTACTCTTGCACACTGATTAGAGAAGTAAGAAATAGAAAGAAAATGGATATGGGTAACGAAGGGTCTTACGATTCTACCCTGAGAAGCCATTATCATAGAAAATTTTAAAACGGAAGCCACAATAATAAAAAGAAATTAACCAATAGTTGGCTCTCTATTCCAGGCGAGAAGAATGTGAAACCTCCATCTACTCCACTAACGAAGAAGATTGCAAGAAGAAAAAAAAATTGCGTCAATGAAATTTATCATGCCAATAATTGAGGTGCGCTCCGACTAGCCACACCTTGGCTTGATCGCTAACAAAATCGTCTTCTCAATCGTTGATCAGCAAGTGAGAGAAAGAGCTGGAAGACTGATAACTGTGGGAAAATTGAGTTTTAAAACTGAGTTAGGGCTTGAAACCCTAACGGATCTACGCCCTACAGATGTCAACCAACTGTGGAGTTCTCGCGGATCGACATCCTTACACAGCTACGTATGGAGATCACGTGAAGTCGCCGTAAGAAGTACTAGATAATAACGTGAAATTAAATAGACCAGACAATTGTAGATATGATTATGGGGCTTGATACAATGTTGCATGGGTTCCATTGAACGAGTCAGTCTCATGTGCCGAAAATATTAAATGACTGTCAGAGAAATTTAAAGTATGAGGAAAGGAGACGTTTCTCATAGTTATAATAATCCTTATGTAAAAGGAAAACGAATCGTTTTGCAAATGTAAATAGACTTGAGGTTGGTGCGAATTAAATGTTATAGGCGTTGAATTAGTTTAAACGGGAGTTTATAAGGTTGGAATGGGACATATGTATATAAATAAAATAAAAAAATGTTATAATCAAATATAAAAGAAAAGGAACAATTTATCAACACACATGTCATCTTCCAATGAAAATTGAGGTAGCACATAGGTTAATTCGATTTCTCTTGAATGAAAACAACATACGATGGACTTAATATCTTTAATAAAAAGGTTAAATTAATTACAAGGTGAAAGTATGGTTTCACCTTTAAAATAAAAATAATAAAATAATAAATAAAGTTCCATAGTCCATTTCTGGTAAGCATTACCCTACATCGGAATTGATGGTAGGAAATATTGAAATATATAAAGAAGGAAATAGATATTATATATATGAAATAGAAATATAAGAATTCACATCATTGCAATTGAATTCATATGTGTATACAAGTTATAAGGGTTAGCTTTTTAAAGTTAAAATTATAAATTATAAATTAACAAATAAAGTTCCATAGTCCATTTGTAAGCATTACCCTACATCGGAATTGATGGTAGGAAATATTGAAATATATAAAGAAGGAAATAGATATTATATATATGAAATAGAAATATAAGAATTCACATCATTGCAATTGAATTCATATGTGTATACAAGTTATAAGGGTTAGCTTTTTAAAGTTAAAATTTTAAATTATAAATTAACATTAAGGAATAGATTGTATTCATATATTAAGATATGGGTGATTTTGTTTTAAATTATAAAGGTAATTTTGAAGAGTTATATGAATATAATATTTTTATAGGTAAACAAATTTCAAAATTTACACCCACGGGAATAACGGAGGAAAACTGACTAGCAAATTTGAAAAGTGAATTCACCTTAAAAGTTACAAAGAAAGTGGAATGACATATTTTACCATGGGGCTAGAAATATTATTACTCTAATTATGGTTAAAAGAGTAATAAACATTATTGTGGTAGATTAAGTGGTAAAAGTATAGTATGAGAAGGAAAAATTGGATGCTGGTATTTAGTAAAGTTACCAAGATGATTTTCAAGTCATGTGTATTTAAGTCATGACTAAAGTATTTTGTAATGAGCATATTTTAGTTCATGTACATGGAAAAGAATGAAGTGGTAAGCTTAAATACGAATTATAAATACAGTTTAAATAGTTTGTTTAAAAAAATTTAATTGGTTTAGTAAATGTGGACTCATTACATTGAATGAGTGAATGAAGGGTTAAATCAAAAATTTCCCTGGTGAGTTGGCTAAAGCAGAATTGAAAACCTAACAAATGTTTTTGTTCCATGGGAAAATAAATATGAAAATTATCATGCATGGATAAGAATTCAATAAAGCACAATTAATTCCCTATACTCCATTTATCAAGTGAACCATGGTCTTAGGTTGTAAGTGGTCTTTGTGAGAAACCATGTGTTGTTTATATAAACCATGGGTTGATTTCTAATGATTAGTGAAAATCACATATAGATAAAATGAGTGAATCATCATTGGAATTAGTAAAGCATGAACATACAATTAAAAGGTAAATGCATAAATTCTGGTAATTCTTTGAAAAAGGGGAAATGGTGTCAAATAAATTTTTGACATTATCAAGTATTAATACTTGTGAATGTGATGAATTATAGAAATTACCTATATCAAACATTTATTCACGCTATAAAATTTTACTGGTGTAATTTTTACTAAATTTAATTTCCCTGAGTGTTAAATTCAAGGATGAGGTAATAGTGTGAAATCATACAGCTACAAATTGGGAGAAAGGAGAATGAGCTGTATTTGGACTTGGGTGTGGGGGAAACCCATCGGACCCAAATTTATTCACATAAGTTTTGAACTAGTAAATACAATTCATAAAAGAGGTTAGAAGAAAGAAAAAAAATGAAATTTCATGTCTGAAGTAAGAATTGAATTATAGACATTATTAACGAGTCTAGTTATTACTAAGTAAATTGAATGGCTAACAAAAGAAAACAATGAGAAGGTACTGGGGGTACAACTATGAACTGAGAAATGGTAAGCATAACCATGCATATGATACAGTTTTTTTCTTTCATTTATGAGTACTAATGAAAAGTTGTAAAATTGTTTAGCCAAGTGTGTAACACGAAATTGTACACTCTCGAAACAAGGAGGAAAAAAAAGAAGAAGGAAAAGGTGAAGCTAAGTGCAGATAAAGCACCTAGAAAATCAAGAAAAGGATAAGTAGTGTGTTAAAAATGCGAGAAACTATTATGAACCTGAATGGTTTGAATAATAACTGAATTTCTTGAATTTATTAAAAAGTCAGAATGTTATTGTGGATTATCAATTGTATGTACCTAATATTACTTGCATTGGTATGAATTGTGGACAGAGAAAATGGAATAAAAAGGATCTTCCAGACAGACTTCTTGCAAAGAAGTAGGAAGGAAAGCAACTGCATAAGGCATCAGTAAATAAAATAGAAGCAGGAGAGTACTTTGCAGGAAACTGAGCAAGGACGAAGAACAAATCTTTGTCAAAGTTGAAAAATCAACGTTAACGTGTAGCACCGAGGAAGGTGTTGGAAAGGGGGGAACTAATGGCTTATAAACTGGCCTTACCCTTGCATGTTAAATTTCATGATGTGTCTCATGTCTCCTTATTGAAAAAAAAATTACATGATGCTTCTCACAGTATTGGTTGGAATGTGATCCAGGTGGGACCAGAAGAGGAATTCCTTCCAGAGCTGCTTCAAATCTTGGAGCGGGAAGAAATTGAATTGTGCGATTGAACAGTAGCTAGAGTAAAGGTGCAGTGGGAGCACTTTACTGCTGAAGAAGCTACATGGGAAAGAGAAGCTGAGATGATGGAAGATCATCCATCTTTATTTTCAAAATGAACTATAGTAGTTAGTTGTTAACACCGAGGACAGTGTTTGTTTTCAGAGGGGGGATATGTAACACCCCCAAGTTCTATGATTTTCAAATTAGACATTTGAACATAAATCCAAAGGGGAGTGGACCCCAATGGATAATTATTGTGTGGATGTGGTTAATTATTTATGTATGAAAAATAAATAAAATATTGTGTATGCACTATGACCAAATGAGAAATTGAGATCACATGCCTAATCCATGAGGTTATGGAAAAGGTAAAGACTTTCCCCAAAATCTTTCAAAAATCCTTGAAAGAAGTTATTTCTAATTTAGATTTTTGAGGAAAAATCTAAATTCCCCAATGATGAGGAAAGTAGTTCGGAAGAGGTAAAAAGATGGAAAAGCTGGAAAAGCAGAAAGCAGCTTTAAAGTCCCTAAATAAGGGAAGCCTAGGCAAACAGGAATAAAAGCATCCTGAAATTCTGGACGCAGAATTGGAAACAGGCTTTGGGGAGAGCATAGCTTAAATAAGCTGCTCCAGAATAGATTGAGGTTAGTCTGTTCTTGGAGGATCTCAGCTCAGGGGTGAGTTCTGGAGATAGATGAACTCTAAGGTTGGGAGGACTAGTCATAGTATTGGTACGCATGCATAAATTTGGAGATTTATTTAAATTTGTATTAAATATATCAACATTTTATGACTTGTTATTTTATGATTCCTATGCAAACTTTAGATTGACTGGTTGTTCAGTACCTCATGCAATTGCAAACTAGAGCTACTAGCTGAAAATCCAGTATATTAATAGTAGGGACAAATGGTTGGATCTAGCGATAAGTACCCTGTAGTAATGAAGTTAGAAATGATAGATCATTTGAATATATAATCTAATAACAAATGTACAAGTGTAGCTTGCTGTCTTTTAAATGAAAATTTATTTGCTGTGTGTATAAATAGAAAATTTTAGCAAAACGGTAAACAGGAGCAACAAGTACAAAACAACTAAACCTGTCATAAAAGTATTGATGGCAGTGAAACAGTAATACTGCAGTGACAAGGTTTTAGTACTAATAATTTACATTGTTTTATGTCATGGAAGTTTAATTATTTGGAGATTTATTTAAGTCTGTAGTAAATATATCAATGTTTTATGAATTTTTATGTTATGGTTCCTTATGCAAATTTTAGATTGACTATTTGTTCAGTAACTCATGCAATTGCAAACCAGAGCTATTAGCTGAAAATCCAGTATATTGATAGCAGAGACAAATGGTTGGATTATAGGGATAAGTACTTTGTAGTAATGAAGTTAGAGATGATAGATCATTTGAATATCTAATCTAATAACAATGTACAGGTGTAGCTTGCTGTCTTTTAAATGAAAATTTAATTGTTGTGTGTATAAACAGAAAATGTTAGCAAAACAGTAACCAGGAACAGCAAGTACAAAACAAATAAACCTGTCATAAAAGTAGTGATGGCAGTAGAATAGTCATACTACAGTGACAAGGATTGTAGAACTCAGAATTTATACTGCTTTATGTCATGGAAGTTTAATTTTATGAAACCAAAAATTAAATCCTAACTAAGAACGAGGAACTAAGTCTAGGGAGTATAAAATATCAACTTCGGTTTCCTTACTTCCATTTGATTGGAGAAACATTTCTAAATCCTATATTTCCAAGGGAAGAGTTTAAGAGGCACCAGAATTGCAAGTATGTTGAATAATCATAACAATAATATAAGGGAAGAGCCCTACGGTTATATGTGATGAAAGTATGTGTAAAGGAAGATTGTAAGCATCTTTAAAAATACTAGGAAAGGAGCATCGATTCACCTTCCATATAAACTGCTGAAAAAGTAGTTGAAGCAACGAAGGTTAACTGAATATAGATAGATGTATATGTGGATGCATACATCTATACATTGATGCTAAAACTTTATAATTGTAGATACTGAAAAGTCTATAAGGCTTGCAAACTGGAAAGTTTGAGGAAGGGCCTATTGATCAGCTAGAGTTGGACAAAACTCTGAAGAACTGACCTGAGAAATACAAACTAGTATATATATATATAAGTCAACTAGATGGACTGATAAGAGTGGAGGTCAAGCCCAAAAATTCTCATGGAAATTCTTATATTCCCATGGCTGCCTATAATTACTAAAAAGAAATTAAATACGGGATAACAGTATGAATTTTTAATTGATTCAATAGAAAAATTTTGAATGTTATCTGGTGCATAAAGTAGAGTATATCTGAGGTTATGTTATGGGAATAAGAAGCTGGGTCTGGGAGACGTGACATTAAACTAAAGGGTAGCTACTAGCAACTCCCTAAAAATTAGGTGATGAGTCCACTTGACTGCGATTGAAGTGTAGCTTTGGTGTAGCTTTGGTGATTTATCCCTATTCCTCCTGTACTCCAAGATTGTGGAAACCCTTGCTTCCCTCACAGAGATGTTCATTCCTCTTATATGACATCCATGTGTATGCATTTGGAAGGATATTTTTGAGGCTTGGTCTAGACATATGAGAAGGACGGTTTCACTTGGAGCTATGGCTGAATCAGGTGCTATTCCTCCACACTTCTCTACATTCATCAATAAAGAAGCTATGTAATATTCTCTATATTCATGATATTTATGATTTATAAATGTTATCAATGATTTAATGTTTTTATGCTTTTCTGATTATATGATCTAATGCTAATATCTTGAACATGCTTTGAATTACTACTAGTATATGTGCCTTTCTTGAATGAGTTGCAACTTTTGGAGCATTAGGAGAAGGAGAGGGTTTGAAACCTATGAGATTTCCTTCAAACATAGGACCTACAGGTACTACTCCTTCCCATTTTAATAAATTAAGCATTAGGAGGACTACCTATTTGTATACTTCTTGTTGTGGTTTGCCTCTTGCTCTGTTGTGGTTTACAACCCAAACCCTATGGTTTTTTATTACTTAAAAATTATACCAAGACTTATAATTATATGTAATGGACAAAGTATTTGGTGGAATTATTATTTCATTGAAATCTTCATACACATAAATTTTAGGTACCATTGTCTTTAGGCCATCTTGAATCCTATGGTAAGTGTGCAATTTGGTGGGTTCAAATAAGTTTTGTTCCAATGCTTCTTTCATGAGTTTGGTATCCTTTTCCATGATATCTAAACTTTGTGCTTGCAAATTCTAGTGTATCTCTTGCTCAACTTCTTGTTCTAGCCTTATGTCCCCTCATGCTCTGATGGAGATTATATTTTTGGATTTAACCAATTACTCCATCATGTTATGATGTTGTTGGTACATTAACAGAGTCCTTTCCACATCCTTTTCTAGCTCCTCTTCAGCGCACATGACGATTTTGAATTTTATTCTATCTGTTTCTCTGGTTGTTTCATTTGTCCTTGGTAATGTCTCTTGTGATGTTGAGTATGTTGTATTCCACTCATGCATATCTTTGATGGTTGTGAAGGCCACCTTAATATTATTTCTATAACTTTCACTGCCATCATAACTTTTACGAGTGCGATAAAAATATTTTGAAGTTTCCCAAGCTCTACATACAACAATTTTATGAATTCCTCTAATGAAACATTTTATTTTAATGTTTCATCCTAGTAGTCCTTATCATAAGGCCTAAAGGACGACAAGCCATGAATTCATTGATGAGGTTTATCACTTTCTTTTTGTGGATTTTTGACGCTTCCTCCAAGCTCCTTGAATATATCCAAGATGTGGTCAATGTTATTCTAAGTATTCGAAGAGAAGGGAGTCCCTCTAAAGAAATGGATAGAGGATTATGCATTGTGTTATACACTATGTTTTCCTTAGTCCCTACCGAGATAAATTTTGTCAGTTCTCGAGCTAAATAAATGTGTTTCTTGGATAATATTATGGGAGCAATGATCAAATAAGAAGCATGATGGGTCCAAGGCCTCATTTTCTTAATTAGTTATGATACCCATATCCCTAATTGGGAGATAATATCATGTAATTGGTTTTGGAGATGGGATCAAAGGATCAACACCCATATTGGGAAATATGTTTTAAGTTTAATTTCAACTATGCGCTTTATGTCTTACTTCTGCCTAAGATGGTTTGTTATATATTTAATTTTCTAATCATTCCTATGAATTCTTATTTCTTTCTTCTTCCTTCTTCATTGTTTATTCTACTCCCCCTCAGAATTTTATGCTCTGCTTTGGCCTTTTTCTTATCCTTTTCTCTCTCCCTTAATTACCTTTATTTTCCTTCAAATTCTTTATTGTTTACTTTCTTGGCTTCTTCTTTTTTCTGTCATCCTTTTTTTTGCATCATTTTTATATTTGACATCTTTACCTTTCACAATTGTCCAATGCTGAGTTCAACACCATCCATCAGTTCAGAGCCATTGACACATTCTTTTGCATCTATGGTCACTGTAGCATTATATAAATTCTTGATTTTATCTTTTCCTTCATTGGATTTTAACGTGTATGGCCACTTAAATTTCAATTGAAAGTAGTGATACACTATTATGGCTCTTGGACCATGCCATTGGAAATTGAGTTCCTTGAATTTTGGTGTTTCAATTCAATGGATTCAAGGGTAACTTCTTTATAACACTTTAAGAAGTATTTACTTACATATAATGTATATATAGGACATGGTGGCTTCATTTTTTTTGTTAACATGCCTCCAACTCCCATCGTCACTTGATATGCCATTTCTTGTAAGATCACTTTGTTGATGGAAAATAATGGTACATGATGTGGTGATTTCCACTATAAGAATACTATGATGTATTTGGCCTAATAAACTACATCATACAATGTTTCTATAGCCTACTTAAACATGCAAGGTCAGCCACTATCAAGGAGGATGCATAATAATGGCTAGATAAATCCTTATTATATTCTTAAGTAATATGTTTTGTAATGATTTTCCCATAAATAGCTATAGTATATGTTTATTAATTCTATCTTTGGAGATAAAATTCACCTCTATCCTAATATTTCAAATTCAAATTTATAGCACACACAATCGATAATATATTATGCCATATAAAAATATGGTTATTTTCCTACTACTAGAGTCTCACCTTCTCGTACTCTTGTTTGAATGGAGAATTGTACAATATTTTCCGAGTTAAATGCACTTCCTTATTGGGGCAAAACTTTACATTAATGATAGATATCTCTCTTCAAACATATCTGCATTAGGTCTACCATAATGTTGGAAACACATAACCATGATCAATTGATATTCTTTCTGTCACGTCTCCCAGACCCATATATTTTTTTTTTTTATACAGATACATCACCCCGGTTGGGGAAGACAATTGAACCTGGGAGGAGTGCTACACATATAACATAACTCAAATATTCTCCGCGTTATGCGCCGATAACAACTATAGTTTTTATACTGAATCACTTACAATTCAGACTGTTATCCGGGGTTTAGATTCTTTTCAGTACTTATAGACATCCGTGGAATACAAGAATTTACATGAGAATTCTTGGGCTTGACCTCCCCTTTTCTCAGTCCATATAGTAGACTTATATATCTATAGCTATTACTTTGGATTTCTCAGGTTTTCTGTTCAGAGTTTTGTCCAACTCTAGATGATCATTAGGCCCTTACTCAAACTTCCCAGTTTGCAGTTTTGCAGGCCTGATATATTTTTCAACATTTTAAAATTTCAGCATCGAGGTATAGATGTATGTCTCCTCGCATACATCTATATCTACGCAGTTAACCTCCATTGCTCCAACTATTTTCCCAGTAGTTACTATGGACGGTAAACAGATGCTCTGTTCATAATATTGTTACACATGCTTACAATCTTCCTTCACACAACTTCTATCACACGATAGGTTTTGGAATAGACTTTCCCCCCTTATTTCTCTGTTACCACCATTCAACATGTGTGACACTATGGTACAGATTTAATTGTTCCATGTGTAAACTAGGGAACAGATCCTCTTGCTTCACTCAAATGGAGGTAGAGAATCCCTATTGTTAGATCCTCGTCCTTAGTTAGGGTTCAACTTCCACCTCCATAGATATACAACTACATTTAATAGAATAATGAAAATTATCATTTTTACAATTCTTTCCATAGTAACACAACTGACATATTGTACCCCATACCTCTATCACAGGGTTGTGGGTCCCTACTTTCTGTTATTGATTACAGTGAATTATGTGCCATCAGTATTGTTATGATGGGTTTCGTTATTTCGAATTTGCTGTGCATGGGTACTGTTTTGTTACATTTTCTGATTTTACACACAGAAAGTAAATATTTCTTTAAGAGATAGCAAGCTATACCTATACATGGTTATTAGATTTGATGTTCAATTGATCTATCATCTCTGATCTCATTACTACCAGATACTCATCCATACAACCCAATCATTTGTCCTGCTATCAATAACTTTGGTTTGTAATTATATGAATTACTTAACAATAAATCAATCTAACATTTACATAATGCACCATAACATGAAAATTCATAAACTGCATAATGAATCAGAAAATCACAATTCATAAACTGCATAATGAACCATAAAATCACACAGTTTCATAAAACATGGATATGTTAAATACAGACTTACAGATATCTCCAAATTTATGCATGCACACCTCTATTATGACCAGTCCTCCCAACCTTAGAATCCTCTTTATCTCCCAGGATTCACCCCCGAGCAGAGATCCTCCCCAGAACAGACTAACTTCAATCTGTTCTGGAGCAGCTTATTTAAGCTGTGCTTTCCCCAAAGCCTGTTTCCAATTCTGCGTCCAGAATTTCAGGATGCTTTATTCCTGTTTAGCCTAGGCTTCCCATTTTGGGACTCTTTAAAGCTGCTTTAAGCTTTTCCTCAGCTTTTCCAGCTTTTTCTCACCTCTTCCCAACTACTCCTCTTCATTAGGGAAATTTAGATTTTTTCCTCAAAAATCTAAATTAGAAATAATTTCTTTCAAGGATTTTTGAAAGATTTTGGGGAAAGTCTTTTTCCTTTTCCATCACCTCATGGATTAGGCATATGATCTCATTTTCTCATCTGGTCATAGTGCATACATAATATTTTATTTATTTTTCATAATTACAAAATTAATCACATCCACACCATAATCATCCACTGGGGTCCACTCCCCTTTGGATTTATGTTCAAATGTCTCATTTGAAAGGCATAGAACTTAGGGGTGTTACATATTCCCCCTCTGAAAATAAACACCATCCTCGGTGTTGACAACTATCTACTAGTTGATTTTGAACATAATTATGAATGCTTTTCCATCATCTGAGCTTCTCTGTGCCATGTAGCTTTTTAGCAGTAAAGTGCTCCACTGTACCTTTACTCGAGCTACTGTTCACTTTCGCAATTCCATTTCTTCTCGCTTTCATCTTTGAAGCGACTCTGGAAGGAAATTCCTCTTCTGGTTCCACCTAGACCACATTTCCAATCAATCATGTGAGAAGCATCATGTACAAAAATTATAACTTTTCTTTCCAAGAAGGAGACATGAAATATATCAGGAAATTTAATAAGCAATGGTAGGGCTAATGTATAAGCCATTAGTTTCCAGCAGAGTACTCTCTTGCCTCCACTATATTTACTGATGCCTTATGCAGTTGGTTTTCTTCCTACTTCTTTACAAGAAGTCTGTATGGAAGATCTTTTATTCTGGTTTCTCTGTCCACAATTCATACCAATGTAAGTAATATCAGGTACATATAATTGATAATTCACAACAGCATTCTGCATTTCAATAACTTAAGACATTCAGTTATTAATCAAACTGTTCAGGTTCATAATATTTTAGTGCACTTTTAGTACACTACTTATCCTTTCTTGTTTTTCAGTTAGATTCTTTCCTCACGCAACTTGGTTCAGTTCAGCTTTTCTGGATTTTCTAGGTGATTTATCTTCACCTTTTTCCTCTTTGTTTCCAGAGTGCCCAATTTCCTGTTACACACTTGGCTAACCAATTTTTCCAACTTTTTCATTAGTACTCATAAATGAAAGAAAACAATTGTATCATATGCATGTTTATGCTTACCCTTTCTCATTTTATAGTTGTACTTCTAGTAGCTTTTCATTGTTTCTTTTTGCTAACCAAATCAATTTAATTAGTAACAACTAGACTCATTAATAATCTCTACAATTCCATGCTTACCTCTCACATGAAATTGTATCCACTAGTTCAAAACTTAAGTGAACAAATTTGGAGCTGATGGGTTTCCCCCACACCCAAGTCCAAAATACAACTCATCCTCTTTTCTCTCAGTTTGTAGCTGTATGATTTCACATCATTTCTCTGTCTTTGAATTTAAGACTCAAGAAAATTAACTTTTAAAAAATTTACACCACAAAATTTTATAGTGTGAATACATGTTTCCTTTTCTGGTGATAAATGTAATTTCTATAATTCATCACATTCACAAATATTAATACTTGATAATGCCAAAAATAAATTTGACACAGTTTCCCCTTTTTCAAAGACTCACCAAAATTTATGCATTTACTTTTAATTGTATGTTCATGCTTGGCTAGTTCCCCTCTTTTATTTCTCTCATAGGCTTATATACTAAAATAGAATTAATTAAAATGGAAAAGATTTTATAAATCATAAAAGTATTCCAACTTTTTTTCTGAGTCATAAAAGAATTCCTTCTTTTTTTTAATGCATAAAAGCATTCTATTTTTTTCTAGCAAAAGCAACCCATAATTCTCTCATGCTTTTATTTTTAAATCTGTATTTGTTTTTTTTTTTTTGTCCTTCTGAGAGAAATATCACTTCTCCATATTTTTTTCCAATTCTTTTACTCATTATCTCTAAACTTATAAAATATACCAACTGGAAGAATATAAATAAATAATTAGGAAATCATTCTTCCACTATTACAAGAATATTCTTCCTTAAGTAAATCATCAGGAAAATTTTAATTTACCCCTTCATTCATTCCTGCCTAACTCAATGTAATGGTTCCACAATTTCTAAATCAATTGTCACACCATTACCATTTGTCACACCTCCAAACAATTTTTTATTTTTTTATTTTTTTATTTTTTATAACACTTCTAGTTGTGTTGTTTTGTCCATCCAACAGTTGTGCTATTCATTTAAGTCAGGCAATAATTAACATCCTTCTTAAATTTATGCAAGCTAGAGTAATGTTGTAGTATTGCATTTTGAATCTTAAGAATCTTAAGTACTCCCTTGAGCAGACTATACTGTGAAAGTCATCATCACCAACCATGCCTGGTTGGAACCCTATGGATTATTAAAACTCAAACCCATATACCTAGGTATAACCAACATCTATATATATATAATTTACAATGTATAAATTTCAATATATATTTTACACTATATACATCTATATATATATATATCCGCACCGTAGGTATATAAAGTCAACCTACCCATATGTATCAATATATAGATATATTCCAGTACCTTATGTATATAAAACCATCATATACATGTTTACCACATCATCATATACATATATGTTCGCACTTTTTATTATTCCCCATACCTGTTGTTATAATGTCATCGCATATTTTATACGTATGGTTATCCATTTAGGTTATTATCTTAACCTTTAAATTATTATCAACCCGCGGGATATGTATATCTATGCAACGTGTCTACCATTGAAATCTTCCTCGGGTTCGACTGTTGAACCGTTCGGAGTAGTACAGGTGTCAACTATGCATCTACCTGCTCTTAACGAAAATTGCTCGAACGCATAACCCATAATCGAATAACAACGCTGTTAGCCAAAATCTGGGACCAAACCCAGAGTACTCTTTCCGTGATAAATTAGTGTGCCGCGTAGTTGTGTAGGTGACTGTAGGCATCTACGATGGCGCTGTGTAATGATGCGCGCCGGCAATTTCGCATACTCTGAACCATACCAGCTTCTCCTTACCGTCACTTTGAAGGGTTTTTTCATTGTTCGGTGTGGTTTAGAGTTCGGGTTCATAACAGTGATATAATTAGGTTTTATTTCTGGCACTACGTACTTGTAACAGTAGTGGTTTTTCATTTCCCCACAGGTACTGACCTACGTGAAGATTTCTAGCTGCAGGTCTACACATCCGACGCGGTTTTTCTTGTGGTATTTGAAGCTAAGTGTTGGATTATGATAGGGTTGTACCATGTGGAAGAACCCGGATTTTAACTGACAGCGATCCACGCGTCCCTCCTATCTATCGCCACACTATCCCATCCAGCTCGTTAGCGTACCCACTGTGTGAATCTGAAACCCTCGGATCCCGCCCTTGTACCTCATCTCTGGACGGAGGACACCTTTCGTCGACAGCGAGATGAAATTGCTGTCAATCGGGTTGTCAATTAACCTTAGATAAGTCTTACCTTACCGATTGGTACAGGAGCTGCTGTATCACAGAGTTTTGTGAAATCTCCTTCGGGATTTTATCAAGATTCGAGGTCCTTACCGCAATCCCTGCTCCTGTGCTCCCATGTACTTTGAGGAATTCCATCCTAGGGTTTCTGGTCTTAGTTAAAACCCCTTCACTGCCCAGACTCGTTACGATACCTGCAACGATTTTATTTCTTATCTTATTTCTTTCAAGCTCTCCAGTGTCGAGTGGCCGCGCTACTTAATAGCAGGGTTCAGGGTTCAGGTTGCGAGTTCTCATTTTATTTATTCTCCTATTGTTAGTTTTCTTTTCATGATTGTTTAAATATTGGTGGCGTTTAACTATTTCTGTTGTTGTCCCGATGTACAGGTGATTCAGACACAGATTATTGGAGGAACGATTTGGGGCCGGGGTCCCTGTGCGCAGAGGGTTCGGCCTCCTTAAGGGCAAGGGAGTTAGGCGGTCTGCTTTGTTTCTGAGATTTATGTTTATGAAACGCAGTAGGCGTTTTTTTTTTTTTTTTTCTCTCACATGGAAACACTGGAGATTTCTTTAAAACTGTTATTCTCGCTCAATGCTCGGTTTTAATAGAAATGGAAATCGCTCAGTATTCCATTTCAGGTATATAAACGTAACCAGCAATTTTATTTTCAGCTACCGGTTAGAGTAACTCCATGCTTCGATGTAACTACTGCTTCATCGTATTTTTAACCTTAACTGCGTAGACAAATTTCGAATGGTAGCCTTAGCGCTACTGTTATATATATTTTTTTCCTCTGCTTAAATATATAGATGGCATGGGAAGGTCGAAGTAAGGTCAACATAGCTTCTAGTCCATTGCCGGTTTAAAACCCTAGTTCGTGAATATGTGTTCTTCCTTGTTTTAATAAGCATCTGTCTGATACCTAGGAAGGAGATAGCCACAGTGAATCGCCTCCTTTTCACCATTCGGTCGCTATGCTTGTACTATTCACTCGGTCAATCGGGTGGTTTCACTACTCATTTGTTTGTGTGGGTCTATCGTTCAGCTATACGTACTTCCCACCCTTCACGTTTTATGATTATGGCTCCTCATGCACAGTTACCGCAGACACCCTGCGTAGTTTTATGTGTATAGTAATTACTTTTTTTTTGTTTTGACCGATATATTCATATATATATCTTTTACTACATTTCAGACTTAGGTTGCTTCCGTAACATGTATGTTGCAAGAATAGGATTGGCGGTTATACCGCCTGGTATCATACTAAGTTTTATTTATATTTCCTGGTTTCGCCGAAACCCCACTATCTTATTCTTTTCAACTGGTATTTTGCAGGGAGGTCACCCCGGTGACATCTCCGGCGCGAGAGTCCTAGCCGGTGGCTAGCTGGGTCGCTTTGCCTCTAGACCGAGTGCATAGGCGGTCTTGTTTATTTGCATGTCTCTGATTTTCGGTGGAATATGTTAATATGGCTCCCTATTTCATTTTTATAGGCAGAATAGATAGGTTTATCAAATATAGCTTCTTCATAACCGTAAGTAAGAGTTGCAGTTTCTGTGGTGTTTTAATGTTATATTCTACTGCAGGTCTAATCATTCCGATGCTGTTACGTTGGTTTTTTTTTTATTGCCCACGGCGAGTCATCCCGTCAGTGCTTTACCTTCTGGCAGCCCGTCTAGCTCCGTTGGTAGAGCACAAGGCTCTTACCCTTGTGCTCGTGGGTTCAAGCCACACGGTGGGCGCCATTCTTTGCTGTAACCGCTGTGGAAGTATTGTAATACACTTTTCGTTTTGTTAAAACAGAGTGAATTCCCCAGGTGGTCTATTAACGCTTAGGGTAGAACTATCTGTTTGTTTTCCGTCATCGAATCTTGTAATATTCACCTCTGCCCATTTCGTTTTTTTTTTTTTTTCATTTCAGGCCCTTCGACGAGCCGTGATTTACCCACGTCGTTACAGTCAGAGGACTTGTCGACGACGGCCCAGAGTATTAATTCCTCACCATTTGTTGACACAGTTGGACTACCTCGGTCATATCATATACATGACAGTCATATTATATACATTGCAGTCATGTCATATATATATATATATTTTTCCACCGTCGAGCCGTGGTCATATTTATCTTATCATAAATATTGTTCATCTACGGTTCGTGTTGATGAGGTATTCGTTTCACATGCAGGGTTTATATATGTGTTCGTTTAACATGCAGACATGCATGATGTATGTATTCGTGTTACTATCGACCTTGCGGCATATAGGTTTACTTATGTGTTTGGCCCCTTGTAGTCGGGGTTTAAAAAGATCTAATTTCTATAGACCTTATACTTGTGAATTTTAGTATTCGATAGTTGATTGGTAATGCTCACCAAGCATAAGTTTATGCCATAATTCTAACATTTTTTTTTTCTTTCAAGGGTTAAAAGAAATTTAAATCTGCACTATACTCTATATTGGTTATGAATGCGGTAAACCCTTTTATAGTACAGAGTTACCGTTTTATTAATACAAGTACCTATTCTAAAGTCCTCACTTTTAAATTCCTCTTATATTTTTTTTTTTCCTCTTAATGTACACCAATAGGTAGCCAATAATAATGGACTAGAGGAATTTAATTATACCTGAAATCTTTTGCTATACTTTTTGTCTTCAAATATTTAGGATAGGTTTCGAAATACAAGCTAAACATTTATAACTGTTATAACCATCAGATAGAGTAGAGAGGCTCTTTTTCTATACATTTTCAAATGTCGTATTCTAAAACCTTTCTTTCAGATGTTGGTATTTATACCATGTAACATAAGCACTGCTATACTCTTTTTCTAGCATACACTTAGGCATCTGCATCTGATATCACATTTTTTCCTACAGGAACAAAACAATAATTAATCGTCTGTAGAAGCTAAGTAACGACAGATTTAAACCATCCTTGGTTCAAAGTTTCTACTCTATGGACTTTCTGGTCTCCAGCTAAACAGAGTTCTGGACGGTGAATACTGAAAGATAGCTTCAGTTTAACTGTAGTACTAAATCAATCTTACACTTTCATTAAATTTTGTATGTAGCCCTTCATACTAATTTAATTAGAAGAGTATCATCCCACTTCATACTTCTTATTTCTAGAAGTTTTTTTTTTCTAAGGACTAAATATAAACTCATTTTTCTCTTTGTATTAAAAAAAATGATATATTGTTATGAACTTTCTGATGCTCAATAAGGCCCTCTCGATGCTTTCTCTCTTGTTTTTTATCACAATAAGGACCACTTATTTTAGCAATTTAAAAATGGAAATCATCCTTCCATTAACTTTCCTCTCCATTAACTTTATGAACACTGAATTTTTTTTTTTTTCATGATGATAGTAGGAAAATAGCTAAATATGTTATTGTAACCTACAGATTTTTTTTTTTTTTTTTCCATCATGGATATATATATATATAGTCCGCGTGTACTATTTTTCTGAGAGATATCGGTTTCCCAGATTTAAACCTATTATAGGTTTAACCATTCTGGTATATGAGCCTTCTCATATTACTCCCATATCAATGTTTCTATCTCATCACAATCTGTTATACGTATAACTGAAAGTATATCCAAGATATTTGTATACTTGAAGTACTATTTTTAATATTCATAAATTTTATAACAGTTAACCCTTTCTTTGTGAGCACATATCTTGCCCAATTTTTGAACTTTGGCTCCAATACCATTTGTCACGTCTCCCAGACCCTTTTTTTTTTTTTTTTTTATACAGATACATCACCCCGGTTGGGGAAGACAATTGAACCTGGGAGGAGTGCTACACATATAACATAACTCAAATATTCTCCGCGTTATGTGCCGATAACAACTATAGTTTTTATATTGAATCACTTACAATTCAGACTGTTATCCGGGGTTTAGATTCTTTTCAGTACTTATAGACATCCGTGGAATACAAGAATTTACATGAGAATTCTTGGGCTTGACCTCCCCTTTTCTCAGTCCATATAGTAGACTTATATATCTATAGCTATTACATTGGATTTCTCAGGTTTTCTGTTCAGAGTTTTGTCCAACTCTAGATGATCACTAAGCCCTTACTCAAACTTCCCAGTTTGCAGGTTTGCAGGCCTGATATATTTTTCAACATTTTAAAATTTCAGCATCGAGGTATAGATGTATGCCTCCTCGCATACATCTATCTCTACGCAGTTAACCTCTATTGCTCCAACTACTTTCCCAGTAGTTTCTATGGACGGTAAACAGATGCTCTGTTCATAATATTTTTACACATGCTTACAATCTTCCTTCACACAACTTCTATCACACGATAGGTTTTGGAATAGACTTTCCCCCCTTATTTCTCTGTTACCACCATTCAACATGTGTGACACTATGGTACAGATTTAATTGTTCCATGTGTAAACTAGGGAACAGATCCTCTTGCTTCACTCAAATGGAGGTAGAGAATCCCTATTGTTAGATCCTCGTCCTTAGTTAGGGTTCAACTTCCACCTCCATAGATATACAACTACATTTAATAGAATAATGAAAATTATCATTTTTACAATTCTTTCCATAGTAACACAACTGACATATTGTACCCCATACCTCTATCACAGGGTTGTGGGTCCCTACTTTCTGTTATTGATTACAGTGAATTCTGTGCCATCAGTATTGTTATGATGGGTTTCGTTATTTCGAATTTGCTGTGCATGGGTACTGTTTTGTTACATTTTCTGATTTTACACACAGAAAGTAAATATTTCTTTAAGAGATAGCAAGCTATACCTATACATGGTTATTAGATTTGCTGTTCAATTGATCTATCATCTCTGATCTCATTACTACCAGATACTCATCCATACAACCCAATCATTTTTCCTGCTATCAATAACTTTGGTTTGTAATTATATGAATTACTTAACAATAAATCAATCTAACATTTACATAATGCACCATAACATGAAAATTCATAAACTGCATAATGAATCATAAAATCACAATTCATAAACTACATAATGAACCATAAAATCACACAGTTTCATAAAACATGGATATGTTAAATACAGACTTACAGATATCTCCAAATTTATGCATGCACACCTCTATTATGACCAGTCCTCCCAACCTTAGAATCCTCTTTATCTCCCAGGATTCACCCCCGAGCAGAGATCCTCCCCAGAACAGACTAGCCTC